>OZ038455.1:915764-1023199 GCA_964036195.1 Sphaerolaimus hirsutus | reverse complement strand
ATTAATACACTACAATGGCCCCTATAGCCTACAATAGCCACTGATGTCTACTGATTGGCGTCGTTGCTGTACAGGGAATGGAACTATCTCTGTCATAAACTGACAACTAATTTTGAACAAAAAAGAGAAACATAAAATGATAAGGGACACGAGATCTTGAAAGTACAGACAAAATTTCTACACGACGCTCTTCCGATCTGGCGGGCTCGCTCCATGCGGGGGGCCGAGCCCGCGCGCCATTTCAAATGCTGTCTGGCTTGTCCTCACATTTTCACTATCTTGTCAGTTTAGCTCGCTTTTCATCGGAGAAGCGAGCGGGCAAGGATTGAACTTTCACAATTGGAAATGTTGGGTAAAAATCGGAGATTAGAGCCGACCGATTGGCGCCAAACCAATCGCCATCGGTCTGGCCCTTTAAAAGCCGATTTCTTAGCTAAAATCGGCAGTGTTTGCAACCTCGTCAACTTCACACGAATCTCTTCCTAGGATCTAAATAAGCGCCGTTTGTCACTTTATTTAGTCGCTTGTTTTTGGTGCTAAGTTTAACTCTTGGTGCTTTAAGTCACCTCAGTGCTTTATTCACACTTGCGCTGTTTGAGGTGCTTTATTCACAACCGCGCCACTTAATTGTCGCCTTTTGTCGTAATTAAGTGCCTTCTTTCAATTGCCTTATTTTCTACGGTAATTAGAGCTTCTTTTACGTTTTATTTAAGTAATTAATTTAGTTGTAAATTAATTCCTTTGTTTACGTATAATTTTATATATATTTTATTTACACTTATTCCTTTGAATTTAATTGTCTAAATAAAAACGTTTGTCAAACCTTTTGTAATCTAAATTTGCTTCACACTAACTCACATCAATTCACTTCAACTCAACTAATCACATTTTGATAAAATAACGGAACGTCAACTAAGAGACGACGCTTCACGTCAACTTTCATACGTTCACATTTGTCCTCTTCCTCGGTTAGGAATAGGAGCTAGTTCACAAGTCACTTCAACAAGTTCCGTATTATTTTACATGGCGCAGCGAGCAGGGTGACTAATTAACTAATTGGTCACTCTAATTAAGTCGTCTCGCGCGAAATTTCATTGGAAATTGAGTTTCACAGCCTGAGTCACACGCACGGGGTTACGGTAACACGGTTTTGGACGCAAAATCGTTAGTAGCGCGTGCATATTTACTTACGATTTTACAAGTACAAGTCACAAGTAACAAAATATTTATTTTATTATTTTATTTCGTTCACAGCTAGCTACCACTTTGCTAATAAGCAATAAATCGATCGACATTTGCCATGGAAGAACGTCTACGCGTTCAGAGAGGCGCCCCAGCCGCCGCAGCTATGCCTTTGAGCAACGTAGATGAGTCCGACACAACTCATCCGTTGACTCAACATAGCTGGGCGTTGACTGGAGTGCGCAACGGTGTGCTACGATTCACAACCAAACCGATTCCAAAAATCATCAAAGACGAGTCACAACCCGCCGCCGTAAACTTACGCGCGGCGGAGGAAGTACTAGAACTACTTCAAGCCTATGTCTACCAAGCTGAGCTGAAACGCTCGGACCTGTCCACAGCTATGGACAGATTCACATCTATTGTCCAGGATCACATCACAAGCTTGGACAGAGACCAAGACGGAGTGGCCGAGGAAATAAAGAGCGCCAATGCCAAACTGGAGCGCGCGCTCTACTCGGGCTCGAACAACGCGATGATGCTCATGGATGAGCTGGAATCGAGGATGGCGACCGCCCAAGCGCAAATCAAATCCGCGGAAAGGTTGATACTTTCTTTGAAAGGTCAGTCAACAGTTGATTTAACTACTCAACCCCCTTCACAACCACCCTATAACAATGTCAACATGGGAAGTAGTTCTCAACCTTCACAACCGGAAACTTTGTTAAAGTTACCTAAAATCGAGCTTGCTAAATATAACGGCGATCCGTTAGAATGGGCAGCTTGGTGGGAAATTTTTCGAGCTCAAATTCACGACCGAGCTAATTTGTCAAATGGTATGAAATATACATACCTTAAGCTCAGCCTTATCGGTCCAGCAGCGGAACTGCTGGCCGGATTAAAAGGTGATGGTCGAGATTACATCACAGCAGTCACCATGTTAAAGTCAAACTTTGGTGAAACGCATCGGGTACAAGCAGCCCTTTGGGATAAATTGTATTCACTCGAAAAGCCTTCATCAAGAGGAGACTCCCTCACAAATTTCACACGAACCCTTTTGTCAACTCTCAATCAACTAAAAGAAAGGGGTGAAAGTGTCGATTCTGGTGCCGTGTTAAGAATAATTCGTGGTTATCTCCCCGATAATATTGTTCTTGCCGTCACAGAAGAACACCGGAATTCGATGCGCACTGCTGCAACCGACGACACAGAACTCACAGTCGTCAGGTTTGTTGATGCATTAACTACCATTGCTCGTGCTCGTTTAGATGCGATGAAAACTGAACAACAAAGTTCACAATCTTCAAATGTTGTTCAGAAATCACAAAGTTCATTGTTAAAAAAGCCACAAAATGGAGGTGGTTGGCAACAGCAAAAGAAAAAGGGAAATAAATCACAAAATACCTTTTCAAAACAAAAACCTATTCACAATACGGTTGCTTTTGCTGGTACCAATGCTAACGCTGGTAAACCACAAGGAAAAAATAAAAATTCCACTCAACCTCCCAGAACTCCCGCGAGCGGCGCGATTAGTCAAAAGCAGTTTTCACAACCTGCTGCTGACTATCGCAAGCCGAAATTCGAGTGCTTGTTCTGTGGCATCAAAGAGCACTACACCACCGATTGCCCTCAATACGTCACACCGAGAGAGTGCATCGAACGGTTGCAAGCTTTGGGCGACGTGTGCACACGATGCACGCGCAGAGGCCATCAAGCGGAACAGTGCACTCAAAGACTGAGTTGCTACTATTGTCGCCAGATCGGCCAGCATCACGGGGCGTTCTGTCCTACCAGACAGGCACCCGCAAGGCGTCAGGTAAACAATTCACAAAATAAAGCCTTTGTCAAAGCAACGAGCGCTAATTTTGTCAACGCTCAGGTAATCACAACGGGCGCGGCTTCGTCACATGCACCGCCATCGTATCCGCCTTCACACACGGAACCGATGAGCGTGTGTGTCATCCCCCCGGACGAGAACGATTTTCGGTGGAGACAGCAGACGCTGTACCAAATGGACATGGACGGCCCGCTGGACATGGGCGAATGGCCGAGGCCCGCTAACGAGCTCCAGGCGAGAGCTCAGGAGGAAGCCCGCAAGTATCACAGCGAAAACGAGCTGTGGACGACGCTCCGTGCCAACCTCATCCAGGACGGCACAGATATGGAGACTGTCGAAGCCAAAATCCGCGGCTTCCAGCAGAAACGGTACGAGGTGTACCCACACCTCAACCCGAACCAAATGTCATCGTCGGTGCCACTTCAACCCAGTCACAGGCCCACGGTGGAGGTGCTGAGCGCACAAGCGGGTTACGGTAACCCCAACACCGCTACCAGGCAGCAGGCCGAACAAGAATGTGAGTTCGATTTTGCACCTATTGTTCATTTGCAAGTGGCCCAGGCTTCATTAGTTAATAAAGACGCTGAATTAAATCGAGTCACAGACCCTTTGTTAGTATTCTTTGACACCGGATGCAAATATTCATACATTAAAGCATCCGTGGCAAATGAGTATAACTTTGAAAACAAAGGAGATGTTGTTCTTCAAATGAACGTGTTTGCGACAAAAACGCCAGTCACAGTCAATTCGTTTTTGATTGAGGCAGTCATGCCTATTTACAAACACGTTGACAATAAGGGCAATATGTTACAAATTCCACTCACTTTACGTGCAGTCGATAATTTGGCAACATATGCATGCCCACCTCCTTTGTCACAAGATGACAAAACAGTCATTTATATTGTGTATGGTGAACATGCACAAGAACAATTCGCGGAACCGCTTGAATTGTCAGAAATGACTGATGAGTTTTGTCACAAATTATGTCAACCAGATGTGGTCATTGGTCAAGACTATTATTGGAAGTTCGATATTCGACCAACAGAAATCGAACTCCCATCTGGATTGATCATCGTCGAATCGATACTTGGATTGATGCTTGGCGGAAATGCGTCATCACAGTCATTTGTCACAACACCTGATATTTCACCACATCAATTCATGGTTTCATGCAGTTCACATGCATCATCAGCTGTTGCTGTTGGACAAGAGACCTTATTTCAATTTCACAGTCTCGAGTCAATAGGTATCACAGATGATCCATTATCACATGATGATGACATAGCTGAACAGTTAATTCTGGAATCAATTACTCTTGATCCAGAAACTGGGCGCTATAGCGTAGATTGGCCATTCAAATCAACAATTCACGAATTGCCAACCAACAATTCAGAAGCATTTCGCCGCTTTCTGTCACTGTTGAAGCGGTTTCGAAAAGATTCCGATTTGTTCGCTACATACGTGAAAGTCATCTCAGATCAACTTCACAAAGGTGTCATAGAACCCGTCTATGGTTCACAGGATGGTTTGCAAGAACACATCTTACCTCACCAACCTGTCATCACACCTGGCAGATCGACAACATGTCGAATAGTGTATGATGGTTCTGCAGGCAAGCCAAGTCTCAACAATTGCTTATTTCGAGGCCCAGTTCTCACACCACTGGCGCTCGGATTAATGCTTCGTTTCAGAGCCGGAAAAGTAGTGTTATTAGCCGACATTGAGAAAGCATTTTTACAAATTGCTCTTCACCCAAAATCACGCGCTTTCACAAAATTTTATTGGCTGCGTGATGGCACTATTCCGACTCACGAAGACAATATTCAAATGATGCAATTCACAAGGGTGCTATTTGGTCTCACATGCAGTCCATCCATTTTGTCGACTGTTATTAAATATCACCTGGAAGCGGAATTAGCTCACATGCATCCAGCAGAGACACATGAACGATCGAAACTGGAACTGTTGCTCAACAGCATTTACGTTGATAATTTAGTTATCAGCGTAGATGATGAAAAATATGCAATACAGCTCTACCGCTTAATTAAAGCTGTTTTTGCAAGAGCAAATTTCAACATGCGCGAATGGATGACAAATTCGCGTACGGTTTCGGAGAAAATCAAACCTGATGATCTCAATCCGAAACAATCACAATACATCAAAGTAATGGGCCTTGTTTACGATCACATTGAAGACACCATTGCTGTGCCAGCTCCTAAGAAAGATTTCATGCTCATTGTCACAGCAACACGCCGCAATTTGAACAAATTGCTGGCTTCAACATACGACCCTATCGGCATCACAGCACCCACGTTATTTCGTTTGAAATTTCGCGTGTCACAAATAATTCAAAAGTGCAATGTCACAACCTGGGATGAACTCATCGAAGACCCAGAAGCGGATGACTTATTGGACGATTTGAAAAGACATCTCTCGTCCATAAGTCAAATCAAATTCCCACGTTCATTTCACTCATTTGGCATTGATGTCAAAGCCGAAACACGTCCATTAGAATTACATGTGTTTTGCGATGCCTCTAAAGATGGATACGCCGTTTGCGCTTATTTGCGTCAAAAAGCGATCTCTCCCAATGAATACGGCTATGAGGATGACCGATATTTTAATGGTTTTCTCACAGCTCGCACAAAATTGGCTCCACTTCCGTCAAAACAAGGTCAACCCCTCACAATCACACGCTTGGAATTGCTTGGTGTCACAATTGGTGCACAGCTCATCGATTATTTACATCATGAACTCGTTGAGCTGGGTGGATGGAAAATTCACAGCAATTTCCTATGGACCGATAGTACAGTTGTCATCGGCTGGCTGTATACTTCAAAGCCGCTAGCTACTTTTGTCAACAATCGGGTCACAAAAATCCATTCATTCATGTCAAAGCATTGCATTCAAATTTGCAAAGTCGCTACAAAAGACAATCCAGCTGACATTGCGTCACGGGGATGCACTTTTGAGCAACTTATGATCGAAACAATGTGGTTTACAGGACCAACATTTTTTGCTGAACCTTTCACATCAGCCATGGTTGACATTTCGCAATATCAAGCGCAACCTGTCACCGAAGAGCTTGCGAAAGGCGACACTCACATCAGTCGACCTTTATATGCTGGAGCAGTAACTTCACAGCCTGCTTCACAACCAGCTAATGCTCTCGCACAACAAGTGCCTGTCAATTTGGACCCCAATTTGTCACAAAATGTCACTCCTCAAAATCCGTTTGTCGAAAGTCGACAACGTCACATCCCTTCAAATCCGTTCGAAATTGACATTCGACGATTTTCAACACTGTCAAAATTGTTACGCACAGTCGTTTATCTACTTCGTGTGAAAACATATTGGCTAAATCGCTCTATGCATAAAGCTGCAAAACGCGAAAGCGAATATTTATCAAAACCCATCACACAAGCAGATTTAAACGAGGCATTCAGACACATATTGCGCATTTCACAAGCCGTAGAATGCGCCAGTTGCATTTCACAAGCGCAACTTGGCAAGCATCACATGCTCAAATGGGACGCGTGGAATAATTTACTATATTGCGTCACGCGTGTGTCTCACAAAGAACACAGAAACCCTTCGTTGTTTTACTACCTATCAAAAACTGGGTGGTTAACAACGCTCGTAGTTACTCATTTTCATGAGCTTGCTGGTCACAGTGGCATGCTTCACACATTAGCAGATTTACGTGAACACTGCTGGTTGTCAAGTGCCAAGCAGGTAGTTGCAAAAATTTTGCGCAAATGTGTCACATGCCGCAAAGCTGAAGGAGGTCCATTCACATTACCTGATTTTCACACATTACCTGTCACTCGAACTCAATCACAAATCAAGCCATTTCAACATATTGGCATTGATTATATGGGACCGTTAGTTTATTCACAAAACGGAACCCGTCACAGTCAACACATTTTGTTGCTAACATGCTTCAGTACACGCGCCATTCATTTAGAGTCAACTAATAGTGTCTCGACAGCCGACACAATTATGGCTCTAAATCGTTTTATTTCACGTCGAGGCATGCCGGACACAATTTGGTCCGACAATGCCCCAGCGTTCAAAAATTGTGTCAAAATGCTACCGGACGTAAAATGGCATTTTATCACAGCCAATAGTCCTTGGCAAGGTGGCGTGTACGAACGCATGGTTGGATTAGTCAAACGCTTGCTCAAAAAAGCATGCGGCCGACGTTGTCTCACATGGCATGAATTCCTCACAGTCATGCTTGACGTCGAATTCTCCGTCAATACGCGACCATTGTCATACTTGTCAAACACAGACATTGGTGCAGCGATACTGCGCCCAATACATTTTCTTTGGGGCACCCCACCACCATGTTACATGGATGAAAAACGTGAGTTGGAACTCGATTCCACCACGATTGAACCCATGCGAAAAATTCCAAAAGAGGAATGGGAAAGAATGACGGATGGATCTTTCAACCTCACACCCTCACAAATCGATAAATCCTATGTACTCACACCCCCACGAGTCAATGACGTCAATTGCATTGATGAAATTGCACTTAACTCTGTGCCTGAAAATGACAGAGATGACATCACATTACTTTGGGACCAAATTCGTCACAATCGTGAAGTGCTTTGGTATGAGTGGTCACGTCAATACATTGACCTACTCAAAGATCGAGCAAAAAATCAACGCTTGAAAAAGGGCACTATCAACGAAGCTCCCAAACGTGGCCAAGTGGTGTTAATTACTGATTATAAACAGCCACGTGGCATGTGGCAAATGGGCCGCGTTCACGAGATACACGTGTCAAGCGATGGCAAAATACGTGCAGTCACAGTATTGTCAAGTAACGGCCGTCGCACACGTAGATCCCCATCTAACCTCGTACCTCTTGAAATCGACACAGAGGACGGTGTTGAGTATAAAATCGACACTGAGGTGAAAGATGATGATAAATCACAACCTCCACCTGATAAAGGTGATGATTCACAAACAGGTCAATCACATCAACAATCACAATCTTCACAACAAGATGCAAGGCGCTTAAACCCACGTCGAACATGTCGCTACACTGGCACATATTCGTTCTGGGGAAACGTGTCGCATTTAATGGCACTCACGTTGCTAATACAGTCAAAATTAGCCAACACGCTCACATGGACAGATCAATATCACAAAACTTTCAATCTGTGCCATAAAACACGCACTGGTCACGCAATTCAACTTCCGGAAAAAGTAACATGTCATTTTCCTCAAGTTACGGCCATAGAGGATATTGTGATATCCATATGGACGTTGCGTGTTGAACCGCAAACGACACCAATTTATAGATGCTTTCAACAAGAGCATACTATAATCACATATATGAGTCTGGTGGGTGGAAAATCTATGTTGCCACCAGAAATCATTAAAAATCACAGAGTCACAACCTACGATTGCATGATTGCATACCAAAATAAAACTTGGAAAGGCGAACCTTTAGTAAAAATTGGTCATGCATTGTGGAGCACCAACAAATCACTTCACATAGATTATTGTTACTTTTGTCACAATCTGAGTAACACGGTGATGAACTTTCACATAGAAGAAGGTGCAGTTGCAAGTCTTGATGGAAAGAAAATTGTTTCCGAAATTCAAGATCTGTCACATTGCAACCCACAAGCCGGCTATTGTTATGACAGCGACAATGGCGTCTCTTTATGGAATGCCACTGCGTTTAACAAACAGTGTGTGTTCCAAGAGATTGGTCAATTTGATGCGCAATATTCACAAAATCATTACGTAGTGGAAAAATTGCAAGCTGCATTTTCGGTCACATGGAGATCACAAAAATTTCCAAGTAATGCAGAATGTGTGCCAAAAGACGCGGAATATATTGACCAGGGCTCAGCATTCATTCAATTTCTTTGATATCAACTAAAGAAATTGAAAAAACCTGAAACCGAAAAAGCTCCTCTTCATTTCAAACTCGCACCAAATCTTGATGTTGGTGTGTTTCACTTGCTCACAGCCCGTCAACAATATGAAGTTGACAAAATTGCACATTTGGAACAAAAACAATTTGGATCCATCTGGTAACAATTATGTCACATCCGTCAGACCCAGCTAGATATAATTCATGCAATCGTCACATTCAATCCCACGCTTGGCTTGCAAGCGTTGCTAGGACGTCAAAATCTCTATGCTGAATGGCATGGAGATATATTGATGTTTTGGGATTGTAAACCTGTCACAGCAGAAATGATTTATTTTCAACATGAATATAACAATACATGTTATAAATTTTTACCGGTCAAAGTCACAGATCACCCACATATAATGTTAGTTGCTCCTGGTACCAATGATCTAATCACACATTCACCAATAGATCATTGTCTCATGAAAGACCATAAATATTATCAATTAAATGATAACTCATGGGCTAACAAAAACGGACCAACGAATTTACACGTCACAAAACTCCCAATCGAATTAATTTGGGCTGGCTCGTGGAAACCATTCACGCTAAATGTTTCCGGGTCACCAGGTGTAAGCATGACTGATATTGCATTCAGTATCATGGCTGCACATCATCACTTTCAAAATTTGCAACGACTCGAACAACAAGTCACACATTCAGTCGATTATATTGCAACCAAGTCCAATGATCCAAAAGCCGTGCAAGCATATATTGCTGGCATCGGCCAAGGGGTTGGTGCATATTTTGAAGGTGTAGGAAAAGAATTGGGTCACATTATTCACGGTAGTGTCACAGGTGGTGCGTCAGCATTAGACACGTTACTTACTGGGCCACTTCAAACAGCTGTAAACATCATACTCATTATTATCACAATTGCTTGTATTGGGTATATTGGTTATGTTTACATGCAGTGGCGGCTCGTAACCGGCAGGGGTATGCTGCCAGACTTCAAGGGCTTTTTCCGAAGAAAGGGCAGAAGGAGCAGAAGCCCAAACAACAAGGGCCCCCGTCCGTTCAGCAAGGAAAAATCGGTAAGCGACGGCGACGTAACCGCCAGAAGAAACCGAAAAGCGGCTTCAACAAACCCGCTTTGTCAAGTCAAACCGTCACACAATCGTCAAGTTCGTCACAGTTACATTCAAAGTTTGTCACACCCCTCAAACGAGTTTCTCCATTCAAACGGCTTTCAGGACGCACGGTACAGCCTAGATTGGATCCCCCGGTCAGTTATAGTACCGAGCGCGCCGAAGAAATCGAAATGGAGACGGGTGCGCGCCGGGTCACAAAACCTGCACCCCCCTGCGAGTCACAAGCGCAGAGCTCGTCATCAAACGCCAGACTCACAGTCACCGAGCCTGTCACCACGGAGGCCACAATGGAAGACGCGTTCCCTGACCGCGAGCCCTTGCAAAAGCGACTCAAGAGATTCGCTGGAGTTGCAGGGCTCCCAGGTGAGCAGCAACCATCACACCAGAAATTTTCCTTTATACCCCAAACTTTTCACAAATTCAATAACATCAATAAAAAACTGGTCAAATCAAAAGTTAAACGATCTAAAAAGATCCGTGACCTTCCTCAGACAAACACCTTCACAGTCCGACATAGAACTCGGAGAGATGGAAGAAAATCACGTTCAAGATCTAGATCCCCCTCCGTACCATTTGACCAATTCAACTCAATCACTTCACAATGTACGACCTCATTCACAACCTCCCCTGTCCCCTTGCTACCAAGCCAACCGCTTGCAGCAACGGAACAATGGCAGCCCACCGAGCCGTCGAAGACGAGCGTCGACGAGACCGACACGCTACGACAAGCCCTCGAGCAACTTGTCGAGGAATCTGAGAAGCTCCCCAACTGGCCGGGTCGACCAGCCGGGGCCCCAGAAGACCAAACGACCGGGCACGGGGAAGGCAGCCAGCCTGAGGAGGATGCCGTCGAACCCATGGACGAGCATCATGAGGAGGGCTGGGAAAATGCCGGCGTCGAAGACGCCGACGATCTACTACCACAGGAGTGATGAGAGTATCACAGGCGTTTGATTTTGATTTTGATTTTGTTTCACATCAATTTGCCGAGATTGGCTGAGATAAAATTAAATTAAATTTAATTTTTATTCTAGTTTCGGGAGTGTGTAACATTATCGTAAAATGTAAAAACCTTTAATATTTAAGTTGACGTTCTTATGTTTGCTTTTATATTTAATTAATTCAATTTATTAAGATGTCATTTTAATTCACATTCCAATTTTAACATCTTCGCATTCGTCAATTAATATCTCAAGCGACGTTGTTTACAACGTGCGCTTTACATCGCTCACATATTTAGATCTTAGTCATTGCTCACATTCCGCCACATTTCCTTGACAAGCAGCACGCAAATACGCCGTCATGTTTATGTTAAGCGGCGGGCTCGCCCCATGCGGGGGGCCGAGCCCGCGCGCCATTTCAAATGCTGTCTGGCTTGTCTCACATTTTCACTATCTTGTCAGTTTAGCTCGCTTTTCATCGGAGAAGCGAGCGGGCAAGGATTGAACTTTCACAATTGGAAATGTTGGGTAAAAATCGGAGATTAGAGCCGACCGATTGGCGCCAAACCAATCGCCATCGGTCTGGCCCTTAAAAGCCGATTTCACAGCTAAAATCGGCAGTGTTTGCAACCTCGTCAACTTCACACGAATCTCTTCCTAGGATCTAAATAAGCGCCATTTGTCACTTTATTTAGTCGCTTGTTTTTGGTGCTAAGTTTAACTCTTGGTGCTTTAAGTCACCTCAGTGCTTTATTCACACTTGCGCTGTTTGAGGTGCTTTATTCACAACCGCGCCACTTAATTGTCGCCTTTTGTCGTAATTAAGTGCCTTCTTTCAATTGCCTTATTTTCTACGGTAATTAGAGCTTCTTTTACGTTTTATTTAAGTAATTAATTTAGTTGTAAATTAATTCCTTTGTTTACGTATAATTTTATATATATTTTATTTACACTTATTCCTTTGAATTTAATTGTCTAAATAAAAACGTTCGTCAAACCTTTTGTAATCTAAATTTGCTTCACACTAACTCACATCAATTCACTTCAACTCAACTAATCACATTTTGATGAAATAACGGAACGTCAACTAAGAGACGACGCTTCACGTCAACTTTCATACGTTCACATTTGTCCTCTTCCTCGGTTAGGAATAGGAGCTAGTTCACAAGTCACTTCAACAAGTTCTGTATTATTTTACAGTCCCGCTGGTGTGGCGTTTTGGATAGCGCCATGGGAAAATGGCGCTGGCGCCATACTATTTTTTAAGTATAATTTTTTAGTAGTTTTTGAATTATCTGTACTATAAACGTGTAGTTTTTGTAAGGTAAATTTTGAGGAAATAACTTTAACCTTTCATGGTGTTATGCTGTCAGTGGTGGACAAAGATATGAATAATTAAAAGTTGTTTATTTATTTATTTAAAAATGTGCAGATGTTTTTGATTATGTTTCAAAAAAATTTCAGTCACAAGCAACGCTTAAAAAACTTTTTTTTAAAGAACATTTTAAATAGAAACTTTGTAAATATAGCCATTTCACTTCCGCCCACCACTAAACGCCAGTGCCAAACTGCAAAAATGGCGCTGGCGCCATGACCAAGGTGCTTTTCCCAACGCCTTTCCAAAAGCGCCTATATTTCAGCAGACAGGCGCCCAACAGACGCACTCATGCGCCTGTTGTAAACGATTCTATGGCGCCATTAATCATCTATTCTATTCGGATCTAATATTTACACATTGTAAACTTTTGGCTATGCATCAGTGATTTAAAAGCGGAGCCGTTTTGGCGCTTGGGTCATAAAAGCGTCGTTTTGTAGGACGCCATAAAAGCAAAAGCGGAACTTGGAACGGGTACCCGAAAATCGCGCTTTTGATGCGGCTACAAAATTGGAGGTCAATGCCTTTTACATGGGGGTACCCCATTAAGACAAAAGCGCCTTAAGACAACAGTAGCTTTAATGCTACAAAAACGCTGTAGTGTTTGAAGATAGTTAAGTTAATGTGAAAGTTCATTGTGTCAATTCTACTTTAACTACTATACTTCCAGCATAATCGCATCACCAAAAAGTTACAAAATCTATTTATATTTCTATCATAATTATAAAAGTCTATTTATATTTATCGACCTGGAACATGACATGACGAAGAACTTTTGTCTGAATGAGCATTTTTGTACTATTAAAGCTACTGTTGTCTTAAAGCGCTTTTGTCTTAATGACGCACACCCTTTTACATCACTAGTCTGCATAATATGATATTCTTACTGTTGGACCCCATTTCATTTGCTTTGTTTGCTTTTTTTCTCCTTTTTTTATCAAAAAACGTTGACGTCATTATTTATTTAGGTACAGGTTATCTATTGGTTATCAGTAACCATGGCGTTATCAAATGGCGTGCTGAGGTAGTGCAGCAGGGGTCATATGTTTGGTAATGTTAAAGCGCCATGGCACTGGCGCTAGCGCCAAAAAAGCGCCGTGTTGTTGCTTTTGACACTTGGCGCCTATTTCCATGGCGCATGCGCAGAAGAATCTGTGGCACTGGCACTTTGCCAAAGCAAGCGCCAATTCAAAAAGCGCCGTGGTTTTCATTGCGCGTCTGTGCCAAATTCTTAGCGCTTTTTACGTTTGATGACCACGTCATTATTCGCAGATACAGATAAATATGTACCGTAATTCCTCGAAATACCCCCCTCGAAATACCCCCCCCCCCCATGAAATACCCCCCCCCCTCAAAATGGACACTATGAACCTATAAACCCCCCCTCGAAATACCCCCCCCAAATTTAGTGTAAGGAGAACGTAAATGACAAAGGCTGCGGTTTGTCATCTGGGTAATGCAAAACACACGTTAAAAACGATGACTCTGTTATGTGAGAACAGTGATTATACGTCTACACACTTATACAAGTCTTTAGAGTCTTATAAATGGGGATTTTAGTACTTGGTTTTCAATTTAGTACTTAATGTTCAAAAAATTTCTGGCGAAATAAAAAAAAACCGCTCGAAATACCTACCCCCCCTCGTTTAACCCCCGCTCAAAATTCCCACTCTGAAAAAATAAACCCCCCGGGGGTATTTCGAGGAAATACGGTATGTGTAAACACCGTAAGCACCGACTGCATTTAAGCGCGCTACTCACAACTGTGCCTCCGTTCTACCAATTCAACTAGGTAGATAAACCCACACCCAAAAGAGGGAAACCCATTATTTAACCACAGCGACTCGTAACCCATCGCCTGGTAAGCCAAAGTGCCTCGTCTCTAAAGCCACAGTCAAACTTTTGACTCGTCACCAAAAGTGTGTCAGTATTTAACCCTACTGTGTCATTATTAAAGCCATGCGTACATAGTGCATATTTTGTGTCATTATTTAAGCCATTTTTGTATAATGCCGGTGAATACATTAGCGCACCGCCGCAACTGAAACTACACAAATGTGTTTACACGGTGACATAATGATACTTGTAATATATTTAGTATTGAACAATGAAAAAAATATAAATATATCTAGGTAACTCGTGAATTTAAGAAATATATTGCACCAACTTTCATATGCAAAATAATGATGAATAAATATGTACTGGAAAATGTTAAAAATATAGCATAATGATTGCCCACTGTACATTTGTACCATTTACAAAACTTTCCACGATCCACTTCATTAGCCAACCAGAAATTGGCCACACGTGTCCATGCACAAGCAGATTACCCAAAAATGACTGTGATGTGATCTTATGCCACATGTACTATGCGACTATATTTTGTATGTGACCGTTAAGTATTTACGTGTATTGCGGCTTACGAGTCGACACATTGGCTTTAATAATGACACATTTTTTCATGATCATTTTGGCTTAAATGTCGCTATACTTTGGCTTACCTAGCGAGGTACTTTGGCTTTACAGTCGATGGGTTAAATCTCGTGTAGCTTAAATCTTGCTATACTCTCCACCCAAAACACTGCATGAATGTGATCGTGAAGCATGTGAAGCTGCCTCGTGAAGACACTTCCGCACGCTTCACGATATTTGAAATGACCGACAAACATCCTTAAGCGCACTTTACAAGCCGTTGCAGCATACCGAATTGACTCGAATAACCCCCCCCCCCCCGCGTGTTGACCCCCGTCAGAATACTCCCTGGCGCCAGATTTAATTCTCCCTACAGCTTTTGTAGTATTTATAGGGCATCCGCCCGATAGATTTTCACGTTCCCGACGCACACGCACCGAGAGCAAGGCAGTTCGTGGAATACAGGAAAGTTTACCTCGACGTCGCCCATATTGCAGTATGACGCGTTTTACTTAGATTTTGGCCCGGAAATAACGATTTCGTCATTTTTTGGCCGTCAGCCAACTCGTTCTTGTTTTTATTTTGTCGGGCGGGCTACTCTCTTAACTCGCGATTTTGTATAGTGGATTTTGTATATTTTGTTTTGTCCCGTTCGCACTTCGTAGTTTTCACTGCCCTACAGCCGAAACATGAGGGCAGTGGAAATAAAGGAATGCATCCACAAGCATACAAAATCGCGAGTTATGCGAGTAATGCGCCCGACAAAATCGAAAAAAAGAACGAGTTGGCCGATGGCACAAAAAATGACGAAATCGTTATTTCCGGGCCAAAATCTCAGTAAAACGCGTCATATTGCAATATGGGCGACGTCGATGTAAACATTCCTGTATTCCACGAACTGCCTTGCTCTCGGTGCGTGTGCGTCAACCTGGGGGAACGTTGAAAATCTATCGGGCGGATGCCCTATACTACAAAATCTGTAGGGAGAATTAAATCTGGTCCCTGGTCTGTCTTAGCGACATGGGGAAATAATAAACCCCCCTCGAAATACCTCCGTCTTCTTAAATAATGTACAGCATGTAGGTATGTCAATATACATGATGTATAAATTGCTGCCAAATTACGCCACAGCCACACATTAAATTACTAGTCTGCGTAGATAATTTATCTCAATATAAATATATTTAAATATGTACAGATATATCCTGTTTGTTCTCATTTTTTTACCAGTTTTGATTATATTTTAGCCTATTCTTAACTACAAACTTTCACGAAATTTTCTGACGAAATTATACCCCCTTCCATAAGCCTCCCCTCGAATTGACCCCCTCAAAATTTAGTGGCGGAATAATAAACCCCCATGGGGGTATCTTCTTGACGTAATACGGTACTTTGCACAATTCCTTGAACCGTCGCCAAGCGTGCGGAGGCGCAGTGAAGTGACTTCACGCAGACACTGCACATTTGCGTGAAGCCACTTCACAACACTTCACCGCGCATCACAACCCCCCCCCCCCTTTGCAGTGAAATATGTCTTCCCGCTGGCTGGCAGTCGCGTGCGTCAGTATTTGGTTGCTGTGCTGCTTCTACGTGCACCGCGACTCAAAAAAAGTCCAGCTGATATATAGTCCAGTTGAAAGAGAACAGGTGCCACTCCCGGACCCTGTAAAAGCCCTGTCAAATGTCAAATGTCATGCAAAGTGTCAAAAGTCATGCCCTGCAAAATGGCAACTCGTTTGGCACTCAACTCCACTCGGTTTTGCCATTTTGCAGGGCATTTTCCATGACTTGACACTAGTGATGGAAAAGCGCCAGGAAAAATGGCGCCAGGCGCCAATGGCGCCATGGCGCCATTCAAGATAATGGCGCCAGGCGCCAAAGGGTGCCAGAAAAAATGGCGCCGGGTGCCAAAATGGCGCCAACGGTCAAAGTCACTATTTGCGCACGTAGGTATATCATAACAGAAGCTTTTTAGACGAGCAATAAGTTACTGTATTTCATCCAAATACCCCGCGAATTACCACCCCCCCCACTTCGAAATACCCCCAGGTCTGAGCGAGCTGGAGGAAAAATAACCCCCACTCGACACCCCCCATCTGTAATAAGGTACATCATGTTTGCAATTAATATGATGTTCTAATGGCTGCTAATTTACATCGCAGCTATACCGTATTTCTTTGAAATACCCATAGGGTCTTATTTTTTCAAATACCTTTATTTTATGTTTTATTTGAAATACGCATAGAGTGCAGCATGGAGTTATCGACTTCTTTCTGTGGATTTTTTTATTATCATTCCTATTTGTCCCAAATTTGTCATTGTCTGATACTTTAAAAAAGGAACAAATAATGTACCTGAAGAACTGCACCTACCGTATTTCCTCGAAATACCCCCCCCCCCCCCTTGAAATACCCCCCCCTCGTTTGACCCCCCCCCCCCCCCTCTCGAGACCACTATGAAACAATCACCCCCCCCCTCGAAATACCCCCCCCCCAAATTGAGTGTAAAGGGAACGTACATGACAATAACTGTAGTTTGTGTTCAGTGTACTGCAGAACACAAACTACAGTTATTGTCATGTACGTTCCTTTACACTCAATTTGGGGGGGGTTATTTCGAGGGGGGGGTGATTGTTTCATAGTGGTCTCGAGAGGGGGGGGTCAAACGAGGGGGGGGGTATTTCAAGGGGGGGGTATTTCGAGGAAATACGGTATATGCCGAAAAAGTGACTTCTTTTCTTAGCGCCATTTTGGCGCCCTGCGCATTGTTTCTGGCGCCCTTTGGCGCCTGGCGCCATCTTTTCTGGCGCTTTTCCATCACTACTTGACACTTTGCATGACATTTAACATTTGACAGGGCTTTTTACAGGGTCTGGGAGTGCCCCCAGATGAGTGAGTCTATCAGGCAGTTCAAGGAGGCGACTGATCGACACGTGGCTAACGTTAAAGCCGTACTTGGTTGGTTTGCGCTGTGTGAGAGGAAATTAGAAAACATTTTCTGTTTTTTTTCGACTTTCTTATTTTTTGAAGCACCAGAAAAAAACAATTTAACGTCGATTTTTTATAAAAATTTGAAAAGTGTTATAAATTTTTTTTCCGTATTTTAAAAATTGAAAAAAAGCAATATACATCTTCAATTTCACGTAACATTAATGGCGCACAAGATAAGAATGTGCAATATGGTTGCGGGTGGGTTGGAAACCCCACAAAACATAAGGAAGTTCGAAACGTTGCCTTTACCATGAGAAAATTGAGAATTGGAAAAGTAATCCAGAAATGTTTTTGAAAAGATCTGCAAAAAAATAAAAAACCTAAGTTATTTTTTTATGTTACCTAAGTTACTCTAAATCCTCGAATAAGACCCCAGGGTAGTTATTTTTCCCCAGACGTTTTGGAGGGGGAGTTATTCAAGGGGGGGGGAGTTATTCGAGGGGGGTGGGGGTTATTTTTGACTTAAGTCATTGTATGGATGTAATCTGTAAACTCATGTAATTCATGTATTCCACTGTCCGACAACAACAAAAAGTTGTGTATACACTGCATACACATCATGTATCTGCTGTCGCTGCTGTAGGCTAATATTCTTTTGTATTTTTGTATTGTATCGTTGTCATCCAATGGGGCAAGTGATTCAAGTGGGGGGAGTTATTCGAAGGGGGGTTAATTTTTCTACGCCTCGGCAACAGGGGGGAGTTATTCGAGGGGGGGGGGGGTTATTCGAGGATTTGCGGTATTAAAAACCTAGTTAAAATGATTTTCAGAAAAATCGAAATTCAAAGTCACAGGAGAAAAAAAAAACGTACACATTTTTTTCACCAATGGTTTTCCGTTGAAACCAACTGGTGGCCCGCACACTAGTTGACACATGTGTCAACTGGTCTGTGTCAACTCAGATTTCGGCATCACGTGCTGCGCAGAGTGATCTTCAAACGCACATGCGGCAATGTCGAAAAATAAATATTACTGAAAGTGCACTGAAAGATCGCTCAGCGACACGTGAAGCCGAAATCTGAGTTGGCACAGACAAGGTTTCAGTCCCAAGTATGGTGTCAAATTTCCGTTTCTGTTTTCCGTTTCCGCCTTTTCTCTATCAGGCAGTTCAAGGAGGCGACTGATCGACACGGTTTCAGTCCCAAGTATGGTGTCAAATTTCCGTTTCTGTTTTCCGTTTCCGCCGTTTCTCTATCAGGCAGTTCAAGGAGGCGACTGATCGACACGTGGCTAACGTTAAAGCCGTACTTGGTTGGTTTGCGCTGTGTGAGAGGAAATTAGAAAACATTTTCTGTTTTTTTTCGACTTTCTTATTTTTTGAAGCACCAGAAAAAAACAATTTAACGTCGATTTTTTATAAAAATTTGAAAAGTGTTATAAAATTTTTTTTCCAGTATTTTAAAAATTGAAAAAAAGCAATATACATCTTCAATTTCACGTAACATTAATGGCGCACAAGATAAGAATGTGCAATATGGTTGCGGGTGGGTTGGAAACCCCACAAAACATAAGGAAGTTCGAAAACGTTGCCTTTTACATGAGAAAATTGAGAATTGGAAAAGTAATCCAGAAATGTTTTTGAAAAGATCTGCAAAAAAATAAAAAACCTAAGTTATTTTTTTATGTATTTTGCAACGTATTATTATTATTATTATGTATTAAAACCGTTGCATTTTGCTTTTTTAGCTCCTCTTCCCTCTTTCACTGTGTTTTGTGGCTTTAGCTGGATTTTTTGAAGCTAAAATTTTGTCTCATTTGTTATCCTTTTTTACAGGGTTTGGTGGCTGAAAACTTGATTTTTCCCTCATTTTTCAAGTAAAACGCCCGAATTTCGCTGTGAAGTCAACGCTTTGACTATTTCTATCGAGATATTCATTTATTTATGTTGCCAAATTTCAAATGAGGCGTCGACTTCTAAAAGTCGGTAACTCCAAACTTTTCTCGAAATACACCCATCAAAGTTTTAGCGGAGTTTAATTCAAGGGGATTCATTCGAGCAAAATATGCTATGTTAGAGATTTGCGCAACATACCATAAATGCTCTATTAAGGCGACTGTCGCTTTATTGTTTTCAACACATTTTTGGGGGTCGCTCGCACTATTGGAGGGTCGCACTATTGGAGGGGGTCGTATTAATAGAGCATTTACGGTATACTTTTTTGGAGTTGTTGACGATTTGCAGTAAATGTCTCATAATTTACCATTTTGAGTTAAAAAGCTTGACACAAAAACCAATTCATTTTCCGTTCTAAGAATATTGTGGCGCGTAAATGTAAGTATACTCGGCATACATGATACTCTGCCCTCGCACTGATTTATGTCTCGTGTTGGAAGCGTGCCAATGATTATTAAATCATGCGATTTCCGTAAAAAGGTCAAAAAATTCAGTGATGTGAATATGTTAATGAATAACATTGTAACAACAATCAACTTTGTCATCTTTTTTGTGAAACTCGCACGCGTTAACCATCGTTGGCACACTTCCAGCGGGAACCACGCGTGCAGGGTGTAAAGTAACCGGAGTATACCGACCGTAGTCTGATTTTGAGCGATAATGGATTGGAGTCTTATAAAATTTCAATACTTTCGTGAGGAAATAATTTGACATTTTCGTAATATACAGAGGATTTTTGTGAAATTGGTAAATCAGCTTTGAAATGCATTTGAGTAGTGACGTGAAAAGCGCCAGGACTTTGGTGCCATGGCGCTTTTCCGACACCCAGCGCCAAGCGCCAATGGCGCCAGAGACAAAATGGCGCCAAACGCCAGAAGCGCCATAGCGCTTTTCACTTTGGCGCTAGCGCCAGGCATTGTGTTCCTGGCGCCCGTCAAAAATAGCGCTAAGCGCCAAAAGCGCCATGGTGCTTTCCATGGGCATGGCGCCAAGCGCCAATGGCACCACAGCAAAAAAGCGCCAGGCGCCATGGCGCTTATTCATCACTGTATTTGAGTTAACCGGAATGGGGAGTCAGTCAACTGTAACGATGGCAAACAGTCAGAAAAAAAGTATTTAAATTTTTAAGTGTTTTTTCTGAAATGAATTTTCGAATTTTCGAATTTTTCTCCAAAATAATTTTCGAATTTCGAATTTAATTTTTGAATTTCGAATTTTCGAATCTTTTTTGGCAATTTTCGAATTTTTTTGGCTATTTTTCAAATTTTTTAAAATAATTTTCGAATTTTTTTTGAAGAATATTGAATCCGAAGCTTAAAACACAGAATTTGGACTGTTTTAATGTTTTGATAACTTATTAACCTTATTTTCACCATAATTAAGCATTAAAAATGGTGGAAGGAAGGAGTTATGGGGACCAGTGTGCTGCATTGCGTGTTTGCACATTGGCCCTACACACACTAGTTTTCATGGTGACATGGGTGAAAACTGAAATGACGTCATGGCGACATTTAGGTTACTGTATGTTATTGTATGCTAAATGTGTTTTTGTTTTCAAATTTTTTAATTTGAACTTTCATTAATTAAAATAAAATTGAATCATGCCACTGTGATGATTAATTTACATTTGAAAGATTTTCAGTTTTCACTAGTGATGTGAAAAGCGCCAGAACTTTGGCGCCAAGCGCTATGGCGCTTTTCTGACCCTTCGCCAATCGCCAATGACGCCAGAGCAAATTGGCGCCAAGTGCCAGAAGCGCCATGGCGCTTTTTGCTTTGGCAGTAGCGTCAGGCGCCAGCGCCATGGCGCTTTTACATGACTAGTTTTCACTGAAGTCATGGTGAAAACTAGTGTGTGAGGCACAATGCAGCATCATTTTCCCTGGGGCTGAATGCCTTCCAAAAAACACTTGTCAGACACAACAAATATTCAATTTTCATGACATGAAAGCCAGAAAATTTTTGTCGGCACACGTGAATGTGTAACTGCCGCTTAACGTTTCTCTTTTTCATACGCGCCGCGTATCAATTGTCGATTTATTTCACACGTTGAACTTAAGAGTGTATTTTTGCATTGAATTCCCTGAAAAATTCGAAAACTATTTTCGAATTTTTGAATTTTCGAATTTTTTAAAAAATAAATCGATTTTTAAGTGTTTTTTCTAGGGGTGAAATAAAAATTTAAAAATTCCAAAAAAATTCGAAAATTCGAAAATGTTTTCGAATTTTCGAATCTTTTATTGCCATCGTTAGTCAACTGCTGTTGATGGATAATGCTTCATTCTGCCATTCTGGTAATCTAAAAATTTTTGAGAACGATCTATGGCTTTTGAAAGTTGTGTGTGTAGGCTTTCGATGAATTGATATGGTAACTTTCTCTGTTCCTATTTTGGGAGGTCTATTTTCTTTCACAAAGAGCTGCAATCACTTGGCGCCACCAGTAGAGAGTGTTTTACAAGCAATCATTCACGGTTATGTTTTGTGCATTTGCCCCCGTGTTATTTTTCATGACTTTAAGTCCTGTCGGTTTTCACATCACACTAGGCTTACATTTTCTTTTTATTTTCACTTGCCATTTTTATGTGCCGTTTCACTTCTCACTTCACTTCTCACTTCTCATTTCACTCCGCTTTTGCCATTTCACTTCTCACTTCTTCACTGGCCCCTGGAATTTCGTCCCAAAGCCAAAAAAGCCATGGCGCTTTTCCATCACTAGTAACTTCTCGGCAACACATGCCAAATGCACACAGGCGACGACGTTGACAACGAATCCACGACGAAACGTGCAAATGGACTTCCTAATTTGGGGAATTCTGCCCCAGTGGGGGCATTCTGAAAGTACCGATCTGGGGGTTAATTCAAGGGTGGGGGGGGGGGTATTTCGAGGAAATACGGTACATGGAATGGAACTATTTATGTTTTCATAACGTACCAATGTACAGTCTGTGATTTTAAAAGTACTGATCTTCATAAAGGAATCCTAATTGTGCCTATAGAGGTACCAACCGTATTTCCTCGAAATACCCCCCGGGGGTGATTGTTTCATAGTGGTCCCGAGAGGGGGGGGGGGTTAAACGAGGGGGGAGGTATTTCGAGGGGGGGGGGGTATTATTTCACACGAAAAAATTTTAAATCCCAGTACGAAATAGTCGTCTGAAACGTACGCAAACGTCGAAAAATACAACAAAAACCGTCATTTATAAGGTTATGTAGACTAATATTAGTACGTAGATGGTATAAACACTGTTCTATCGTGATTCCGACATTGTTTTAACGTGTGTTCTGCACTACGCAGAACACAAATTGCAGTATTTGTCATGTACGTTCTCTTTACACTCAATCTGGGGGGGGTATTTCGAGGGGGGGGGATGATTGTTTCATAGTGGTCTCGAGAGGGGGGGGGGGGGGTCAAACGAGGGGGGGGGGGGGTATTTCGAGGAAATACGGTATCTACAGGAAATTAATGGTATCACTATCACAAAATTTTATATAGCTAGTGTTCAGTGTATTATCAAAGATTATACCCATACATGTGGATACACAGCAATATACCCTAAATACCCATACCCATAATAACCATACATGATACTCATGTATGGGTATTGCATACTACAAAATTTTCAATCACAATTATCTCAAAATCGATTTTACATAGATCGGTACTTTTAGAAGCACACCCTTCATATGGTGTTGGCTTATTTGGTGCGTCGCTTTGTTATTTAAGATACGTACATTGAATTTTTTGAATTTTTTGAAATAATAATAAATAAAGACTGTATACCGAAAGAAAGAAAGTATACCATGTAAAACGTTGTCTGACATAAAATGTCGGAAAAATAGCGAAAAAATAAAAGGGCGGTCTCCGATAGAAGGGCAGGCAAAAAAGTTAACAAAAATAGAAAGACGCCCTTCTATTGGAAGCAATACGGTATTTAAGTTACATTTACATTTATGTACAGCAAGTGAGTAAACACACATAAATAAACGGCTATAATCTGTCACATCAAAAAGTGGGTACTGAATCTGATCTAGTGATGTTAAAGCGCGATGGCACTCCATGCGCTTGGTACCATTTTGCCTTGGCGCTGTTGGCGCTTGGCGCCATGCTCATGAAAAACACATTTGTTAAAACCTAGGTAATTACTTTTACTTGATAAATACTAATCCAAAACTGTTCCTGTACTCACTTTTATGTATACTTTTTGAAAGTACTTTAGTGAAGAG
This sequence comes from Sphaerolaimus hirsutus, assembly GCA_964036195.1. Taxonomy (NCBI): domain Eukaryota; kingdom Metazoa; phylum Nematoda; class Chromadorea; order Monhysterida; family Sphaerolaimidae; genus Sphaerolaimus; species Sphaerolaimus hirsutus. The sequence continues at coordinate 999,312 of OZ038455.1, read as the reverse complement.
AATGTATTTCAGATTTTATGTAGTCTATTTCAAGGCAGTGAAGGGAAAAAGGCTAAAAATAGTGGAAAAAGTAGCCAAAAATGGATTTATAAACGCACAAGGGACAAAAATAACTGAAAAAAGGCAGAAAAGCAGTTTACCTATTGAATTTGAAGGTGAAAATGTGCAAAAAGTATGAGAATCAGTGATTTCAGTCAAAATTTATCAAAAACACTCACTTTTAGATTTTCTGGGATTAATAAATGAGTAAAAATAAAAAATACATTACGTTTTCTGTACTCAGTGGGTGAGTAAAAAATACTTTGTTTAAAAATACTGTATACTGTGAAAAAAGTTTGGTACATTTAGCAACTCTGATTAAAATCATCACTGCGCTTTTGGCGCTCGGCGCCAAAGTCCTGGCGATTTCTACATCACTAGTCGTATCACTAATAACAGCAGCATAAACCTCATGACCAATCATCAAAAATCACTAAACCTCTTCGGCTCCGCCTCCCCACTCTGCGGTCTAATTCTGTTCCCATCCAAAACCACCGAATGTGCAGCCGCGTTGTAGAGCACAGGGGCGCCACCAGCGGAATTTGTGTGCGAATTTGTGAAGGCCGGGTTTGAGTGCTGCGCCAATCTTTTCGACGAGTTTAGGGCGCGCGTTTTGTACGCGTCGGCTGCGAGAAAAGCAGGGGTTAAGTTTTATTTGGGCACATGTTTTCCTGATGTGATGTGACTTCGATGGGATCTACTAATCACTAAACTTATCACTCGACTTAATTCGGATTATGTAAAATGAAACTCACACAAACCTTCAGGAGTCTGTCCATTAATTAATGAAAAAAGCTGGATACATGCACAAGAAAAAAAGTGCTCGTGAAGTGCACTGAAGTGATCTGAAGTGCCCCCTGTGATCACACTTCAGGACTCTGCACCTCGCAATCAAAAACTCATTGCTGATCAAAAGTTTTACATTTGTGTATTCACAGAAATCTTTTCACAAAAATCACATTCTTTAATAAATTATCATTGGCACACTTCCAACATGAGACATAAGTAACTGCATGTGCAGACTGTCATGTCACTAGACCGGATTATACCACATAACTTTTCAATTGACTCAACAACAGTCTTGTCACTTGTCCACATGAGAAATAGGCTCCAGAACTGCCTAAAAACGTTGCACTGTTCCCAACAACACACACATCTAACAAAGCACATGGGAGCAAACACAGTAAAAAATGGGTCCAGGAAATGGTGCGCTTCCAACAGCATCACAAAATTCCTGGTGAAGTATTTTCCCCATGCTCCAGCTAGCTTCACTGATCACTCCAGGCACTTTCAAAATTGTGGAAAAAACTTCACAACACTGGCATTCCCACATGCTTCACTAACATCCACAGCAAATAATGTGCTCGTGAAGTGCACTGAAGTGGTCTGAAGTGCCCCTTGTGATCACACTTCAGAGCCTGATCACGCCTGATCTCCAGGCACTTCACTGCCCATGATCACACTTCAGAGCCTGATCACACCTGATCACCGATCGAATGCACTTCACGACATGTCATGAATTTGTTTACTGAATTGTTTACAGAAATAAAAAAGTAGAAATTCATCAAGTGTGTTGAAGTGCCTACAAGGGTCTGCATGAAGACACCTCACCGCAGATCACAGCAGATCATCAGCACTGTTTTTGCTGTGATAATTTACATTGAGTGTGAGAATCAGAGCACCATATGAAGAGGTCATGAAGGCACCTCAAGATGCTTCATCGCACATCCACATACCGTATTTCCTCAAAATACCTCCCCCCCCTCGAAATAACCCCCCCCTCGTTTGACCCCCCCCCCCTCTCGAGACCACTATGAAACAATCACCCCCCTCGAAATACCCCCCCACCTCGTTTAACCCCCCCCCCCCTCTCAGGGGCACTATGATACAATCACACCCCGGGAGGTATTTCGAGGAAATACGGTACCCACTTTTGCCGTGAAACGACTCACAAGCTGTGTGCACTGCAGGTTTCCATTGGTCATCTGGTTTCACCAAACCACTGTACAGCTGCGGGGAGGGGGGGGGCGTTTTTGCGATCACTTCTACAGTGTCAAAAATATTTTGCATGAAAATGGAAACGGAAAAATAATTTGGAGGCCGGGAAAAAAACAGGAAAAATTTGGATGCGGAAAATGGAAACAGAAAATGGAAAACGGAAAGTTGACACACTAATCACCACCATATTTAGATGTAAGATTGTTCATACAATGTATTGAAAGCAGTGTGGTGGAATGATCCAATAATGATACTTTTGTAATGCCAACGTTCTTTGAACAATACCTCTTTAAAAATATGACAACAGACAATTAAATCTGGGACAATCCTGCGCTCTGTAAAGTGTGAAGTATAGTGTCAAATGTCACATGTCAAAGTGTCAAATGTCAAGTAGAATAAAAAGGGAGACGTAAATACTGAACATTTGACGTTTTGCATGATATTTGACAAAATTGTATGCCATTTTTCATGACATTTTACACTGTACTTTACATCTTACAGGGTGTGGGACTGTCACCAGAGGAACTATTCAAGGATTCATGGTCTATTTACAGGATACCTGAAAATACCCACCTCTGAGCAGCGTGGCCACTGCGCCTTGACATACAGGTAAATTGCCATGGCAGGGATCCAGCCAATGCAGAACAGGGTGATCAGCCAGCCGACCACGTCCGCCCACACTGGGAACAGGTAGTCCCCGGATTTGGACCTCTCGAACGAGGCCAGTGAAAAGATCACTATTGCCTGGATTTGGGTCAAATGGGTGTGGGTAGAAGTGCACATCGCTAGTTGATTTGAGTTGTGTGCTCGAGAAATTGCTGCTCAAATGGGTTTTGTAAAATGAAATTCACAGAAACTTTTTGTTTGTCCATTAATCAATGACAAAAAGTTGGGTACATGTACATCCACAGCAAATAAAGTGCTCGTGAAGTGCACTGAAGTGCTCTGAGTACCGCTGTACCTAATCACACTTCAGGGCCTGATAACGCCTGATCACTGATGGCATACACTTCATAGACACTTCACGGAATTCATCTCAATTGTTTATGTCTGAAATGCTTGGCGACTTTGTGAAGTGTGTTGAAGTGTCTGCGTGAAGCTACTTCACCGCAGATCACGGCAGATCAGCAAATATATATTTGCTTTGATGAAGAAGGATTCACCAAAATCAAAGGTGCAAGCCTGTGCCCACTGGACATCTGCATCCTGCATGTATGTCACTAGCTGGATGTCCAGTGGGCAGTAATATCCATGCCTTATTCACCTTCACTCACAATACTTAACAGGATATCTCTCCATCCACACTTCAATGTTCAAACGGTGAAGCAACTCACTGCGAGCAATATGGGTGTGATGACCAGCCAGCAAGCCTTCCAGTATGGATTCACTGGGTAGCCCAGAACACGGTAGAATGAATTTGGCGGTGTGCCAAGCATTAGATTTAAGTCGCCGATGAACCGACCCAGACCATAGCTGTGATGAAGCTTTTGTGATTTTATTATTGCACATTTTAGTATTTTTTGAGTTACTGTCAAATTGTTTTTGTTCAAATATTGTAAATTTTGAAGAGAAAAGCAGTAAATAGGTATTTATATTTGATTACTTCATCAGATATTTTTTTAGGTTTGGAGAAAACTAAGTCTTGAATTTAAAACGAACACAGATAAAATAGTATTGTTATCAACATTCTTAGTAATTATTTACCCAAATAAATACAAAGAAAAGCAGTCACTTTTTTAAGCTGTGTGCCAAAATACAAAAATGACCATATATTAGGCCACCAGTAAAAGACAACCAACTAACACATAGGAGACCATACATACTTCAATGCCACATGCAACCACCAGTGTCCAGCCAGCTGCATAATTGTTAATTAGGTCAATGATGTATGGACCCTCCTGCATGTGTGTGTGACTGTACATAATATGTGACATGGCCTGTGACACTACATGTGACAACAATACATTTGTCAGGGCATGTAACTTACATGCTGCAGTGCATGTCACACTACAAGTGATAATGCATGTGACAGTGCATCTAACACTACCAATAGAGCAATCCATGTACAAAACAACAGTACATGTGACAGTGCGTGTGACAGTGTATGTGACAACTCATGTGTCAGTGCATGTGACAGTGCATGTGACACTCACTGTTGTGGAGCAGTCCATGTTACACAGCCACAGTACATGTGCTAGTGGGGTGCAGGTGATGGTGCATGTGACGACTATACATGTGAAAGTGCATGTGACTATGCACGTTAATGTGGCTGCATATGTGACACTGCATGTCACATTTGCAAATTTTGCAGGAACTTTCACACATGTCTGACAATTCATTCTAAAATCTCAGCACTCTCAAAATCATATTACCGCAAGTAATATAAATTACAACATAAACCCAAAATCAAACCGGTGTGCAGAGGATGATGCCGAACAGGAACAGGACAAAGCACACGGAGCCGACCACGGCCGCCTTGAACAGGGCCCGTCTCAACACCGGCCACTGGTCGCAGATGGCTGTCACCACCACGTCCACGATCACAATCTAGGGGGGGGATATTGGGTGGGCTTGAATAAGTTCACACACTGCTTGAATAAGTTCCCCACGTGGCACAAAGGCACACGTTGGACAATGAAACTGAAAAGTGTCAGAAACTTGACTGTCAATTTTTAGAGTTAAATTTTTCAGATATCCTGTGATCCCTTTATAATATGTTGTCATTTAAAAATGTCATTTTAAACTTCACTTTTTCTTGCCATGGAATTTGAAACTTGTTTCAATTTTGTCACTTGACAAAGTGTTCGATGCGAACCTGCGAGTCGATGCCGAGCAGCAGCAGCATGAAGAAGAACAGGATGGCCCAGAGGGTCGGCCTGTGGGCACTCCCACACCCTGTAAAAAGCCATGTAAAATGTCAAATGTCAAGCAAAGTGTCAAAAGTCATTGAAAATGCCCTGTAAATATGGAAAACGTATGTTTGCCATTTTACAAAACATTACAAACACTTTTGACACTTTGCATGACATTTGACATTTTACAGGGCTTTTTACAGGGTTTGGGACTGGCACCAGGGCATCGCGTTCAGAGCTTCCGGGTACACGTTGAATGCAAGCGTAGTGCCACTAGCAGCCACGTTTGACACTGAAATATGATTGTCAACAAAAATATTTTACGGAAAAAGAAACGGAAAAAAATTGCACTTGTTGGATGACGGAAAACGGAAAAATGAATTGCTGGAAAATGGAAAAAGGTAGACAAAGAAAAGTTGCATGGGATTGGAAAAAAATGGTGAAATTTTGCCAGAAACAAAAAAAAATTACATAACAGAATATTTGATGGAATATGAGGTTGAAAAACAGAAAATTACAAGGAAAGCAGAAAATAAGGTAAAATAGTAAAAAACTTTCAAACTGTGCTGGAAAACGGAAAGTGAACCGGAAAAACGCAAACCGAAATCACAGAACAAATTTGTGGCTGGAAAACAGAAATGGAAACAGAAAAATTTTCCTGCGGAAAGCGGGAACGGAATACAGATATCATAAAATCGACACCCTAACAAAAATGTGCATTCATTCCAATTAAAAGTGGAATTTTGAATTTTTTGATTTTTTTTTCTGATTGAGGATGAAGTTTTTGTGTATTTGTTCGGGTTGTTCGAGTTGGAACATGGGTTTGTAGTTTGTGGTTCTAGGTTTTCGGATCAGGTTTTTGTGTCCATAATTTATCAAATGTCAAATTCAACCATGCACCTAAAATTTTACATGGCAATTTCTAAATTTCTTTGGTACTTGACATTTGACAGAATGTGAGACTCACCATCTCTGTCGGTCACTTTAGCCACGAAGCCAATAATGGGAAAAATAACGAAGCCAGCAAAGAAAGATGTCCCGCAGTTGCCCAGAACCACGATCAAGGTGTCCCTGAGATAGAGTTGCAATTTATACAGTGCTAGCAATAAGTTGTTTTCTAGTGTGACCAGTTGTGAATGAACCAGCGTTTATTATTTTTATAATTATTTGCACCATCACAGTATTTATTCACCTGGCATTTGGCACCAGGTGCCAATCCCAGACCCTGTAAAAACCCCTGTAAAATGTCAAATGTCATGCAAAGTGTCAAAAGTCATGGAAAATGCCCTGCAAAATGGACAACTCAGTTGCCATTTTGCAGGGCATTTTCCATGACTTTTGACACTTTGCATGACATTTGACATTTTACAGGCCTTTTTACAGGATCTACGAGTGCCCCCAGAACAGCTGCATCTTCACAACCAAAAAGTGAACTTGCCAAGTGGAGAAATACATCCATATCAAAAACCATTTAAAAAATCCATTCCCACCTGAAAATATTGTTGTCAAATTTATTGTAGCTGGCCAATGTTGACAAACCGCCGCCGCCCAAAGACAAGGAGAAAAATATCTGGAGGCACTCCCAGACTCTGTAAAGTGCCCTGTAAAATGTAAAATGTCATGCAATAGGTGCAAAGTAATGTAAAATGCCCAGAAAAATGGCAAACGTACGTTTGCTATTTTGCAGGGCATTTTCCATTACTTTTGACACTTTGCATGACATTTGACATTTTATTCAGGGTCTGGGAGTGGCACCTGGTTTGCGGCGGCCGCCCAAGTTTTCGACGAAATCAAATTTTCCCATTTTGGCGTCAGATAGAATAGAATTCCATCGACTACCCCGTCCCCCAATGTAACCGCCCGAACCAGAAGAATTATTAGAATTACGTATGGAAATGTTGCTGTGAACCAGACTACCTGTGAAGGAAGATGTTTGACATTTTTGCTGCACAGACTCGTTGCCTAGGGGCACTCCCAGATAGGGTGTCAAATTTCCGTTTTCCGCAGGCAAATTTTTTCCGTTTTCCGTTCCGTTTTCCAGCTGCTGAAATTTTTTTTCCATTTTCCGTTCCGTTTTCCTGCAACTTTTTTCCGTTTCCGTTTTTCCGGCTCATTTTCCGTTTTCCGGCTCAATTTTCAGTTGTTCTGCATTTTTTTCCATTTTTTGCCTCAATTTCCAGTTTTTCTGCCTTTTTCCATTTTCCACCTCAATTTTCCATTTTTCCGCCTCATTTTACCTTTTATGGCTCAACTTTCTGTTTTCTGATCAGCCAAACTGGTAAAAATTCATGCAGATTGTCAATGATGTAAAAAAATTTCTGTTTCCAGCAAAATTACTGCAAATTTTTTCCACTTCCAGCAAAATTTCAGCAAATTTTATCCGTTTTCCAGCAAAATTTCAGCAAGTTTTTGCATTTCCGTGCAAATTTGATTAATCCGTTTCCGTTTTTCCGGCCTCTTTTTCCGTTTTCCAGCCGCTGAAATATTTTTTCCGTTTCCGTTTTCCGCCAAGTACAATTTTTTTTCTGTTTTCCGGCCGCTGAAAAAAATTTTCCATTTCCGTTTCCGTTTCTGTAAAAAAATTTTTTTGACACCCTACTCCCAGACCCTGTAAAAAGCCCTGTAAGATTTCAAATGTCATGCAAAGTGTCAAAAATCATGGACCATTAAAAGTTTGTTTATGAGTTTTTATTTTCTGACAGTAGACTAGTGTGCACAGCATCAATGTGTGAAACCGAAAATTGGGGAAATTGTGTTTGGGGGAATGCTGTCATTTTGTAACACATAGACCCCTTTTAAACCTTTTTTTTCTGACGACTCCGACAACATAAAAAAGTTACCATCTCATATGTCAAAATTTTTTGCCATTGTCGCCATCTGTGGGGCTCCGACAATGGCAAAAAATTTTTCAAACGTCTATAACTCTTGAATGACAAGCAGGATTGATCTGCAGTATGGCATGCATATACGCCTAGGTGGTATGTATACTTGGCCATTTTATCTTATGAATATGGAAATTTTTACTTGAATTATTGAACTTTCTCATGTTGTGAGTCGTCACAGAAAAAAGAGGTGTAAAAGGGGCCTTTACAGAAATTCCTGTTTACCTAGTGAGGGTATAAAGAATTAAGAAATTCAGAAATGGTCAAAAACGCTAAATAAAATTTCAGAAAAATTCAAAAACCCAAGTAGAAAATTCATCCAAAATTCTCAAAGCATTTCTCCAGACAAATATTACAATGATCAGTTTTACTCACCTTTCCAGCAGACTTGACACCGCGAATAAGGCACAAGAACACTAGCACCCAGGCAACAAACAGAGCCAGGACCAAATCCCACTTGGGTGCCCCCAAGCCCCCCAAACCATCGAACCTGCCCGCACCAAGCACGTAGTCACTGAGTGGGAGGGTATGCTTTTAGGTTCTAGTGTTGCGCGGGTGTAGGGTGTAGGGTTGTAGGATTGCAGGGTTGTAAAGATGTAGGGTTGTAGGGTTGTAGGGTTGTAGGGTTGTAGGTTTGTAGCATTGCATGGTTGTAGGGTCATAGGGTTCCAGGGCTGTAGCTTGTAGGGTTCCAGGGCTGTAGATTGTATGGTTGTAGGGTTCCAGGGCTGAAGATTGTAGGGTTTCAGGGCTGTAGATTGGAGGGTTGTAGGGCTGTAGGTTGTAGGGTAATAGGGTTAAATGACTGTAGGTTGTAGGGTTGTAGGGCTGCTACCACAAATCAAATATGCGATTTTACTCTGGGAACATGGATATGTTTTCCATTTAATGATTGTTTGTAAATCATCTTCCATTTTTATATGTTTCAACATTGGATTCTGAATGTTTGAACGTTTTCAATGTGATTTGAAGCACTCAAATGTTGCGCAACAACCTTCCAGGCAACTTTCAACAGCACCAAAAATACGCACAAAATTTCCAATAAAATAAATAATTTTCCCAGAAAAACTATCAGGCAAAATACCTCCCACCAACTTGAACTGCTGCGGTGCTGTCTGAGCAGTGAAATTAGTCTGGTTCCTGCTGTTCAGCTCCATAGCAAAATACTCATCATAAGTTTCATTGTTCACAGTGATGGGAAAGTAGTTGGGCTGGCGGCAGGCGCCCATGAAGTGGTAAGGATGTGTGCTGTTGCACTCCTTGGCTCCTTGCCAATCCTTGCACTCTGCAATTGGAGGGGTAGGGAGTAGTTGTGTAGAATTTAGTCGACAAGTGTCATGATACCCTTTGCATGTACTGTTGTGGTTACACCACATTGTGTATTTGAGTAGATTTTGGGTAATTGGTCTGAACCCCTAAACTTTATGTTTCAGCCAATCTTTGTATGTGACTACTTGGGTGTTTAGGTCAGTTGATGTTCATTAACTAATTTTCCCTCATTATTCATGTCCCCTTTGGGGGGTGACCATCTTTGAATATAAGATGCTAAGACTTTGAGACCTGTGTTGCTGAGCGACGTTCCACCCAAAACGCAATGACACCACATCTTGAATGCAATTTCTCCATCCTTGGCTGTTGGCGCTGTGGACTTGGCTTCGCCTATTGTTCAAGGTCCACTTGCCAATTCATGAACTCAACTGTGAATCCCTGCATGTGTGCCATGGACTCAGCACGCTGTGAGCCCTGTTTCCTGTGCACACAACATGGTGACCACACTGGCTTGAAACACCTCAAGCCATACGAACCCGCCACCGATCGTCCCCCGGTGACATCGGCAGCACCCTCCCAGCCTTCCGACCATGTGGTAGCACTGTCAGCAGCAGCGGTCCCCACGCCTTCCAGCCACTTGGTAGCACCACTAGCAGCAGCGGTCCCCACACCTTCCAGCCCCGTGGTAGAGCCACCAGCAACAGCGGTCCCCACACCTTCCAGCCCCGTGGTAGCGCCGCTAGCAACAACAGTCCCCACACCTTCTGCCGTCCAGAGCAAGCGACAAGCATATGACACCAATTTAGCATTAGCAGGGGCACAATGATGCCCAACACAGCAAATGGTGACCCAGCAGCGGTCACCCAGCCCGGCGACCCAGCAGCGGTCACACAGCCGGGCGACACAGCAGCGGTCAGGCAGCTCAGCAACCCAGCAATGAAACTGACAGCCCAAACACCCTGGTCGTCGAGCAGCAAATCCAGGTACAGAGGCAAACAGGTCAGATGTCCAGCAGCAACACTGACAGCCTAAAAACCATGGCTGTCAAGCAGCGACACCAGGAACTGCGGCAAACAGGTTGGCCATCAAGCAGCAACAATGATAGCTTGACCATCCCAGCTGTCGAGCAGTGACATTGGGAGCCCAACCATCAAACGGAGAACCCTGAAAATCAAGTAAAATTCTCCCAACATTTGCCCAACATCCCCAACCAGTTTATCAAACCACCACATATCATGCAATCTGGATCATTTACACAAACCACTGGACACACCAGCCAACCAGCAATCCCCAGCTAAAACATCCAAAGGATACAGGAACCACAAGAAGGAATGCAGGAAACACTCCAAGACTTTGTGATAGTGCACAATGGTGATACTTCTGTGATATAGGTAATGTTTTGTGAAAAATTATCCTTAAGAACTGTTGTTTCTGATTTTGTAATACTTCAGTGATTTTGTGTCAGTTCCCCCTGGTAGGGTTAACTTAGGGGGAGCTGTTGTGGTTACACCACATTGTGTATTTGAGTAGATTTTGGGTGATTGGTCTGAACCCCTAAACTTTATGTTTCAGCCAATCTTTGTATGTGACTACTTGGGTGTTTAGGTCAGTTGATGTTCATTAACTCATTTTCCCTCATTATTCATGTCCCCTTTGGGGGGTGACCGTCTATGAATATGAGATGCTAAGACTTTGAGACCTGTGTTGCCGAGCGATGTTGCACCCAAAATGCAATGACACCACATCTCAAATGCAATTTCTCCATCCTTGGTTGTTGGCGTTGTGGACTTGGCTTTGCCTATTGTTCAAGGTCCACTTGCCAATTCATCAACTCAACTGTGAATCCCTGCCTGTGTGTCACGGACTCAGCACGCTGTGAGCCCTGTTTCCCGGTGCACACAACAGTACTCCGCAGATTGAATGGTTTAAATTTTTTCTGACGGAAGATCATGAGAGTGCGCAACGGAGAGAACTCCCAGAGTTCCAAAAGTTTGGAATGAAAGTGATTGATCGAGTGACAAGCAGACCTTTAAAGGACAAGTATTAATATTCAAAAAATGAAGTGGACTATGTATAATTATTCACCCAGGTGCCGGTCCCGCAAGTGTATTTACAAGTTACTAGTTAAAACATAAGAGTTGAGTAAAATTACAAATGGTGAGTTAAGAGTAAAGTTAAAGTTTAAGAGAAAAGTTAAAATTTAAGAGTTGAGTTAAATGACAAATGAATGGTTAAGAGTAAAGTTAAGAGTCAAGCAAGTGTATCCAAATCTTATCTTTTGTATCCAGATCTTATGTTTTTATATCCAAATCTTATTTTCTCTCGTAAGATTCAGATACAAAAACATAAGATCTGGATATGAAAAAAAAAGATTTGGATATGCTTGCCTGACTCTTAACTTTACTATTATCGCTTAACTTATCATTTGTCATTTAACTCAACTCTTAAATTTTAACTTTTCTCTTAAACTTTTACTCTACTCTTAACTCGCCATTTGTAATTTTACTCAACTCTTATGTTTTAACTAGAAACTTGTACACTTGCGGAACTGGCCCCAGATCAACTGAAATTCTAAAACAAATTTTACATAGCAAATTCCTAACAACATCTTTTTCTCACCAGTATTTTCTCACTCAACTTGTCACTTTACATACCACTTAAATCGCCCACTTTCCCAGCTCTCATCAACTCAATCACTTATCACTTAGCACTTATCACTTAGCCCCAGTGTCACTAACGGGGGGTGTTCCATTGATGGTTACAGCCCTTCCAGGGGAGGTCGAATATGATGGCGGAGTAGAGGTAGCGCAGCGCCCACGCCAGGATCATGTTGTAGTAGAAGCCCGTGAACACCGAGATTACCACCATTGTTAAACCTATACCTGGGGGTTGGGGGTGTGATTTGAGTTGCCCGACAAGGGGGCACTCAGACCCTGTAAAATGCCCTGTAAAATGTCAAATGTCATGCAAAGTGTCTAAAGTTGTGGAAAATGCCCTGCAAAATGGCAACCGAGTTGAGTTGAGTGCCACCAGAGTTGCCATTTTGTAGGGCATTTTCCATGACTTTTGACACTTTAATACAGTAAAATACCCACAAAATTTGGCAATCTATTCAACCAATTTAATACTAACCTGTGAATATGGGGCACATGCTCCTGTAGAGCAAATGGGGCGTTTTCGCAGCGAATTGCCCAATGGCCAGTTCCAGGTAAAACACCGGGAAGCCGGCCAGGATCATCATTACCAACCAGGGATGAAATTGAATTTGCCCGATTTTTTGTCGGGCAGCCCGATTTATTGAATTTGTAATTTTGCGATTCGGCACTTCTTCAAACTTAAATCAAACGTCAACGGTAAACGTAAATCACACTTTTACCAGGGAATTTACAAAATCGGGTAACCCGACAAAAAATGGGGCAAATTGAATCTGTCACCAGGGGATGAGGAAGGCGCCGCCGCCATTCTCGCCGCAGAGGTAGGGGAAGCGCCACACGTTGCCCAGGCCGACCGCGTAGCCGATGCAGGACAGGATGAAGTCGATCTGCCCGCCCCACTGGTCCCGCTCCTGCTCGCCGCCCATTGCCCGACAAATTGGGAAAACGATGTGTATGGGAAGTAAATCGACGCACCTTCCTTCCCTGCAATTTATCGTTCTGGTGAACGAAAACGAAGATTACCAAGCTTCTAAGTAACGGTTTTTTATATTGCTACCCACTGCATCAGTATAATATCAGCCACTTATTTTCGTGTTTTTTCTGTCGAAATAGCATTTTTTGGCATTTGCCTCTAGCAAGCAATTTTTGAGTGAGAAACCCTTTATACTCAAAACTTTTTAAGTTACAATTTTTTTGACTTTCCTAATTTTAATACAATATTCTTCAGAATAAATCGATCCAAAAAACACGGGTCATCATATAAAATTCGCAATGGAAAGTTGGCACTGAACCAAAAGATGTTGCACAGTGTTATTCCACTTTAAAATATCGCGAAACTAAACTATGAAACAAACATAATCATACGATAAAATTCAAATCTTTGACTTTGACAAAGTATTTGATTTTACTGTAAGAAGTCTACATTTACATCAAAAAGAAACTCATAAAAGAGCATGACAATGTGAACACTGGGATGAAAAGTACATAAAGTTGCGGACAGTTATACTCCAGTCACATTACACCCTGCACGCGTGGTTCCCGCTGGAAGCGTGCCAACGATTTTTTACACATACGATTTTCATAAAAAGTGGAATGAAGTCATCTATGTTATAACGCTATACTCTAACTTATTCACAACAATGATTTTTTTCATTTTTATACAAAAATTGCATGCTTTATCATCATTGGCAAGCTTCCAACGTGGGACATAAATCAGTGCGAGTGCGTAGTATCATATTCGCCGAGTATACCAAAGTTAAAATCCATTGACCACACACTTTGCAATGGAATCTACCGTACACCATCTGAATGAAAGAATAAAAACTTTTCTCGACCCACTGCAACGAGTGAATGTGATGGACAATTTTTCATGTGACTTTATTCAACAAAATACAGTAATACACTTACTCAAATGTGCAGCCCGATTAGTTAAATGTATAAATTCACACAAACAATTCAGAACAGTATTATTTTAGCAATTATTATGTAAAAATACCGATAAACTTACTTAGGAATTTGCTGAAGCCTCAGCCAGTTGGTCAAATTACTGAACTTTTTTCTAAGTACCTATATGTGAATGTAAAATACTTTTTTACCCAGCCGCGAGTAAAGTTATTTTTTTACTTGTACTCTCGACTCGAGCTCGAGTTGACATGATTAAAAATACTTTTTTTGGAAATATGTAAATTCGGTACTTTTCTCATTAGAATATGTAAAAAAACAGGTACTTTCTTGTGCAACATATAAAAGCGAGTACTTTTGTTATGGAATATGTAAAATGAAATACCTTTTGTAATGACCAATGTATGAGCACTTATTCAAATTCTTACATTGGAAGATATAACAGATGTGTTTTCTAATATGCAATACACCCAAACACATCTTGTAGTCACCTTTTATGTCCCATATTGAAATTGAATAGATTTGAAATTTAATACATTGAATTGAAATACATTTTCGGTACTCATGTACTTTTCAAAGGTATACACAAAAATAGGTACCCCACGTTTTCCAGAAGAAATGTAAATTTATTTCCTTAATACTCAAATTGTTTTAACAACAGTGTCCTCAGCACAAAACATAGGAAAATGCAAGTGACGTCAATGTCAATAAAGTGCTGAATATATATAAGTGTTCAATTATGGATAAGTAAACATCTATGGAGATTTGAGAGAAGTGTGCCTAAGATGAAACAAGAGAAAAATTTAACTAGAGACAAAAAAGCTGAGATCAATTGTTTGTGCTTCTACCGTATTTCCTCGAAATACTCCCGCGGGGTTTATTTTTTCAGAGTGGAAACTTTGAGGGGGCATTTCGAGGTGAGGGGGGGGGTTATTATTTCGTCAGTAATTTACTGAAATTCATAGTAAAAATTATGTTTTTTTTCATACACAAAACCGGTATTAATAAACGTGAGATAATATTTAGGTAATATCGGGGCTAGAGATGTACAGGGTGCGGCAATTTAGACCTGCGCTCTAGATTTCGAATAACTTGTCACTGGGTGGTCGGATTAACGTCAAATTTTACGTCAACAATAACAACTAAATAGGAAAAAATCCCTGAAAATATGGCTGCGATAGCTCCACTCGTTCTCAAGTTATTCATGCAAGCGCGTAATTGTCACTTTCCCACCACCCCATGATAGTTTCAAACGGGATCCACTTTTCGGGACCCGGATCGGGATTAGGATTGTTTTTTTTCAGTTTTTTTTTCTTTCTTTTTTTGCAGCGTCAAGCCAAAATGCGTTCGCGCGCGCCACTAATCTGCCTTACCGATAAGGAAATCGGCAGACGCTTGCGTAATTGGTTGTAAAGCAAGGTGGTAGTAAAGCGACAATTATTGGTGTTTGCATCAATAACTTGAGAACGAGTGGAGCTATCGCAGCCATATTTTAAGGGATCCTTTCCTATTTAGTTGTTAATGTTTACCTCAAATTTGACGTTAATCCAACCACCCAGTGACAAGTTATTTGAAATCTAGAGCGCAGGTCTAAATTGCCGCACCCTGTACATAAATTAGTGTATACCGTATTACCTCGCATTATCACCCCCTTGAATAAACTCCCCTCGAATTACGCCCCCCCCCTCAAAATGGGCTGAGGAAATAATACCCCCCCCCCTCGAAATACCCCACGCTCCCCTCCGGAATGATGTACATCATGTATGCAATGTACATGATGTATTTATTACTGCTCATTTGTATCGCAGCTACACAGAATTGTTCATGTAGGTATCTACATTTTTATGTCCAAATATATTCTGTTTGGACACATTTATTGCCTGTTTTGGGTACGCAAATGCCTACTATTTACAGATGAAATAAAAACCACCCTTGAATAAACCCTCCTCAAATTTTGCTGGCAAAATAAAAAAAAACCATGGGTATTTCGAGGTAATACGGTATGTGTATCTGGGATGCAAACTGGCATCAATCAATACACAATGTACATTTGCATACATGATTTACATCATTCCAGATGGGGGTATTTCAAGGGGGGGGGGTATTTTTTCCTCAGCTCGAAAACACCTGGGGGTATTTCGAGGGAATACGGTATCTTATTGTCCTATACTATACGAGTTTCGCAGCTATTGACTCGTGGACTGACTCATATTTGTACTAAATAAAATACTATAGGTGCAATGGAAGATGTCGTTGACAAACGATATAGATATCGGTTAGTTATTTCAACATCTCAACAACATTTCAATTTAGAGATTGATAAATCAACGTTCTTGTGTATTTGTAATTTGTCGACACTGAATTTGTCGATTCACTTTTTTGTCATTTTGCTGTAAATTTACCCTAACAATCAAAAAAGTGAAACGTAAAATAAAAAGTTACCAAAACTTTTTTTAAATGTTTTCATGCATGAAAATGATCGCTGACAAAGGCTAAATTGGCAAATTGATCAGACGTTAAATCATTTTCCATCATACCTGTTTCATTCAAATTTAAGAACAACATTTCACACAAAATCAAATTTTGTGATAAAATTACAGACGCAAAATCCTTTAACCATTCAAAAAATCCGAGAAAAAAGTATACCGTATTACCTCGAAATACCCCCAGGGGGTTTATTATTTCGCCAGCAAAATTTGAGTGGGGGATAATTCGAGGGGGGGTTTATTCGAGGGGGGGTCTATTATTTCGCCAGAAATTTTCAGAAATACCCCATACGCAGACGTAGAAAAATCGAACACTTACATAGATGTATGTGTGTTTATAGGCATATATAACTGTATATACACAAAAAACCTTCCCTAACGTCACTTAATCATCAGTTTTAACGTGTGTTCTGCATTGTACAGATCAAAAACTGCGGTATTTGTCATGTACGTTCACGTTACACTCAATTTTAGGGGGGGTATTTCGAGGGGGGGGGGGGGTTATTATTTCCTCAGCCGAAATTTAGGGGGGGTATTTCGAGGGGGGGTTAATTCAAGGGGGGGGGTTAATTCGAGGTAATACGGTATTTCAAATGAAACATCAACACGCTAAAACAGACAGAAACACACAACACACTTTTTTATGCATCGACAATCCCACTTCCATCCCATAAAATTATAGCAATGATGAAAAGACAGCTCAGTAAAAAAATTAGCAAAAATACCAAAGCATTAATGGTGGCAAACTAAGAGTGATAATTTAATTTTCAATTTAAGCCCTTTAAGACAGGAAAGCTGGAAAAAATAAAAAGACATTTCAATGAGATACAAAATTCTAAGATTCAGAATCTACCACAAATATTATACAAATATTCCAATGAGATAGAAATTCTAGAACTCAAAATTGAAATTTGAAATTTTAAAACAAATTCAAAGAACTAAAAATTAAAAATAGGTATCATGTTAGAATTTAAATGTTGAGCATCCAAACACATTTCTCCACAAAGTTGCCATCATTACTTAAGACATAACTTTCACTTTCCTAAAATGAAGTGTATATATCTGGCTTCAATTTTCTTTGGCATAGCTGTATCAGGCTTGGCACATGACCAAGTCAGAAATGTTGTCAATTCTCAAATTGCACTTTTGTGTAGGTGAGTGTCTAATCTCTACTCAACAAAATACCATATATCCTCGAATAAGTACCCAGGGGAGTTATTTTTTCATCAGCATTTTTGAGGGGGGGGGTTATTCAAGGGGGGAGTTACTTTTCCTCAGAAAACTTCATTCATTGTATGAATGCATTCTGTCAACTCATGTAATCCCAGAGTATTAAACGGTTCTACAACAGCTAAAAGGTGGGTACTGTATGCACTAACAATGGCAAAAAAATTGAAAATTTGAAAACGTTTTTGAATTTTTTTTTTATGGACTGTTCGAATTGTTGAGCAAGGAGCAAAAAATACATAAAATTGATTTCTTTCAAAAGATTCGAAAATACTTTTAGAATTTTTTAAAGGAATTCAAGGCATTGATATCATATGCCACTGTTCTTAAGTCATGATCAAGTCACGTCATCATTCATGAAACATGTGTGAGTCATATTTCATGATGCTTGTGAAGGAATGGGGTATCACATCGCTTCACGCTTCACCAGCTCATTTTCACAATGCACCTAAATGTAAATTAAAAAATGCATATGACAGGCAGTGTGACAGCGGTGACGAGAGTGCGTGTGACGAAATTGTCACAAAGGATATGGAACAGGGCATAGATGTGTGTGACCCAGATCATGACCACCACGCACCGAAAGAAGAATATAATGGAGATTTGCTAGAGGGTTATTTTTAGTCTACTGTCAATTTTTTTTTTGGTGTGACAGCCTTCAAAATGACATGTAAAATATGAATTGTCGGACAATTTTAAATGTCTGTCAATTTTTTCAATTTCTAAGCTGTAAAATGTAAATTTTTGGTATATTTAGTAATGTCTAATTTGCAGGAGATATCGTGGAAAAACCGCGGCCCGGCAGAGCAGTCAGGGATAAAATTTTATCAGCATGACAACTTTTTCGGGGTAGCCCGATTTATTGCATTTATAATTGTGAAATGTTTGTTCACAAGATTTACATTTGTGTAACGTCAGAAAAAATAGTTAAAAAATTATAAATTGCAAGAAAATTCGAGATTTTTTCCACCGAGCTTGAATTATATTATATATTTAGCGCTATTTTCTGAGATGGAATTTAGTAAAATACATTACGTGAAAATTTCCAATATTTTACAGTGATGTTAATGTTAATTTTTAATAAGATTAGTTATTAATGTTGATGTCAATCGGTTTACCTGGAAAAAAACATGTGTGGTGCTTATTGAATTCCCTAACAGGTTGAAACGCAATGTGTTAAACTTTTGGGACCATGGTGTTGTATATTATGAGGTATGTTTTCACAAACATTTTATGGTAAAATCATGCTGAAAAACAATCAATTTACAAATGTTTCCAGATCGAGTCAGGTGCCAATTCTGCAAGTGGTCAAGTGTAAGAAAAGTGCTGATTGGTGAGTAAAGTTGGAGTGATAAGTGTCAAGTTAACATTAAAACAACATAAGATAAATAAATTTGTAAATTAATATACTTCCCACTTGTTAAGTTTACTCAGTATTTCACTTAACTCATGACCTAGATAGAAAGACAGATAGATAGATAGATAGATAGATAGATAGATAGATAGATAGATAGATAGATAGATAGATAGATAGATAGATAGATAGATAGATAGATAGATAGATAGATAGATAGATAGATAGATAGATAGATAGATAGATAGATAGATAGATAGATAGATAGATAGATAGATAGATAGATAGATAGATAGATAGATAGATAGATAGATAGATAGATAGATAGATAGATAGATAGATAGATAGATAGATAGATAGATAGATAGATAGATAGATAGATAGATAGATAGATAGATAGATAGATAGATAGATAGATAGATAGATAGATAGATAGATAGATAGATAGATAGATAGATAGATAGATAGATAGATAGATAGATAGATAGATAGATAGATAGATAGATAGATAGATAGATAGATAGATAGATAGATAGATAGATAGATAGATAGATAGATAGATAGATAGATAGATAGATAGATAGCCAGCCACATAAACTCTGTGGACTTTTTGGAAGTCATTGTTCTATGGGATTTTTGTACGAGTGTGAATGCTTAAACTTGGCACACATCCAAGTTTCTTGTGTTTCATACAAACAAGTTTAAAGAACACACGATTTCTGTTCGTGTCACCGATAATGGCTGCGGAATCCAATGAAGCGACCGCAAATGGCGACCCACGTACAGGACCGATCACTCACATCCGACCATGAGCGATTTTTTTTTAAAATTATTCACCACCCCAGAACTAGGGCATTTCGGCCGGGTCTGTTCCATGAAAAATAAAGTTCAAACATTTGCCTAAAAAAGTATATGGGCACCCCCTGGCTGGAACCCACCTTGGGCCGTGTAAACGGCCCACATTTTGTTATACTCTTTTTGGCTGATCACTCAAGTCCAACTGCGAGTGATAATCAACTAAAATCATGCTTTTCAAGGCCGAATTTTGGCCTGAAATACAGAGCATGTTCATGGCGAATTGCCAAATGCAACTTCAATGGCTTTTTTAGCGAAAAAAATAGGAAAATGATATTTTTTAGTTTGTATTGATTTGTATGGCGGAACGCACTTCGTCAGAATTTTATCGCAGCAATTTTTAATGCTGCAAGACGAAGCTATGAAAACACTTCCACATTAAAGAGAAAGCCAGAGGCATTTTTTTTAAAAACTTTCCCCACTCAAATGCCAAATAAATCAAATTTGAGAAAACGCCAGGTGAAATTTAAAAAACCTCGCTACATTTCCCTCAGTACTAATTTTCTTCCCAGAACGAAATAAGCAACATCTTCAAAGTTCGCCTCACACGTTCTCAAATTTGATATATTTGGCATTTGAGCGGGGAAAGTTTGAAAAAAAAGCCTCTGGCTTTCTCTTTAATGTGGAAGCGTTTTCATAGCTTCATTTTGCAGCGTTAAAAATTACTGCGATAAAAATTCTGACGAAGTGCGTTCCGCCATACAAATCAATACAAACTAAAAATCATCATTATCCTATTTTTATCGCTAAAAAAGTTATTGAAGTTGCATTTGACAATTCGCCATGAACATGTTCAGTATTTCAGGCCAAAAGTCGGCCTTGAAAAGCAGGATTTTAGTTGATTATCACTCGCAGTTGGACTTGAGTGATCAGCCAAAAACAATTTAAAAAAATATATGGGCCATTTACACGGTCCAAGGTGGGTTCCAGCGGGAGGTGCCCATATACCTTTTTAGGCAAATGTTTGAACTTTATTTTTCATGGAACAGACCCGGCCGAAATGCCCTAGTTCGGGGGTGGTGAATAATTTTCTGAAAAAATCGCTCATGGTCGGATGTGAGTGATCGGTCCTGTACTAGTTGCAACTTGTCATTATGGTGACACGAACAGAAGTCATGCGTCTTTACTCTTTTTGGTATGAAACGCAAGGAATTTGGACGTGTGCCAAATTCATACTTACTTTTTCGGAGGAATCTGTCTGGGCTGTGATGATAAGATCATATCTAAGGCCTCACAATCCGACTTTCTGTAACGATAAATATATCTACCAAATCCATATGGTTCTCTTATAAAAAGTTGGATTGAATAAAATGTATCGTGAACTGAATGGAATCTGCCCATTCAAGTTTGAATTAAAAAACGTGTCATTGGGAACCAAGGGCCGACTAACTGATTTGTTTCATGTTCGCCAAGTTTACAAGCGTTTACAAGTTTATGTTTTTTTCCTTTTTTCAAACAATTTTTATTTTATAAACGATCACGTCATGATCAGGGTTGGCAAAATCTCAGAAATGAATGAAAATAAAATTAAAATAAAATCAAAAATTGAAGAATAAAATAAAATTTAAAAAAATGGAAAATTAAAAAAAATTGTATAAAAATTCGAATTTCTGTAAATTTTTTGTAAAATTGTATACAAATTCATGTTTTTGTAAAAATTGTATAAAAATTCATATTTTTTGTAAAAGTTGTTTATAGTTCAACCTGTTCATTCGCGGAGCTGTGGCAGCCCCACCCAAGCCATGTAAAGTGTCAAAATGTCATATGAAATGGAATGGAAAGTGTCAATTTTCATGAAAATGTTAAGTAAAGTGTCAATTGTCATGACAAATATAAATTAAAGTGGAAACTGTAAAGCAAATTGTATCCAAATCTTATCTTTTGTATCCAAATCTTGTTGTTTTTGTAACCAAATCTTATGTGAACATTTGGATACAAAAACATAAGATTTGGATACCAAAATATAAGGTTTGGATACCAAAACATGAGATTCACATACACAATTTACACTCTGCACGACATTTGTCATGACAATTATACTTTGCTTGACATTTCAGATGACAATTGACTCTTTACTACATTTGTCATGACAATTGACACTTTGCATGATGCTTTACAAATGCGCCCAGCACACTCCAGTAATCCTTCTACTGAAAATGCAAACCATTCTTATCGATAATTGTAACTTAACACTTGCAACTAGCTAACAATACCTACTGCATGCAACTTTTGCAAAGTAATGGAAAAATTTGTCACACGTTTTTCATCTTTAGGTCTAATTATCACATTTTTCTGACCTTGCATGCAAGATTCTGATTTTTTGTAAAATTTCTGTAAAATTTTTGTAAAATTTTTGTAAAATGGTCCATTTTTTTATTTTTTATTTTGGGATGAAATAAAATAAAATAAAATGAAACAAGAATAAAATAAAAATAAAATACATTTTTATACAATTATTATACAATTTGTTTTCAAATGATTTTTAAAAAACCAACCCTGGTAATGATGGAGTGTTTCCTTCAGTAAAATGCGTAGCATCAGTCCGCGGAGTACAGACAGATAGATCTTGTCACTTGCCCACTTGTGAAATTGGCTGCAGACAGATACTCGAATAATCATGTGGCAATAATCAAGGCTGCAATAAAGACGTTGGAGCAAAAAACATGTGTCAAATTCATTCAACGGACAAACCAGACGCATTGGTTAAAAATCACCAATGTTTGTTGGATTTTTTGGCATACTTCAACGCGTTTCCTAAAAATTCCCCTTTAATAACCATCTGCCGTATTTCCCCTCGCATTGACCCCCCTCGAGTGTGACCGACCTGGGGGAATCATAAACTCCCCTTGAATTACCCCCACGCTAATTCTGTATAAAGTATGTATTTATATACCACAAAATTGCAGTTGGTGATCCCGGGACCGGGAGGGCCTACATAGCATGTAAACCGCTTGGCATCTGGACCCGGATGGCATGGATTTCTCCCCGCTTGGCATCTATCCAATGCTTGATGCCAAGCTGACTGTGGCGTAGATGCCAAATGGGCGGGTAGGGCCACATGCCAAGTCTGTAGGGGGGGTCTACAAGCCATGCCAGCTCGATTGGCATGTACACCAACATGCATCGAGATCACATGGCATGTAGCTTGCTTGGCATACAGGGCACGATAGATGCCAGCAGAATATAAGGACTATTTAACCTATTGGGGAAAAGGGTGTGCGCTACACTCGTTCCCAGTAAAGAAAATGGGGGGAATATGGTAGGAAAAGTCCGGAAAGTGTCCGTTTTGTGAGACTTATGTCCCACTTTTGGAAACTTATGTTCTGAATTATGACGTCATAGTTGTTGACGCAAAGTGGGTTACGGTAGCGACGCGAGAATTGCGTCGTCTTATAGTATTGCGTCGTATTTTTTTACGTCGTATCCAAATCTTATGGTAGTGTGGGGGAAGATTGGGTTTTGCGTCGCTACCATAAGATACGGTAGCGACGCGAGAATTGCGTCGTCTTATAGTATTGCGTCGTATTTTTTTACGTCGTATCCAAATCTTATGGTAGTGTGGGGGAAGATTGGGTTTTGCGTCGCTACCATAAGATAATTTTGCGTCAGATATTTTTGCGTCGCTACCGTAACCTAATTTTGCGTCAGATTTTTAACATGGAAGTTTTTGTGTGTGTGTGGGGGGACTATTGGAACGAGTGTAGCGCACACCCTTTTCCCCAATAGGTTAAATGGTCCTTATAGGTAATTTTGTGGCTGTTTTTATGGAATGATAAAGTGATTGAAGAGGCATTTTTTATTGAAATATTGATAAGCGAAAACAAATACAGGCTAGGCGATGGTATTACATGCTTTTTTTCACAGATTTTCTCTGAAAATCACTAGACACACTCTCCAAATGTTTGGACTTTGTCTGGGTGGATTTTGAAACTGCAAATTTCTGCAGTGTGCATTTGAATGCGGCCTCATGCATTCTGTGTGGGGTGGGCGGAGCGTATTTGAATTTTGAAATACGGTATTTTATAAAGGTAGTACGTTATGCATGAGCCCCGACCTTTTTTGAATTTTGTCACGCCTATGGTGCTCGACAAGAGGGGTGGTAATTTTTCTTTTTTTGGCCATGTCATCTTTTTCTACAAGTTTGTCGACATGGTGCCAATTAAATTGTACAAAGGGAAGTAATTCCCTCGGTATTTTCAGGGGCTCATGCGAAAAGCACCCTGTGCAAATTAGATATGGGACATGTAGCATGGGTCGATTTTTCTTGGTGCCCTCACAATACTTGCACCTGGAAAATGGGGGGGTGAAAATGAGTTTTTATAATGAAATTTTTTCATAAATAAGTGTAATTATCAACTGACGTGTGGATAATTTCACCGTTTTCTGTAATCACACACTGATTTTTGAGTGTGAAATTCATGAAATTGTCCATGGACCGCCTGTTTTCTGAATTTTCTGCCAATTCATTGCGGTCTAATATTTTCAAAACTTTGCAAGACCAGCCGACAATGTTGTCTGGCATGTCTCCTGCGCATGCAACATGTATACTGTTTTTATTTTGTCGGGTGTTACCTTGGTGATGTTAAAAATAACAAACTTGTAAGATATTCTGCATCGATATAGTGGCGACACCTTTGTGCAAAATCAATGACTGTTTCTCTTGATTTTGCAGGGTCGTCCCTATGTACAGGGTGTGTGAATGCAAAATCCATATTTTCTGGTATTTTTATTCTAAATTTGGGCATGGTTTTGCCATCTCTAAGGGGACTGGGGCGACGGCGTCCCAGCAAATATAAATCTGTTTGAGTAGGGAATGCGAAAGAAAATGAAAAAGTGTAACATGTGGGGTGGTGAACAATACAAACTTACTATCTTGATCGTGCAATAATTTTTTCACACAGGTGGAAATTAGTGTGTCAATTTGCGATGTAGTGAGTGTTACTCCCAGGTGTTCCATGAATCTTTTTGGAACATAAACATTCACTTGTGGCGGTTGTACATCCTCTGTAACCACCGTTTTGAAAATCTGAAAAAATCCCCCCACATACTGCAGATGACTCCAGAAGGAAGACCGATGTGATGAAGACAACAAACCTCTATCTGGACAGCCATACCATTGTGCTCCAGTTGAATTTTGCCCGTGTCGGGAAGGATGGTTGATTGGATTGTGGCCTGGGGGCTGTCCCAAATCCTATGAAATGTAGTGTCTATTGCCAAATTTCATGTAAAATGTGATGTAAAGTGTCACTGTTTCATGAAGTTTTACATGTTAACATGGTAAATTTCATGAATAGTGAAGTTTTACATGACATTTTACATGAAATTTGACACTTTGTTCCACATTTTACAGGATCTGGGACTGTAACCAGACTATAGACAGCTTTTTTCAGAGGCATTTCATGGAAAGTTAGAGCTTGTGATTGCTCATCTTTGTAAAGTAGAGATTTTGATGTTTTGTTTATGTCCAGTTTCAAAGATGTCATTTTTAAATGGGACACCCTGGTGTCGTTATGTACATAGAAAGTGTTCCTACGAGTGAAAATGTGACTGAATGGATGATGTCGATTTACCGGCAATCGTCTGTTTGTTTTTGTGAAAAAGCAATATGGCGGACGGACGGGTGTTTTTGCCGTTTTTGCCAGAGGGGGAGGGGTGACAAAATAAAATTGTAACGTTCCGCTTCGTCAACTTTGTGCGTGAGATTGCTTTAGGGAGGGGGACTTGCAAAAACAGGTTTACCTATGATGGAAAAATTGGAAAGTGTTGGGGCGTCGCAGCGCCGCGCGCCGCGCCCGCGCGCGCTCAACTACATTACAAATTGTAATTAGATTTGTTTTAGTAAACTACATGTCTTTGTATACAACCAAAACAGGAGTCATATTGACTTTGCCCGTTTTGGTGGGTAAAACTGCTTTGTAAGGTTTTCTGTAAAAAACATCAACATAAAATGCAAACACATAACATACATGTCCACAACTATGACTTTTACAAAATGTTATTAACTTTTTTTAAATAATGGGCAATTTAAAATGGGTATACTTTTCAAAATATAACTTTGTGTGACCTTGGGGGAATCTCCGCTTTGGCGAGTGATAGGGTTAACAAATTACATGACTTAATAATTTGACAGGTCCGTAAAGTTGACGAAACGGACCGTTGCAATTTTTGCCGCCATCCCTCCCCTCTCGCAAAAATAATTTTGTCGTTAAACCGGATTAGACGTGAGACATAATATGGCCTTGCGTATGATATGGCGATTATGTTTTGATGTCCCCGCCCATATGTCTATTCTTGAAAATGTCCCCATGGGCTATTATTTGAGAGTCGATGTTTGAAACGACATAAATTCTACTGTTATCAACATATAAATTGAACGTTGATAAAATATTGGTCAACAATGTCGTTTAGGCCTATCTATTTAACTATAGCTACTTTTTTATATTGTGGATGTTTTTGTTGAAATTGCTGACATGTGTTTACATTATCAATTGTAAATCAATGTCACTTCAAACATCGACTCTCGAATAATAGCCCATGGGGGCATTTTCAAGAAATGTGATGTGTGTCGCTGGAAATCTGGAGCTTGCTCATAATGTAGAAATAAAGGTATATCATTCATGTTTTGAGTTGTATTAAAGGCATCCGGTGAAAACGTTTTATGTCTGCATATTTATAAATGCTAAAAAATATGTTTTAAATGAATAAATAGATAAATAAATGAATAAAAAAACTAAAACATTGATAAAACGGTTTTAGTAGAGTTGAAAATGTATTTGCTAGGTTTTTTTCCATGAAATTTTTTCAAAGCCGATAGAATAAGATGTTTGTACCAGCAAAGTGAAAAAGTCCAAGCAAATACATTATAAAAACAACGATGAAAAGGTAGTGGTTCAAAATGATTGAAGTGAAAAAGGCCATATTAAATACCGATAAAAAACACATAGTATTTCAACATTAAAAATAAAGTGTATTTACGCTTTCTTTTTTGATAAAAGTTATATTTTTTACATATGTTCACTAATAAATTTTTTCATAGTTGTGTAAAAGTTAAAACGTTTACGTTTACGTATGCTTTTGAATTTTCGATGTTTGGGAAGAAACTATAGGCTGGCCTTATGCGAAACTTATGTATCTTATGATCGTCAATTTTGGGGGGTATGTTTTTATTATTTTTGACTTTTGGAATAAGAACCGGTTTTTGAAAAACGTACCCCCCCCTCTCTCCCCCCAACAGAAAAATGGGTAAACAGTCCAAATATGGGGGTATTTAAGAGCGTGTCGGTTTTTCCAATCGACACAGTGTGACTTTCGGCTGCAGATGTTGTGGAGCTTCAACCATCTCTGGAGTAAGAAGAATGAAAATCACCATCACTATAGCGAGCAATATAGGAACTTGTAACACTATTGTTTTCTGACACACCGCTGGTGGTTGGAATGTTTTCCTGCATTTCTTGCATTTCGCCCTCAATCAGTTCTGCATAAGTCCGATTCATTTGCTTTATGGCAGCTTGTAGATTCTTCCGGGTGATCATGGAGCTTGCATAGTGCGATTCGGACATCTGAGTGTTGTCAGTGGTAATGTTTCCATGTTTTCGACAAAATAAAGTGAAAAATATCGAGTAAATGTTTGAGACTTATGATGTAGTTGTTTTATAAAGTAAAGTCAAGTAAAAACCTTATATTCATTGATGTGATACTCTGCCCTCGCACTCATTTATGTCTCAGATTGGAAGTGTGCCAATGTGTGCGTGAAGCATATGGCTATTGTGTGTGAACTCCCTTTCCAAAGATTATACCCTTAAAGTTTCTGTTTTTCACTGAAAACGGTTTATTTTATTTTATTATGAAAAGAACGATCTGTTTTAAATATGTATTCTTTTTCCATTTCAAAACAAAACTGTCAACCCCACCCCCATCTCCCCACCCCCCATGAACACTCACGGTCATGTTGGCTGTTGGCACTGTGAATGTTGTATCAAAAACATCATTGGTTGTTTGTGCTGGGCTGGCAGTTGGCACTGTGAATGTTGCATCAAAAACATCGTTGGTTGTTTGTGCTGGGCTCAGTGCTGGGCTCATGGTCGTTACGCTTTGTCTGCATTGTTTTGATGTTTTTTGCAAAGAAAATGTGTAGGATATCACAATTATTATAATAGAGTGACACATTGTATAGAATGTCGCTTTTATTGCAGTGACATTTTAATTTTTTAGCCTTTTGCAAAAAGGTACAAGAAAAATCTTGTTTGAATCTAGCTTACGTTTGTGCTCGCTCCACATCGTTTGTCATGTTTCTGTCCCCTCTAACATAGATCCAATAGCCAAAAAACATGCCAATTGTGAGCACCAGTGTGACACAGCCAAATAGGACGATCAAGCCCATCATTATCATTTGATTCTGAAAAGTGGGGTATTGTGTTGTTTGAATTGAATGTTAATGTTTCACTTCATTGTCCCATTTCACCAACTTTTTGTTTGAATATATTGTGCTTACCCCCACTCAACCCCCTTTTCGCAAGCACACCCACCCAACCCCCTTTTTGCAAGTGCACCCACCTTCCCAACCCCACACACTTCCCCAATCCAACCCCCCTATTTTTAGTTGTTTGTGTGAAGAGAGTAAAACATAAATATTACATTATGTATTTTTCTGAATTCCTCTTCCAACTTTAGCATTAATGTTGCTTCAAATGTGGCTCTTCTATCCATGAAATCTTTTGCAATTGTTTTTTCAAGATAACTTTCAAAAGCAGCTTTTTCATGTTGGTGTTGTGCTTGTGCTGTTTTGATGTTTGAGGGCATAGGGGTTGTGTCAATTGTGTTAGCTTTTTTTGTTGTTTCTGATATTCTGCTCAAGCCATGTGTAGTGCCAACTGTAGTGCCATCTGTTGTGCCATCTATAGTGCCATCTGTAGTGCCAGCTGTAGTGCCAGTTGTAGTGCTAGTTGTGGTTCTAGTTGTAGTGCCAGTTGTAGTGCTAGTTGTAGTGCCAGCTGTAGTGCCATTTGCATTGTCATTCATTGCTGTATCAGTTTCATTATGCCCATTTTCCCACTGCATGTCATAATTGTGTTCCAGCTAGAGTTTGAAAGCAACATTTGTTAAGATTGTTCAAGTGTTATAAGCTTTTTCCATATAAATATACCTTCATTTTTGCCAGTGTTACATTCAATTCAAGAAAGCTTTTGCACACTGATGTGAACATACATTCCAATGTGTTGTTAATCTGTCTAATGTTGTTATTCATCGATGTCTGAAAAATGCATTCAATGAGTTTTTATACCAGATAAAATAAAAAAAATCAAAATTCACCATGCTGTTTTGGATGTTTCTGTAGTTCTGTGTCAGATGTGATGTCACTGGCTGAATGTGCTTTTCAAGTGTTTTCTCTGTTTTGCTCAAAAGTGTCTGCACATGGTTTTCCATTTTTCCAAGCCACATGTCATTGTTCTACATTGTGGGATTTATAAATGGTTTGAGTACTTTTACATGTTGAATTTTGAATTGTGTACAAACCAAATGTATTTTGTCTTTGCCAGTGCTGACACTTTGCAGGATTTGTGAAGTATTTTCAATGCTAGATTGCAATTTTTTCATGCCTTCAAAAATGTCTGTGCTTAATTTCATTATGTTTAGAATTTCATCATTGAGACTGTTCTGTTTTATCTCTTCAAGTTTTGTGAAAAGTGTCTGCACATTTTTTTTCATTTGTCCAAGCCACATGCCATTGTTCTGCATTGTGGGATTTATAAACAATTTGAACTTTTTTACATGTAGAAATATGCATTTGTGTTTTATGTGTACAAACCAAATGTGTTTTACCACTGTCAACGACTTTGTCAGTGCTGACCCTTTCCAGGATTTGTGAAGTGTGCACCTTTAGTTTGTCCTCAATTATCCTTTCAATGCTAGATTCCAGGTTTTTCACACTTTCAAAAATGTCTTTGAGGCTGCTCTGTTTTATGGCTTCAAATTTTGTCAAAAGTGTTTGCACATGTTTTTCCGTTTGTCCAAGCCACATGTCTTTGTTCTACATTGTGGGATTTATTAATAATTTGATTATTTTTACATGTAAAAAAAATGAATTCTGTTTTATATGTACAAACCAAAAGTGTCTTGCTGCTGTCAATGACTTTGTCAGTATTGACACTTTTCAGGATTTGTGATGTGTGCTCTTTTAGTTTGACCTCAATTATCCTTTCCATACTAGATTCCATGTTTTTCACACTTTCAAAAATGTCTTTGAGGCTGTTCTGCTTTATATTGTCAAGTTTTGCCAAAATTGTTTCCATCAGACCATCCACATTGGCACATGGCATTGTACTCTTCAAGGAATTGTCTTTTAAGATGATGAGAAAATGTCTATAACAAAACGTATGCTTACATAAATATATACATACCACTGTTGTGAGCTGCACATTCTGCTTTGCATTTTGTTCCAAAATTTCAGAATTGAACTCATTCATTTTGTCATTAAAGTTGCTTTCAAACTCTGATATCTTTTTGACAATGTGCCCACTGTACTGTGCCAATTCTGTAGAAAACTGCTTGCCAATGTTGCACTGATTAAGTGTTTTTGCAATATCCCCTTCCTTTTTAGCTAGTTCAGAGAGCTTTTTCATTTGTTGAGTGTGGTGAGCCATCATTAGTGTATTTTGACTTGAAATGTCGTTTTGGATGGCTTGTATCTTTTCCTGATTTTTTTCCACCCCTTCACATTTGTACACCTAAAATTAATAAAACAACATTCCCTTTTTTCAGTGAAAACCCAGAAACATTAAAAGTTTAAACTTACTGATTTGGTCATTGTCACAGTGTCTCCTGGCATTGTCACATAAAACTCCATGTCATACGAGACCGTGGTCATTTTACTGGCTGGCATTGTGGTTGGGCTGTCGACTGCGGATGTTGGCATTCGGCCAATTGTGGAGGGCAGGTATGTAGGAAGTGCGGGTTTCTCGGTTTTGCATTCAATGACGGTTGCCGGACCAACTCTGAAATGTTTTTATTGTTTGAGATTGTGATGTTTTATGATTTGTTTTCCATAAAAAACTCGTTGAAAAATAAAATTGCAAAAACAGATTTCTATTATGGAGCATACCGTTTTTTCAAAATTCTCTCTAGATCACAAAAACCGCTGGGTAGTTGAAGTTTTGTGCCAATGCCCCATTCGCTTTTCAACCTGTCCTGTGTTTTTAAAAAATGACTTTTAAAAAAATATCCATTTTTTATTGTGAATCTTATGTCAAATTAACCATGCTTTAAAGCGGAGGTGAAGAAATAAATGCTTGTGTTTCCCCCTCCCCCATCGAATAAATGTTATTCAAATTTGAGATAATTTATATCAAAAACGATTTACCATATTTTACCTAATAAAGTGGCATACCTCTAATAGAACGACACCTCCAATAGAATGGTAGGTTTTAGTACTTTTTACACATACAAAAAGAATAGAACGGCACCTCCAATAGAATGTCAATTGAAGGCTGTTTACCCGTGGAAAGGTAGGTAAAAAATAAAAGTTGAATGCTTAAAAAACACACCACTCGAAAGCTGGCCTGCGATAAGTCATGTGATGAACAGGTAATTGTGCCGGATGTGTTTGTAGGGCTGGGGGTCGTTTCACAAGCTGACAAGTTATAAGTAAAACAACAAATGTAGAGGTGAATTTTCAAAAGTTTGTTCAGTAAACATCAAAACAACGTCTTCACGGCTGTAAACATGCGTCAATTCAATGCTTTCACATGTTTACAATTGTGAAGACGTTGTTTTGGTGTTTACTGAACAAACTTTTGAAAATTCACCTCTACATTTGTTGTTTTACATATAACTTGTCAGCTTGTGGAATTGACACCAGGTGCAATATGCGCAAATGCTTTGATATGCGCCAAAGCCACATCCTGAAAACGGAAACGGTACAGAATGTTTATGTGCTGAAAATCAAAAATATGTATATTGTATGTTCGCTGTACAACATGCAAAAGGCTTAAGTAAGACTGTAAACTGTTTGCGAATATGTTTTTAGACTCAGTAGGTTTAATGTAGATCAAAGAAATATATTTCGAAACATTTTTGGGAAGGGCGCCAAGTTTAAAAAACGTACCAAACAACATCAACATGATGAGCAAAAACAGTCGCCACATGCTTGAATTGTGTTCTTTTAGCTGTCGGTTTTATATTTTTCCGCTTAGAACGTGTAAAAATGCGTCAAATTATTACCGGTTGCATAGGCAAGCTGTGTTTATCAATGCTTTGGCATTTACTTTAGAGAACCGAAAAAATTGTTTTGGATACGTGTTTTAACTTGTATTTTTGTTTTGAATACCTCACATTCTGACATAGCCACATTTATTTAGATGTTTAGAATACTTTTTCAGAAAAACGTCATCACAACTACGTTGATTAAGATGTTTATTAGTGTTGCATTTCAGAAAAAACGTCATAATCTGTTTTTTCTATGTTTTTATTGGCCGAGGTAAAACCAGAACTCCTCTCAAATTACATTACCGTATTACCTCGAATTATTTCCTTGAATTACCCTCCTCGAAACATCCCCCTTTGGCTGACGAAACTATAAACACCCTCGAAACATCTCCCTTCGGCTGACGAAATTATAAACCCCCTTGAAAAATCCCCTAAAATTGCGTGTAAAAAAGAACGTACATGATCGATAGCCTAATTGTTTTATTTTTTATATCTACCCATGGGGAATTTCAGAAAACTCCTGACAAAATAATAAACCCCCTGGGGGTATTTTGAGATAATAAACCCCCCTGGGGGATGTTTTGAGATAATACAGCATAGTGTTTCAATTCAATCGTTGTTTTTTGGGGAATGTTTTCCAGTAAATGAGGATGTAGAAAAATGGTCGATTTGCTGTTTTTATGAGCTTAATAAAGTGCCATATTGTATTTCCTCAAAATAACCCCCTCAAAATGTGAACCCCTGAAAATGTGAACCCCCTCAAAATGTGTACAATATGTTGCATTTTTTCTTTTCAAAATTTTCACTGTGAAAAATTAACCCCTGGGGTGTTGTTCAAGAAAACATGATACCTCAAATAGAGTGACAGATAAAAATGTTGATTGAACGATAGGGAAAAAAAATAAATAGAACAATGACAAAAACGTTTGATGCGTCTCCCCTCAGGTTTCCGACAGGCACATTGCCATACAATCTGGATGACAGCGCTGGTAGCAGGCGGAAGCTCTTGTTTGAGCTTATAACACTCGAAGGCAGTCAAACCTCCCAGGGGTTGGTGGAGGTTTTCAAGGAGGCATTCAAGGAGCTGCACTTGCTGTTTGGCACCTCAAAAGTGGAGCAGTGTGGCAGCAAGAAAAGTGAGGTTCAGAAATACAAAAGCAAGGCTAGTTTTTTGAGCTCTTGTGTAATTGTGTATGAAAGAGCTCCTTTTCTCTTGAATGTGTATTTTAATTGAAAAAACCCCCCTCTTGAATAATTCCCCTCAAAGGTGATGAAATAAATCCCCGGGGGATCTTACACTTGCATGTTGTGGTATGTGATGAGCAAAAATAACCCCCTGGTGTCTCATTTGTGAATATGTGGTGTACAACAATGTACAATTGCACAAAATCTTGCAGACACCTGGCATCATCGATTCTACTGGATCCACCAGCACCAAACCTGTCAGCAACACCCCCAACACCCAGCACGCACCGGCGCGAACGTATGCTGCTGTTGTTGCAGCTAATCACACTGCTAAAGCATCTGCAGGTGGACCACTGTCCACTTTCTGGAGGCCAGGTGGGTTGGAATATGGCACTTTTGCAGTGTTTTTGCTTACATTGTGTGAAAGTTTGATGTTTTGGTGACACAAATTCATTACCCCCCTTTTTTGCACAGGCCCGACAGCTGTCAAGCCGGTGGTCAAAGCTGGGATCTACACCCCCCCCTGTGCTGACGAGCAGCCACCAAGAAGGCCAGAGCTCCAGGTACAGACCGAGCTGGAGAAAGTGAACCAGGTGGACGGGTCTGCTGCCCTGTGTGGTCGCGGACGCGGACGTGGACGGGGGCGTGTGTCAACAGTGGACATACCGATAGCAAGGTTGGTGGGGGTGGCTTCACAAATAAGACCCCAGGGGGTTTTTTTTGTTCAATCACATATCACAACATGCAAAGTGTAAGATCCCCCGGGGATTTATTTCATCACTTTTGAGGGGAATTATTCAAAGGGGGATTATTGGAGCAAATGTGGCAAATAAATGTGTAAACATTCTTGTACAAACACAGGGTGCTTGTTGCTGACGTTCAACGTGTACCGCCATCGCCAGCAATCGAAAGGGTCAGGGATTTCAGGCCTGTTCCCAATGTTCTGCCACCCACGACACGGTCAAGTAGCACTGGTGGACAGAAGCCAGGGTTGGTCATTTTTTGTGAATGTTTGCTAATGTTGCTGTTGAATGTCACCTTTTTTGTGGATTTGCTATGGTCTGCCAGCAAATGCCAATATGTTTTTATCTCTTACCCCCCCTTTCACACAGATACAACCAAGGTGGCCATATCACTACCTACAGCCAACAGCCAGTCCTTACAAGTGGGACACCTGTGCCCGGAATCTGCAGCTGTGCTGGCCAGAACAGCACCACCGAATGCCACCAGGTTGAATGTGGAGCAAAATCTGGGCAGTCAGACAGAAGTGGTGACCACGTCAGTGACAGTGATTACAGAGATAGTGGATCGACACGTGGACAATCAGCAACTCAGACCACTCAGATTCAGGTGCCCTCCTGGCAGCAGACCGCCTCCTTCCAGCAGGCCACAATCACCAGACAAGGACACAATGGTCAGAACAAAAAGGACACAAAGACAGGACACCGATCCGGAACGGTTGAGGAGATGGCAAGATGGACAGCCCCCACCCCCCCAGGTTTGTGGTTTTTTCATGTTTTTTTGTGATTTCTATGTGTTTGTGTGTGTATGAGTGCGAAACAGTCATTTTTTCCATTGTCCATTCCCATTCCCCCCCACACACAGCAACGATTGAGGGAGACCAGTTCAACAGTTGTGGTGACAACATCAAGGCCAAATCTCACAAGAGAAAGACTAGTGCGGGTTCAAGAGAGAGTGCTGGAAGAAGAAAGGAGGGCAGATGTAGTGGAGCAGGTTTGTTTTTCCATCACTTTTTCTTCACATGTTCAATGTTGAATCTGTTGAGACATTTTTAGTGACTGTGCTTTTCATTTTGCAGAGGAACACACCAGTCAGCAGCGACGACACATCGGTCGACAGCAACCCAGCCACCCAGATGGACACAGCAACAGCAGACAGCCACCAGAAACAGAAGGACAGTGGCTGCACCTTGGTTTGTTGATGTTTTTGTTGACATTCTTGTTTTGTTGTGAAAATGGTTGTGAAGATGGAAATGTGCTATGTTTTTGTACTTTGATTCAAACCCCCCCACACCCCCCCCTGTGCAGACGTCATCAGTGACCCCAGCTGTAGTCCCACAGGCCCAGGTAGAAACCCCAATGGACACAACGTCCCAGGAGACAGAAGGTCAAGCTGCACAGATGGAGGTGGACTCAAAGACAAAGGTATGTTGATAAGAGGGTTGTTTTTATGTTTGTGTTGTACTGTTTTACATACCATGCGATCATACATATTGCATATGGTGCTTTTCACATCTTAAGTGGGTCGTACATATCACATGTTGTCGTGTTTTGACATTTTAGGGGACACACATATTACATATTAAACAATGACTGTAAAACAATCACACCCCCCACCCCCTTATAGGCACCCATGGAGGTGGAAAAGCAGCTCCCAGTAGAGGCCATTCCACTACCGCCAGGCACTCCCCAACAAAGGCCAATAGTGGCAGACTGGCCAGCCAGCACATCAAAGGCAGTGGTGCCAGTGGTACCGACTCCATCACAGGCACCGGCTGCGCCACAGGCACCGGCTGCACCAGAGGCACCGGGTGCACCAGAGGTACCGGCTGTACCAGAGGCACCACAGGCACCGGGTGCACCACAGACACCACAGGCACCGGGTGCACCAGAAGGACCACAGAGACCACAGCCGCCGGGTGCACCACAGAAACCACGGGCACCACAGAAACCACGGGTACCACAGGTAGGACGGGCACAGCGGGCACCACAGACGCCAGATGGACCGGTAGCAAAGAAAAGGAGGTCAGAACTGGAGGTGGTTATTGTGGGGTCTCCACCACCAAAGTGCCTACCAGGAATGACGATTATGCAAACATGGAGAGTAAGGGGGTTGAACGCAATGACCCAAGCATACAGCAGCACCAGCACCAGCACCAGTGGCCTGTTGAATGTCCCAAAAATGGAGCAGAGACAACTGAAAAGGGTCACAAATGCAGACAACGCAGTGATATGTGTCAGGAAAAGGCTGTTCAGCTCACCGCAGAAGGGGGGTCAGCCCGTGGCAAAGCATATGAAGAAGCATCAGTGGCGTGGGAAATGGGGCTGGACATCCAGCGACAGCAGCTCAAGCAGCAAAAGCAACAGTTCACCACAGTCACAGACGGCCAGAAAGAAGCGCAGGTGCAAGAAGTGCAAAGCAACAGCCAGCAGCACCAAGAGCAGTCGCGACAGCTCCCCATCACCACAAACATGCTTGCTGAAGCATGTCAACTCAAAGCTGGAACTAAGGCAGCTGGAAAGAAAGGCAGCAAACATGGTGATGGACAAGGAACAGACAGGGTCAGCACAGTGCTCTCCAGCGAAAGGTCAGGACCAACAGGTGACAGTGGCCACATCGTCAAGAAGCGTAGAACAGCAGTTGGATCTGGACAGCCTGCCAATGGAGATGGAGAAGATCAGGGAGTTGCTACAGGTGAACGAGACGGTCCAGTTGGAGCTGTGTCCACGCATGCGACAGATAGCACGAGAGCACCTCCAGCTACCTCCTCTAAAGAAGCTGGAGGAGATGCTGGTGGAAGAGGCAAAGCAAATGCCGGACATGGATACAACAGTGCCAGTTCCCAACAAGTGTCCAGGGGGCGATCTAGACAGTGTGATAACGTCAATAGAGGAAGATGTAATCTGGCAGCTGCTGGGTCTGAACCAGCTCACAGACGATTTGCCAGTTATGACCAGTCCACTGCGTCAGGTGCATTTGATGATGGGGTTTGTATTTGAAGTGGGGCGAAGTGGGGTGAAGTGGGGGGTGTGATATCACAAACAATGTTTTTGTCAATGCATGTCAGAAACCAAACGGTCAATGTAAAATCAATGTGATGCTGTGATGGTCAATTCTTTTTATTCACTTTGCAGGTGGCACGGCGCAAGCTGGAAATGGTTGGCGCAGTGCCAGCTGCCGACCAGTGAGGGAAAGCAATCAAGAATACCAGGACCGTATGTCTACTTTTATAAGATGGTGCTGTGAGAAGGGTTATATGGCAACAATGCCTCCAATGTCGATGGCTCAAGCTGCCCATCTTGTGGCATTGGGTGGTGGACAGTCAATTCCACCTACTCCAGTATTCGTGCCACACCCGTTCATGTCAATGGGACCACCAAGGTTCCCAATGCCATCACCACCAAGGTTGCCAATGGCCCGACCAACTTTGCCAGTGACACCACCAATGTTGCCAAGTTGCCAGTTGACACACCTGCCAGAGCCACATGTGCCCGTTGATCCATCTGCCCACTCTTTGCCAGAAAACACCACCACCACCACCACCACCACGAGAAACTATGCCACGATGACCAGCAGCAGCAGCATGTCCAGTAGCTGTGCTGCCACCACCAGGGCAGAACCTGTGACTGAGCCTGGGGCCGGCTGCTCAACTGGACCTACACAAGGAATGGCAGCCCTTCTGGAGCCTCTGTCAGGGGTGCCAGATGTGCCAAGGGATCCAACGGGCAGACCGATGTACGAGCTGATCACTCCACCACCCCATGGCAGAGCTGAGTTGGGGGTTTCCGTTTCCTCCA
Organism: Sphaerolaimus hirsutus; assembly: GCA_964036195.1. NCBI lineage: Eukaryota > Metazoa > Nematoda > Chromadorea > Monhysterida > Sphaerolaimidae > Sphaerolaimus > Sphaerolaimus hirsutus. The sequence continues at coordinate 961,870 of OZ038455.1, read as the reverse complement.
TCCCTGAAACAGCACAAGAGGGGGTGGAAAGGCTGAGGGTAGAGCCAGGGCAAGAGCCCACCGTTCAACAACAAATAGCCCAGCGCATAAACATAATCGAAAATGTGAACCTTGCTAGGGCTAAGGAGGTTGTGCGCGAGTGTGTGCTCGAAGCAGACAGACAAATGCTGGCCACAGCCTTGGCTTTGACAGCCTATGGCGGCATGCTGCGCGCCATTGACATTGAGCGGAATGCTTTGCCGTTCGATGCACTGTTCCGGGAGTATGAGGGTGTGGATCCAGAGCCACAAAAGTACATTCTAATGTTTGAACTAAACGGCAACCTCGTGCGCACTCAAACAAGACACACAACCGACCCCCAGGTTGTTTCCACCGCAATGTGCACCCACTTGAACAGTGGCTTCCCAGTTAGACTACAGCGCATCATGTCAAGGGGCAGAAACAGAATACAATCCATGAGCGAAATCCATGTTGTGTTTAGGCAAAATGTGGATTTGAATGGGGCTGACATGTCGGGCACATTTTTGACAAAGGACTACCTAGGGCGCGAGGGGCATGGGCCATCGGCCTTAATGTACACAACGCTATATGCACGCGCGCGCAGGGGTTTTGGCAACCCCCCAAAACCCTTGGACACATTGCCAACGGTCCAATGGGTGCCCGATCCAAAGACTGGACAAATGCGCATCAAAGTGGATGGCTATGTTGGTTATCTATATATGCATACAATAAATATGGGTGATGGGTTTAATCACTACTCAAATTCATAACCCCCCTTGTAGATCCCCCGGAACAAGTCCGTGACCGAGTTGCAGTACGCCTTCATGGAAAAGTTGCAGGCGGATGGTACAGTGGCACCGCCGTCGAACGTGGACGAAATGGTGATGGCCAAACTGCTGAAGTGGAGAAAGGTGGAAAAGTTGATTGCGCGCGTGCTCTGCATGACAGTCAACCCCACCCAGGTGCCACAGGTGCCCCTGAATCCTGCCTATCGCAGGGGTGCCAACTCGGGCAGTCCAAATACAAAGGGCTATGTACCCCCCCCATGCGAACAGGGCAGTAGCAGTGGGACATATGTAGAGGGGGGGGAAAGACCAAAGGCCACAAATGGCTATGAATTTTGGAAAAATTGCAGGTACTTTTGTAATGGGGTTTTATGGAAAACGTTTTAATTGTTTGGAGACAAAAAAAACTTTTGTGGGGTTGGATGAAAAACTTTCAAAATTGTGGGATCTGACAAAAAATTCCAAATTCATAATCTGAAATCTGTTTTTGTCTATTTTTGGAAACAATACTTTTTGCTTGAAGGTTCTGCAACACCACCGAGGCCACGCACCACCTGTTCCTGCGCTGCGCGCACTGCGAGTGCGAGGGTCACCTGACTGTATCCCCAGAGACCTGCATGGAGCTGTGCAGGACCATGTGAAATGTACCATAGAATATGAGCTTATTTGATGTACAGCTATATACCAAAATTGTGCACAGCTATGTGACAAGGTATCTGTAAAAAATGTGTATCTGTAAAAAATGTCCCCCCTTGGGTTATCTGTACAAAAAAGTATGTCAACTGCTTTATCTGTAAATATGAAAGTCAAGTTCACTTTTAACATGTGGCACATGTAACTTATCGCTACACTTATTCTTTCAATGTGCCTTGACAAAACAACATACCTCATGAGATGGTGTTTTGAGTGAGGTATGTTTCAAAGAATGTAAAGAGAAAATATATATAAAAAATAGAAAATACAAAAAACAAATTCATCAAATATATTTTTTCACAAAAAATACAAAAATACAAAAAAATATTGGTACCTTTTATTTATTTTTCACAAAAAATACAAAAATACCAAAAAAATAATAGCACCATTTATTTATTTTTCACAAAAAATACAAAAATACCAAAAAACCAATGGCACATTTATTCATTTTTCGCAAAAATAAAAAAAAATGCAAAAAAACATTGTCTATTTTTTTATTCTCGCTGAGTGAGTGAGTGAGTGAATGTAAAAGTGAGCTCATAATGTGCACAGACAAAAAAAACAAGCACATTGAGCTCACACCAAAAAATTAGATTAGCTAGTTGTTACTCTAGGTGTTGTTACTCTAGGTGTTGTTATTATTGTTGTTGTGATAATGGGAGGAGAAAAAATAAAAATTGTTATCTGTTAGTTGCTGCTGCTTTATTGATACAAATCAAAAAATCACATTGAAACACAATCACAGTTTATCACTATGCATGGACTTGTTGAGTGTAAATGGTGTTGGTAGGGTCTGAAATGGTGAAATTGACGTTTGTGAAAATAACATACAAGTGTGAATATAACACGTTGTGAAAATGACACATAGTGAAAATGACATACCGATTCTCAAGAATGCGTCGTTTATTAATAATGTATATAATATCACACCACCCCGGGGTATGGGCTCCCCAAATGTCAAATTGAGAAAAGCATCACCAGTATTCAGAGCCTCCCACGTATTGCTGAAAATGGAAAAATTACATTAAAAATGGCATTTTTAGACTTGTTTAGCTACATATAACACACCTGGTGACCTTATCATTGCACAAGCTTATACATACAAAGAATTGACAGGTTGTAAACTTTATCATTGTCAACTCGTTTTGTACGGCTGTCCAGTTTTCAATTAAAGAATAACATTCTCTGAAAATGTCTGAGCTGTTTGCCATGTTCCAACTGAATCGCAATGGTCTGTTTGGACATAGTCGTGAGCCTATTTGGACAGATAAGTCAGACACATACATTGGTATGTAGTTATGTCTAGGTTCATCTGTCGACTGGGGATTAGCTGCATCGGTTTTAGTCATTGCAATTATTAATCCTCGAGGTAGCTTCCCCACCTACAAAAAATAAAAATTTAAAAAAAAAAATTTTTTTAAATTTTTTTAAAAATTTTTTTAAAACTAGCCTGGGTTCCTAGGGCAATGGGAGGCGCAGCGCGAGCTCCTTCAGTTAAAAATATCTGTATGTCATTTTCACAAGTGTTGTATGTGATAAAACACAAACAGAAAAATGAGTAGCCAATGGTCATTTTTTCTATTTCTGTTTTAATCTTCAAACAATTGTGAAATAGACACCTGGCCCACATTGTACTGTCTGAAGGAGTGGTAAATTCCATGTGTCTTAACACGATCAGCCAATGCAACAGATAGTGATGTCACCTATGTATAGGGTGTTAAAATCACATGTAGTGTGTTAAAATCACATGTAGTGTGTTTAAATCACATATAGTGTGAAAATCACATACCGGGTGTATTTTACGCACAGACAACTCAATATTGTCAAATTTGATTTTCAGCTTTCCAACGTATTCCTTTGGTAGGCTAAACGATTCAAACATGAGACTGTCAGGTACTCGTCTAAGTACAATTGTCAATTGCATTGACGAATGCCAAGGTTTGGACTGTTCGCCAAAGTCCAGAGCCAATCTTCCATAGAACTCTTGAGTGAGAAAGACCGGTTCAGATCTTTTTTTAAAGTATTCGGTTGCACCACTTTGAATGTCTGGTGCTTCCTCATCCTTGAGCTCCACCCAGCCGCTGGCTGCTAGTTGTGTTCGTCTATACACGCCACTTGTTTGTAGTACCTTCTTTATATATGCTTTTTTGCTGTAATTTGACTCTCGACACAGCAACAATGAATTGTGGAATATCTCTATTCCGTCCCAAATGCTTTCTAGTGGGTTTGGCACATATGCAACTTGATCCTTAAGCGACACAGGAGCTGCAGCATTAAAGATGTTTCCCACGGGATATTCTTTTTTTATCTCATGCCCATCGATTGTAACAACGCGCATCACCAAATGTAAATGTAGCGATGAGAAGTCCAATAGACCCGTACTGGCCGCAACAGTTGTGAACACGTCTTTGTATGGTGTGGAGCAATAGTAATCATACATAAATTAAAACAAAAAACAATAATAATCTTACATGGTGATGTTTCATTGCCATCGCTTATTAGAAGCAGTTGTTCACGATCACAGTGGCTCACATATGCTTGTGTCGGGGGTAATGCATCTAAATAGGGTGTGCCTTTTGTATATATGGCTTCAATTACACATGCATATCTTACCTGGTCGGAATTCTGGTGGACATGGTAGCAGGTGCGATCCACTGTCCAAAAGTTTCTTTCTTGGGCTCAATATACGTGCAGGATGATTGGAAGACATGATGTAAGCTAGTGCCGATGAACCATATGTATAATGACACGATATGTAAAAGCGACACAATATTGCATATATCGAAACATATACATGTGTATTGTACTACACACAAACAAGTACGCATTGGACAGTATCAAGAAAATGATTTTATTGAATTAATGCAACAGTAGCAAAGACACAACAATCACTATAGCCACTCGGAAGAAACAGAAATTCCAGCCGTGGAACTGTTTGATTTTGCATTCGCAGCATTGCTTGGTGGTTGAACAAACTGTATACTCTCTTGTGATTTCTTTTTCTTTCCTCCCTTTGCAGCTGGCACAGTGCCAATATTGCTTTCTAATGGTGGTTTTTGTGAGTGCAATTCTCCCTGTGGCGCTGCGGGTTCGCCTGTTGTGTGCGTAAACTGTTCCTGCTGTTGTTGCATGTTCACATCAGACGTATCTTGCACATTTGGCGTTATTAGTTTTTGTGAAGACAGCTCCGATAACATAGCAGAGGACCATTTGTCACGGTTTGTGGCTTCCAAAACACCAGCATTTTGATCAAGTTGTTGTGCCCAGTATTGTCGTGTAAATATTTCATCTGGCACATTGGCCATAGTATCATACCAGTGTGTACCACGTGGTGCAAACTGTAAATATGAGTTGCAGCTGGTTGTTTGATTTCGAGCTGAAGATAGAAAATTCGCTGATGACTGATATAGTGGCTTTGAACGACGAGATTGCCGATTAGCCATTTTGAGTCGCCCACAACAATAGAATAGTCAAATAATCACTGCAAAAGTTTTGTTTTTGTTTATTCATACAACAACCAATAAAGTAATAAAGAGATGAATGAATCGTATATCAAATCCAATCAGCATCGACTCCGCCTTCTGCATTTGAATTCGTCAATGCACATTTTGCAAACACAATTCCATTCGCACGCATCGGTTTGCCCCAATGGTTGAAAAGAGCTATTTTCAGCCCTTTTTCGCATCCACTTGTCGGTGTCTGTGGTGTTGTTTATATAGTATGTGTACATGTGTGCATGTGGCTACACAAGTATATATTACCTGTTTCAGTGGTACAAAGTGCGGCGACGTTGGTTCATATACATAATTGCGCCGTGAAAACTGCCACGCAGCTGAACCGCTGTCGGGCGAGTGTAGTGCCGCTTTCCATGTAAACACAGCCAATATTGGCTTTTCCTCAGATTGAAATACGGTACATGTTGGGTCCACGCTATCACATCGAACTTGTACTTGTCGACGTAAATCCAGCTGATGGGGAACTGTGGCATATGTTCGCATTCTACTGATCATATATCCGCGTTGCCTATTGTTGACATCTTGCCAATCAATTTGATTTGCGCGTATATGTGACACACTGACAAAGCCTAGTTCCCATGCCAAGTGGTCACTAATGTACATTCTTGTGACAAGATTGTTATCAGGGTTTCGAATCGCAAAGCGGCGTATTCCAATATGTGAGGGTGTTTCTGCATTTGCCTCAAAAGACAACGTGTTCGATCGTAGAGAATCTCCATGTAACAGAGCATTGTCATCGTCAAGTAGCACTGAGGCCACATAAGTCGTTGCATCCTCTAAAGACATGTGATCAAACACTGTCAGAGTCTCCTTCAATTTTTTGGCTATCCAATAGTCCAACGTTGATGTGGCCATGTTGGATGCCCAGAAACTTGGCATTTTGTATCCATTGTCAACAAGGATTTCTTTGACCATGAAAACACCCTTGTTTATTTTGTCGTTGTCGTTGACATCAACAACATGGTCGTCCTTTTTTGTCGCTGTTGTCGATTGTGGAGGTGACTTTTGAGCAGCTTGTCTTTTCAATCGCAATTGTGTATGGTTGTTCACAGCGGCAATTTCGTCCTTTGTCAGTGGCTGTGTGTGTGTGTGTGTGTGTTGTGGGTTGGTTCGTAATTGTAAAAGATACAGTAATCAAAAATACACTATTAAACAAACAACCTCCACACTATCACTATCACTTTCTACTGTGGCAAACATGTTCTCGTCATCATTGTCAACAACAATATCCTGCATGTGCTCATCTTCAGATTCTGACATGCCATCTCGCCACAAAACGTCATCGTCATCGTCATCGTCATTGTCGTCGTCCTTTGCATCTAGGCGGTTGTTTCTCCTTTTGACGTTGATGGTATGTGTTGTGTTACTGGTGCTGTCGCCCCTGCCGTTTTTTGCGTGGTGGACACTTGTGGTTTTGGTTTGGCTACCAGTTGACCGCTCCTTATTCGGGGATATTTCCATGTCGTGAAGTGAGCTAGTTTCGAAGAGCTTCCTAGAGCTTCGTTTCTCAGTGGACATATTCGACGATTCAATCGCCCCGCCCCCGCTGTCAGTGCTGGTTTCTTTTTCGATTGCTCTGCTGTTGTCATCTTTTGTGGGCCCCCCCTCTTTTTCATTGTCGTTGCCGTTGCCGTTGTCGATATGGTCATTGGGGTTGGGTGGGTCAACAGGTTGGGGTTGGAAACGTCCAGACTTTGACTCGTCTTTGGTAAAAACGGAGGGCGGTGTGTGACCTTGGTGTGGTGGAGCTCCATTGCGCCCAGGTTTTTTCGTATTGCCTTCATCCCCCCCAGCCGTTGACCTTTTCTGCTGTTCTTTGAGGAGCTCTTGGTCGGCTGCTGCTTTTTTGTTCGCCCCATCTTGAAGCCACTGGAAAAAACCAGGCTCCAATCTTGATAGTAGTGCAGCTGTCGACTCGTCCAATTCCCTTAGTCTTCCACCCCCAATTTTGCCGGCCCCTCCTTGTGGATTGTCGGCACTCAGAATTGAGTTTAGCTGTCGTTCAACAATTTTGCCCCAATCTTCAAACGTATTGGCTGGAAACGTCAATGCACTGGTAATGTCGATTTGACACCAGTGCAATGTACCCCCACAGTCAACCGCGATAAACGCCGGTATTGTGTCCTTTCCCTCAAATACTGGGCAGCCCCAAAGCTCCAAATGCATCAAACTAATGTGGTCCGCACGGTTCTGTAGGTCTGCACAGCGCGAGAATGTCTCTTCTAAAATAACAACGCTTCCATCATCAATTGGGCATAGTGACGATGACGAAATGGCTGTAGTGTTGCCTATAATGCAATGTTGTCGTCGTCATGGTCTCCCTCCTTTTATAGGAGTAACAACAATAAAAACAACAAACCGTTAGTGATTGCACCATCAGGTGCTGCATTGTGCGAGGAAAAATTGTTGGAGAAAAAGTTATGTGAGCTGGTTTTCTCATTCCATTGTCTGTCCGAACTTAGATATACAACTTGTCGCATTTTGTTGTTTATTAACACTATACTTTACCAGTAGCACAATAAGAGAATGATTGACGAAAAACGTAAACGGCACAGTCTTAAATAGTACTACTACAATACAAAATCACTGTTTCTTTTCCTGAAGACGCGCACTTTGTCGGCGGCGGCCAGTGTTTGCCGATTTCCTTCTGGTTTTCCGGCCATGATCGATCATGCGGCGTTGCCCATTACCATGTTGCGTCTGTTGTGGCGACCGCCTCCCGCCCCCCCTGTTTTCCTCGGCGCTGGGAGCGGACGGACCGACACCACGCTTGCGCCGTCTTGCACCACCTTTTTCTTTACGGGGGGTGGCGGCGCCGAAGGCACCGCGACGGGGGGGCGCGCGCTCATATGTTTTTGACTGTGATCTGTCTTTTCGTTGCCTTCCACCAATGGTAGTATTGGTTGTGTGAGAATGATCCTGCAACATAATCATAATAATAATGACTCATCATCATAATGCATGATAGAAATAGAAACAACTCACACGCTCTTGTTGTTGTTGTTGTCGTTGTCGTCTTTCCTCCTGTCGCTTACTCTTTCGTAAAGGTGCCTCTCCCATCTCTTTGTGTTGTCGGCGGCGACTTTGTTTTGCTGCTGCTGCATGTGACGTCGACGACGTCTCCCCAAGATTGACGACTCCATTGGTAGTTGCATCGGTATTGCGAGGTTTGGCAACATTGGTGGTTGTGGTGGTGGAAACTCGTACGGGTAATAGTGGTGCTCTATGTTGTTGTTTCGATGATTGTTGTTGTGATTCGAGTGAGCGTTGCTGTCTCTGGCTGATTTCCTCCACTGATTGCAATGTTGAAAATCCACTATTGTTGTAATCAGCCACTTTTGAACCATTAACATTAGAACTAGAGCCGACACCGCCGTTATTAGCACCACGCTTGTTATTATCAGCACGGCCACTAGGAGTACCGGTGTTGTCATTGCTGTCATTTTTTCCTCCACCGTTTCCAATATTGGTTGTCGCTGTCGTATCACTGCTGATCCTACTGGATTCACCTGTTCTAGTAAGATTATCAAGTGTAGCAGCGGGCGGTTTAGTATTGTCAGGTTGATTAGCTGCAATCAATTCTTGTCGATAGAATCGTCCTTTTAAAGGTGCTAGTTTTTCATCCTGTGGATCCAAGACGAAATAAGTATCTGGTTTATCGGGCTGCACAAATCTTCGGCCAAGTGGGAAAACCTCGCGTGTATATTTTTCACGCGCAACCAGTTTTATAGGATTTCCATGCGCTGGCGGTGGCCTTGAAAGGCGGACCCAGCCAGTCAGCGACGATAGTTTTTCATGTGCAGCGTCCGCTGCCTCACGACTGGTTGCACTGTATACAGTATTTGGCTGTACACGCCTCCGTCTATGTCGCAATTGGCGTGCAACCAATAATGCATGTGCATTTGCACTTTGTGGCTCTGATGTGTCAACAGGAGCTGCTCCAAACAAAGCACGTGTTTGTGTTGTATTCATTTGTGTTTCAATTGCCGGCAAAATGTGTAACCATCGACGGTGTTTACCCTCTGGATTTTGCTGCTCCCCAAGAGTCATAAAATACATTTCGATGCGTTTGCGAATGTTTCGAATAAATGAGTCCAGTTTTGGTAGGCGTGTTACATCCTCAGCAGCTGGAGCAAATGTGCACTTTATCTGTATGGTGCAATACCTATTGTTGTTGTTGTTGTTCTTACAGTTGAACGACGTAAAAAACTCACACCATATAACATCTTTTGAAAGTGTATAGACATGAAACAGCGATCAAAGTCGGAACGCAAACGCATGGGGGCACGTCCATTATTACGTTTCATAATGTGCTTGAAAGCACTTGTCACCTCTAAACCTGTCTTTTGTTTCAATGGCTCCATCCAAACTTCATTTGTAAAATCATCACAACATACCAAAATATAACGATAATTGTCATTGGAATGCATATCACGTTCTGGCATCACCATTAAATCAACAGACCAAAACCGATCTGGGCCGCTTACCTAAACGATAAAGACACATGGTTAATTATTAAATATCATTACAATTCACAGGAAAAGGAACGTACAAGAATAGGTAATCGCTCAAAACCACGTCTCCAGGATGGATGTCCTTTTAAATAATAGGCCGGTTCATTTAATAGAGCATGTTTTCGCCATTCATCACTAGGTAGATTATATTGTGTACGTAACCATTTAGAACCACCAAGATTTTGAGTATATTGTTTATGCATCATCACGATAGAGATTAATGTGATTTTTTTGTTATTTCACTATAGTGTTTAGGCACCTGTTGTCGAGGTACCTTTCTACCTCTAGGCACACGATGGTGAGGTTCGTCCTCCTCGTCTTCAGAGGTTGTTTGTTCCCGTAATGCTGCACTAGCTACAACCGCAGCAGATCGTTTCGCAACCTCTCTCTTAGGTACTTCGGGCTGTGCACTACTGGCCCCCCCACGAGAACTGACAGCACCACGAGGTCGGCCACGACCACGCTTGAGAATTTCTCTAGGCGCTTTTGGTGTTATACTTTGTCGGGTTGATTCGCCACCGCCACCGCCACCTCTTTTTGGAATCTCTTCTAATGGGGTTCCAAACTCTGTAGGAGCACTTTTAAAATCCTCTTGTTGCTCGTCCTGATCAGTATCGTCTTCAATTATAACACTGTCGTCTTCAACAACATCTGAATCAGCCTTTTCTGCCTCCAAGTTTCGATCATAGCCTTCACCATCACTAGATTCAACTCGATCGGTTTCTTGTTTTGTTGTCACTCCTCCAGTCTGTGGCGTTTGTTGAACCTCTGTTTGTATTTTAGCACTTATATCTCCACTTTTCTGCCCCTGTACTTTTTGCTGCTGTTGCTGTTTCTCATAGCTATCCATAACTTTGTTGTAGAAATAGCTTGAACCTTCTGGTGGGGCAGAACTTGTACCAGGTTCAGGTCCAACAATTCCATGATGTAAATAATCAAACACATCAGCTCCAGGTTGCTCTTCTCCGGGTATTTTCAAACGCCCCAATGGATCCAAAACATCGGATGCAATAGGCTCCAATGCATTAAGAACCTTATCCACTTTTGCTCTATGCTCTGGTGCAAAACTTGCACGTATAAGAGAAGCCGAATATGGTAATGGGACAGCGTTTTTAGAGTATGGCACAGGTGCACCTTTACTTTTATGTGTTATATTCTGTTGTAGTTTATGTGCTTCTTCTAGAACAGCTTCTGGAGGTATTGCAGGGATTTTTGGATCAACCACATTGTTGCCACGTCGCAGCTCTTTCAAATGTTGTCCTCGTACTTTATGTGCAGCACCATGTAAAAAATTAGCTAGTCGTTCATTATCGTCCACTGTCTGTGCATATAGATTAGAGTCGTTTGCTCCTACAATTCGTGCTTTCTTTATAGGGTCTTCAGCAACACCATGTCTATGTCCTTTCTGTTTAAACTCGAGCCAAGCCATAATCCTCTTTATTATTATTATTATTATTAGCAGCAAGTGAATACAAAAACAACAACAACAACAACAAGTATATAGTATTTATTCAATAGGTGTAGAAAACTGAAAAGAAAATCACTTTTTAATGACTCTGCCGCCACCAGAATTTGGGGGAGAATAATTCGACATGAAAAAGCTTAAAAGAATGTTAAGTGCCTGACCATTACACAATGATAAAAGGGCACGTCGAAGAGAATTCTCTTGCATGTTACCAGACAAAACAGACATAAACTTATGCTTGTATCGCTTTAACACACGTTTACGTTTTTTATTCACATATATCACACCAGACATTAGGTTTGCAATGACATCCTGTAGACATCGTAGAGTGTCCTCGGAAACAGAGTTTATAATGTTGCGACGTTCCTTCACTGAAGATACTTTTGCCAGCCTTTCCAAAATTAGCCAATTGCGCACAAGTCGACTTGTACTTTTTCGACGTTTAACAACACCACCAGTTGTTGCTTGTTGCGGTGGTGCTTTATGTTGTTGAGATACCTGCGGCGGCTTGCTTTGCAGCTCCGAAAGCTGTTGTTGTATATGGCGGTTGGGATTGGAAGGTCCATCTGTCATTCTGTTGATTTTCCTTCTCTGCAGTCTGTTTTTTATTACTGCTACTACCACTAGTGTGACGACGATTCAAGCTTGACCACTTTGCTTTTAGTGGACCTCCAGCTGCACAAAGCTCTTTTCGAAATGATTCGTCTGAATCACATACACGCTCTATTGCCAAATTGGCTGGCACAGCAACAACTTTTCGACCCAATCGTTGTGCGTGTCGTGACAGTGGCGCAAACCTCAAGGTGCCTTTTTCTCCTGATGACGCCTTATCTGTTGTTGTTGCTACTTTACGATTGTCAATACCTTGATGATCAATATCGCTAGATAACTTTTCCCACTGATAAAAAACACGATCTTTGTCCCAGGGGAAAACTGAATTTGATAGTCTTAGTTCATCGGGAATTGAGGGATCAGAATTTGCAAACAAATGTCCAAAGTTCTTGTCTGCAATCGCTTGTTTATATGCACCAATAAACAGTGCAGGGTCTTGCCAACGTTGAGCAAACGATTTTGTAGTTAATGCATCCGATGGGAAACTGAATAGTACAAAATAAACGCTCGAACTGCGTGTTTGTTTCAGATTCTGCAATGGTGGTGGTGTGAAGCTTGAATGAATGTATGCATGCAGGAAAAAACTTTCAAAATATATAATACCTGTGTGTCAAATAGACTTTGTAGTGTTGCTACAAGTGTAATGTTATGGTGTCTAGCCGCTCCCTGTGCGAGATCTCGAAGTAATCGTGTGGGATTAGCACCTGTTGTTGAACGAGTGTTTTTGTTCACACCTTCTCCACTTTTATCGTCAACATCAACGATAGCCGACGAAACACTGGCTGATAAATCATCAAAAACCAGTAGCAAGTGTGAATCCTTTGTGTTTGAACGCTCGTCGAGTTCCTCTTTATATTTCACGATTGTTCGCCACGAGTCACAAAAATCTTCTGTTCTGCCAAACTCGGCATATGTTTTTAGTGCTAAATACTTTTCCTGCCAATAGCTGAACAAGAATAGACAATGGTCAGGCGGATGGTCATAAATGTGTTGTCTGTTTTTAATTAGTTCAATTAACAGTGTTGTTTTTCCAGAGCATGGGGGAAATTTATACAAATAAACACATACTTTTTAATGACACAATCCATATATACCATATATGTATATATGTTTTGTGCATTCAAATGGCAATTATTTGTATTAATTTCAAAGGCATCTGAGCTTCCAAAAATTAACATTGGATAGGAACTGTGAAGTCTCTGCATCTTTACCTCTTCTTCTTCTTCTTCTTCTTCTTCTTCTTCTTCTTCTTATAGTAGTAGTAGTAGTATACTAAAAGTCAAGCATTAACCTTTATTTGATCGCATCACAATCAAACAATTACAAAAAAGTTTACAGTTCACAACAAAAACAGAAAAAGCCTAAAATACAAAAGTGACATGATCATTAATCGCGAATGCATTTTCCGGCGGTACGCACAACCTTGCTACCATGTCCATCATACATTCCTGCAAAATAGTCCCTGCGGCCTTTTTGACGATCGAGTTCAGCTTGGGTTGGATAGGTCGACATTGACATTTCGTGATTGGCAGTGACACACTTTTGGCACATGTCAATGGTCAGCTGAAAACAAGTAGTATATGTGAACGAAAAGAAAAATATGAAAAACAAGAAACATACCCGGCATCTCCCATTCACATCGCGCATGCACTCTCGGAAAGATGTGACCGCCCTGAAACAAAAACAAATGTGCAAGTGTCGTTTGAATAACAACAACATGAAAAACACACCTGCAATATTCACACATTAGCAGAACAATTGCCTCTGTACGTGTCAGACAGAACGGCGGCCCCACCAGCTGAGTATACTGCATCGGATATGGGTACTTTTTGTGTCGCTCATCAATCTCCGACTTGTCCAAGGTGTCAAACTCCCGTTCTGTACTGTCCCCTTGAAACAGATCATATGCCTCGCAGTTCAATGTCCGGCATGGCTGTGTACACACACATTACTATGATATTGAACACTGTTGTTGTTGTTGTTGACAAACAAAAAAACAAAACACAACCTTGCACATGTCGATTATGAAGGTTGTGCGGTCGTTCGCAAACCGTTTCCCGCGTGCACGTTGTGAAATATCCCGGCAGGTTCTGCACATCCAAAACACCACAGTGTTTGGAGGGCGAAAGGGGAACGGCGGTGCATCGAGTACATCCTTCTTCACAAACGGTTGATCAAACAGTGCGGGATTGCCACCTGTGTTGCAATATAATACCCCACCACAACATATAATAATAAAAACATAGCACAATGACAACAAACGGGAAAGGATTGAGCTGCGTCCATGTTGATCCACATGTTGAATGCCGCGTTCAAACTCGGTCAATCCAATGTACTTTCTTCTATCAGCCGTTTTTTTCACTTCTTCTACCCCTTTGTCTGCACTGTTTCTTTTCTTCTGCTGCTCCATTGTAGACCTTTCCAGAGCCTCGAGAAACATGTCGTCGTCCTCGTTTTCATCATTCTCGTCCATATCATCCTCATCTGTAAGATGTACAATTTTCTGACACTCTGCAAAAAAGGAATTCTCAACAAATCGCCAACTTTTGGCACTCTTTTTGCTCATGTTTCCACCACCTTCTCCACTTGGACGCTTTCTGGAGCCACCATCTCGTCCTTTTGGGTTTTTTTCTTCCTGTTGTTGTTGCTGCTGCTGGTCGGATCCCGTAACACCATGTGATAGCCCAGCGATGTCTGCTTCAAGGCGACGTGGTTTTGCTCTCTTTAACATTTGCAAATCACTCCCAATATACTCAAATTCATGCTCACTGGTGTCATCCCCCCCGCTGTCGTGGATGATTTCACATGATTTGTCTTTTTCCTCGTTGTTGATTTCTTCGGCGGCGGCGGCGGTTTCTGTTGGTTGTCCAGGGAGCACTTTTCCAGAGACCCTTCGACGTCTGCCCCTTGCGGATCCTGTATCCATTTGCAGTGTTGTTGGGGGTATCCTTTCAGGCACTTGAGATCTCGTATTTTCGTCTGCACAATAGTCGTCACTGTTGACACTACTGGGGAAGAGAGCTCGCTTTGCGTGTCTGCTGTGTGTGGATTGTGACTGTGTGCTGATGACATTTGGTCCAATGACTTGGGCGGGGGGGGCGGCGGCGGCGACGTTTGCATGCGCGACACCATCTCCTCCCAACCCTCTGACAACGTTTCTGTTGCGAATGGCATCGGCCTCGTTTCTGTTGAGGTACTCTGCGTTTGTACATTATGATTATTTTTACAAAGTTATAAAAACAAAAACAGCATGTCCGACCTGGAGGGCCATCTGTACTGGGTCCACTGCTGTTTTGCTGCACTCTTCCAATACCGCCTCCAGATTTTCCACCTCTGGCAGGGGGTTTGGCCTTTGTATCTGTGGCACTTCTCTTTGTGGCTGCGGCTGCTGAAACGCCATATGGCTTGGTGGCAATGCTGGTGGCGGGTTTGGAAACACCATCATCTCTCCCATGGGCTGTGCTTGAGTCTGCTGCTGCAACATTTGTGGCTGATAAAACATGGAACTCTCTGCCATGCTTATCTGTCTGGCCTGACATTCTGCCACTGACATTGTTGCCAGTGTTTGGGACATTATCGGACATTCTGCAAGAGGAAAAAGGGGGACATTGGGCAAGAAGCATAATCAAAACCGATAAACTCACTTTTCAATCGTTCCAATAGTCTCTGACTGTCTGTTAGACACTGATATTCTGTTTCGGCAATCACACGAACAGAATCCAGTTCGAAATTGATGACCAACGACGACGACGACGACCGCAATGAATCAATTATGGTGTTGCTAGACCACTAATATTATTGTAGTAGTAGTAGTAGTGGTTTAGTATTAGAGCCTGCGATTTTATTTTTCACATTAATAATACGATATAATGATAATAATAGCAACAATAGTCTAAATGCGATTGTATCCATATGGAAATGTTCGAATAGCTGTAGCACCTCCAACACCAGGCGGAACAAAAAAACGCTTATTTGAAACAGGCTTATAATACTTTTTCCGTCCATCAACAGATATGCGGAAATCTTTACTCAACAAAAAGTTGAGTTCGTTCAATCCTAATTTTTTCAACTCTGTTTGTTCTAAAAGAGATCGGACAGCATCACACATATTATCATAGGAAACGGTTGGTTTTCTATCACTCTGTCCTTGTTGATCAGTTTCCGCAGCGGTTGCAAAGCCTCGCAGTCGTACAGTCTTATATGTTTCTCCAGTGTCAGGGTTTTTTGCAGTGTAGGCATATTGTTTAGGCTGCAATGACATGACAGTGTTAAACAAAATTTTTATCAATTATGTTCATATATAAACCAACCCCCACAATGCAAATATGCTCCAGTTTGAATTGATCCTTCAGTACTGGTGTCAACTGTCCAAGATGATGCCCACATAATGACAGCAAACTTGACCCATCCAAAGCCATTATTGAATCCCTGTGAGAACAAGAACAATGGCATCATAATCTAAAAAAGGATATGATGAAGCGATAATAATAATAATGACAAACGTGTCTGTATACAGCAATGATTCTTCTGGAATTCTAATCATAGCCTCATATAACTCCACTCTAGCATATCCAGTCACCATTGTAGTGATTATTGGAACACTAAACGCATTGTTTGGACCAACATGTGCCAAACTTGACTCCTCTGATATAGAATGCTGCACCATTACAGAAGACTCTAGTCCAAGCTTTGACGCATCAGCTGAACCAAAGTGCTGAAAGGGGGTGAAACACATATATTATCGGTTTACATAACATAATATAAACACAAGTGTAAACCTGTAGCCAGTGCACATTCAAATTTGGATTTTCAAGAACCTTTAACAAGCTTCCATGGTCTTTGAAAAACTCTGTCTGTGAACCGGATTTCTTCTGTGCAAACTTTCCAATGAGCGAGTTGATCATCAACTTGGCAACAGAACGTTTCACCGGATTTGGAGCAAACGATGTCGGTGCAATGTAAATCCCAAATCTCTCAAAAATTTCAGCTGAATATTCTTCTGCACTCTTGTCTGGTGGTAAATCTATAAAAAAAACATTTATTTGTCATTCCTACATGAAAAGCATAAAAAAACAAACGAACCGCTTGCCTGACACTTCAGCTTATAAAAAGCCAACATGAATGCACTTATCAACCCTGAATAAACCCCAGCATCTCTTGACCATACACGTGACTCATAAACATGGGCTGAAACAATCCGCACAATCTTCAGTCCCGTATGCTTGATTGCTGCACACAATTCAACCTGAAAAAGGCAAACTTCAAAATGAAAAAACTTGCAACAATAACAACAACAACAAACCGTTGTCCATGTGCCACGAAAAATTTGCTCTTGAAATGTATGCATACACACATTTACATTCTGTTCAATACAACATGCTGCACATGTACTATAGAATATCTTCTCATCACCTCCTGGTAGTTTGGCTCGGAATGGCAGCGGTGGAACAAATATATCCGCCTTTGGATAATGTACCCATGCTTTGACAATGCCAAAATGACTCTGCAATATATTGAAAACATAGCTACATGGTGAAAACAGAAAAACATGAAAAACTTACCAAAACCCATTCATTCAAGTCTCCAGAAATGCCCCCTTCTGTAACAATTTGTCCTGGGCCTTGTGCCATTGGTTTTGTTAAACACATTGCAGGATACAGACTGCAAAAGTCCAAAAAATCTGCATTTGGCTTTTGAACATTCATATTGTCATATGTTCCAATTTGGAATGTGTCAATTCTACCACCTGTAATATGATACATTGTTTACAGCAGAGCAAAACAAAAAACAGCAAAAAATGCCACTTCTACACTAACCAAAGTTCGCATCATAGATGCTCAAAGGTTTATCTGATAACGCTTCTGTGAAAAACTGTTTCATTATACGATTCGAACTTAAAACATTCCAACACTCATGTTCCCAATATACATCATAATGCAAAGGGTGAACGGCCTTCGCAATGTTATTGGCTCGAAAAAAGTCATATTCTCGAACCTGCAACGGCGTTTTACCACCGAGCAATGTGAGTGGTCTGCATGAATAACAACATGTGTAGTATATATAAGCATGAAACCAACCGTTTCTTTACCAAATAACATACCTGACAGCACTCAAGTGATTTGTACACATTGGGCATGCATGGAAAAAACATCCGTGAATGTCAATTAGTCGTGATGGTCTGTTACAGTCTGCTTCAAACTCTGCACCATCCACTTTGTATTGTCGATTTCGGGCACAGCGAACGACATATTCACGACTGTTGCCAGCATGTTGTACGTGAACCTAAAAGTCTATAATTAATACATGTAACAGGAGCAACAAATATGAAACAACTTACACCAAAATATCTACTATATGCTGTCAAAAAGGCCATTGAAAATCTACTATTTCGATCCATCAGAGCTTCACCTCGATAAATGGCCAATGTATTCTCTTGTAAAAATCGAACTGAAAAACAAGGTGAAACCATAATGTGCCAAAAAAGCTATGACAAAAACATAAAGATAAACATACTTTGGAATACACGTAGTGCCAATCCTGATATGGTAAATGTACCTGTTTCTGCAAAAAGATCAACCTTCAACAGGTTTATTAGTTCCTCACGAAAACGCATCGCTGCATATGATAGCGCATAGCTATCTCTTTGGCAATAGACAGACATCTCTTCAAAAACACAGAAGGTTTTATCATAATGTTCAGCATGGTACAGGTTGAAAGCGTTTGCATCTCTCCCAGAAACCGTAAACTCCCACTTGGGTCGCAAGTGACAATATGCATCCGTCACATGTTCCTCATTCATATCATAGCAGAAAAAAGATTTTGCCACTGGAACCTCAAACGATTTGCACAGATTTTCCAATGATGTAGGTATATAGTTTGCCCAGCATATCAGTTTGATTCCACCTTTGAACTTGACATATAGTAGCCGATTCCCACGTGAAAAGGTTGTCTCTGGTGTTTTGCATTGTTCTATCAATGCAGATAGTAGAAAGTGAAAATCAAACCGACTTCCAAAGTGGCTAACAATCGTTGCATTGACATTATCTGAAAAGACAAAAGATTAATAAGAACCATGGAAAAAACAATATAAAAACTCACCCATGCAAAAAAGCTTTCGACAAAATCATACACACAATTCTCTCCTGCCCAAACACAGACTCTTGCCACACCACATTTAGCACATGGTGCATACATGTCCTTTTTCCAACAGCGAGAACATGAACTATAACGGTGGCACAAAATCAAAACATTATAGAGTGAAAAGGAGCAAAAAACTCACACTATAGTCGTCAACAGGTTGGCTTTGTGTATATTTGTACTGCTACATACTCTGGTTTCCAAATCCAAAAACACAATTTTCTTGGACTTTTCAATTTTGTGTGCTTTCAAAACAGGCAAATGACATGCTGTATGTGGTTCTGTCATAGACACTTGCTTTTTACAGTAACCGCAACCAAAAGTTCTTTCCTCGGAACATCGGTGAGTATTTATAAAAGATCCATCCTCACATTTTTTTAGACTAAAATAATGACCACACCCAGGGCATAGTCGCTGTGCATAGCATCGAGCGATGGACCATCGACCTCTGCCTTGTGCATGTAAATGCTGCCTATGTCGAAACATTACATATGTTATCACATGGTTACATCAAAAACAATTCAAAACGTACCGAAAGCAAAAGTTGGAGAAAAACTTTCTTAGACAATCCGGACATGTCCTCTCTTCACCTTTGATTTTCTCACAATCGCACAGCATACTTGTAATTTTCCTTGTTGATGTCAGAGCAACAATCCCACAATAGCTACATCGAAATGGACATATGTGCCTAAAATTTAACATGTTAAAGTAGTCACTTGAAAATAACACAAAACAAAATAACTTTATACAAACAAACCTTTTCTGTCCAAACAGCACCTCGTTGCATGCCTCACAATATCCACGTGCACTTAAAAAGGTCACTATACCCCATATTACAGCAAAAAATATGTTTCCGCCATGGTGATACAAACACAAATTGATTACATATGGGCTTAACATTGTATGTAAGTGAGACTCAGATGGGGGCCAAACCTGCTGTTTAGTACCCTCTTGAAAAACCCTAATTAAAACACCACGTAACATGGGAGCATTTTGAATCATATCTAAGGCATCCAGACCTACAAAAACGTTTGCAGGTGGTAAACTGGCTTCAGTACGTAATTGAGATGCCAGCTTTTCAAGTTCTGCCGATGGACTTTTTTGGCAATTACGTCTAACACGACGCCAATAATTGCGAGATTCCTTACCCTTATCAGGATTATAAGCACGTATTTTACCTAAAGCTAAGCATACAGCATAAACCAAAGTTTGTTCAGATGCAACAACATATTCACAATGTTTTCGTTTTTTATTTTCCATCATTGATTGACGTAATCTTGCAGTTGTGACGTCCTGATATGCAGATCTTCTGCGGCCAGAACTCAGCCTGCCAACGGTACCATAGTTTCTTAAATCAGTCAAATCCTCAGGTATTGTAGTATCCGATGCATCAGAACAGTTCCCATCATCATTATCATTAAAGCATCTAGTCAAGTTTAATGAGTCAGCTGGAACAGCATATGAACAGGATGGCTGATCGGCAGGGTCCATTATCGTTCTATGTGTGTGTGTGTATGTCCAAAACATATAGATGTCACTTTCTCACCAGTTTAATATACAAATTAAACAAACCTATAACATTAACAACCAGTGTCATAGAAGAATCCGTCAGATTTATAGTTTGATGAGAATTTAGTAAGTTTCCAATATCTTGAGCTGTAGCAATCGAACTAAATCGAGTTCCCAAACGAAAGTGCTCCAAATATGCTGCGTGAATGCAACACATGCTCATTACAAAAAGGAATCATGTTTAAAATTAGCATAGAAGGGGAACATACATTCTGGCAAATTTGGATGTTGTAGTGAAACGCCAACATATACACTAGACGGATGACGGTCCCCAACAGTGTGTCTAAAAATGCATGGCGGGAAAATCAAAATAGTTTATGATATGTATAAAAAAAACAAAAATACCTGAATACACAGTCTATTGCTTCGCTCAAAACAACATCAATATTTGAATGTTCATCCAAATCATGGAACGAAACCTTGTATGCATTCAAATTTAGCTTGAACCTTTCAGCATATTGTCTTTGTGGTTTAAAAATTGTGAAATGTTTCCGCCCAAACAAAATACCACTCCCTGATCTACTTTTCAGAATATTCGCTAATACCTCATTATCACCATTAGATGAACCAGCTACATCATCATCCATATTTTATTAAAAATGAGCACCACCAGATCTGTGGCAGTTCAAAATGTGATAAAGGGCAAACAGATTTATATTTCAAAGGTTAGTGAACAATATCAAAACCTCAATTTTTATATGCTACTAGACACAAAATACCACATTACAGGATGATGATGATTACACGGAAAACCTAAAGGCATACTTCAGAAAAGATGTGCCACTTGAAATAGGTGCTCTCCTACTGTCCTACATTCCAATCGGACACATCCTAATGCTGATCAAATGTGTTGCAACAAAGAAGCGAAGCCATGAAGATTGTGATGAATTTAATATACGCAGGACCTTGATTCACTTACTAAATAGCAATCACATTATGACAATTATGCGAGGCAAACTTATAACATTAATTGAATTCCAAGCTAGGACAGTCACATCTAATGGTGCAATGCAACTTGTCATCAACTACTTTGGATCTGGAAAAAATGATGGTTTCTCATTATCCATCCCATATGGTGAAAAAATACCCATACATATTACCAATATGATACACTGGTGTATGAATATTAAAAGAGTATGCTTTGTTGTAAGAGATGAGA
The DNA here is from genome assembly GCA_964036195.1 of Sphaerolaimus hirsutus. NCBI lineage: Eukaryota > Metazoa > Nematoda > Chromadorea > Monhysterida > Sphaerolaimidae > Sphaerolaimus > Sphaerolaimus hirsutus. Next base: position 940,421 of record OZ038455.1, on the reverse strand, counting down.
TGAATTATAGCTGCACACATTACCTACATCAATTATGGCCAATTTTTGTCAAAAAGGAAAAAATGTGTGAATTGGCTTTGTTTGTAATCGGTAATAACACTCAAATTGCCTTTAGGCACACATTTGCTTATTTACACACAATTGTTAATACCTTAAAACCATCCCAATTAGTTTTGTCATTTGTATGTACAAATGACATACTTACAGGACAAATGCTACAATTATTTTTAGATGCAAGTCAACTTGATCAAATACTTTCAAAATGTAAGACATGTACAATTACAGTACAAATTACAAAACTCATTCATCAACATGACATGAATGCTTCACCTCTTGCAATGTGGAAAAACATGATTTGGCACATCAAGCAAAAAATACCAGATCAATATCTTCAAACCTTTCACTATGAATTCAAGTATTGTGTCATGTTAAGCAGTAAAAATGAATTGAAAGAAAAGTTTCACTTTTGTCATAAAATAGCTGAAGAACATACATCACTTAGGTGTGCTACATGATTATATACTTATTGACACTGTTACTGTTACTATTATTGTTGTTGTTGTTCTTAATGTGAAAAGTTGAAGTTATGAAGTTACTTTCTTCACATGGTTCTATTTATACTAACCCAAGTTCATAAAAACACAACAGCTGCAGAATGGGACATGGCAACATCAAAGGTGTCTCATAACTCACAACAGGTGCAAAGTGGCAACATCAAAGGTGTCTACTAATTCAATTAAGGACAGGTGTCTACAAATTTAATTCAAGGACATTTCAAAACAACACCACATAGTGCCATGGCCATACATAATTTACATGCATTCACTATGCTGTGGAACACTTTTCAGCAAAACTCTTCCAAGGTCATCACAATTTCAAACTCCCCAAAAATCTTTCAAGGCCATCACATTTTCAAACACCTGTGCATGTGTTCAATCCACTATTCACTTTTCAAATTTCAAACAGCCTTTAGTTCATTCAATTCAGTCTAGGCATTCTCTCTTTCTTTTCTGTACACAACACTCATTGAACATAATATTTTTTATCAATCTCAAAACAACACAAACATTTTTATCATACAAATAAACAATATATACTATATGCAAAATTACCTATAAGGACCATTTAACCTATGAGAAGGGCTTTAGGTGTGCGCTACACTCGTTCCAATAGTCCCCCCACACACACAAAAACTTCCATATTAAAAATCTGACGCAAAATTAGGTTACGGTAGCGACACAAAAAAATCAGACGCAAAATTAGGTTACGGTAGCGACGCAAAAATATCTGACGCAAAATTATCTTATGGTAGCGACGCAAAACCCAATCTTCCCCCACACTACCATAAGATTTGGATACGACGTAAAAAAATACGACGCAATACTATACGATAAAATTCTCGCGTCGCTACCGTAACCCACTTTGTGTCAACAACTATGACGTCATCGTAAGAACATAAGTTTCCAAAAGTGGGACATAAGTCCCACAAAAACGGACACTTTCCGGAACTTTTCCTACCATAAACCAACATTTTCTTTACCAGGAACGAGTGTAGCGCACACCCTTTTCCCCAATAGGTTAAATAGTCCTTATATTCTGCTGATGCCATGCAGGTATAGATGCCAAGCGGGGAGAAATCCATACCATCTGGGTCCAGATGCCAAGTTGGGTTTAGGTGCTGAGAGTAGTGATGGAATGGCGCCATGGCGCTGGCGCCATTTGAGGGCGCCAAAGGGCGCCGCGCCATGGCGCCATTGGCGCTTGGCGCCCTTTTTCTGTGGCGCCCTTGGCGACTGGCGCCCACTTTCTGAAAGGCGCCGTGGCGCCCTTGGCACTTGGCGCCCTTTCTCCGCGGCGCCCTTGGCGCCTGGCGCCCTGCCCTAAAAGGGCGCCAAAATGGCGCCAGCATGGTTTCAAGGTGAGTGCTGCGTGAATGAATAAAAAAGAAAAAAACGGGTCTGTGAATGATCAAAATTCACTGGAAAATAGACAAAGTGGTGTGAGTAATGAGTAGTGTGACAAATGTTTCATCCAATTTTTATCAGATGCGTGTAACGGATCAGAAGCTAAGCATGATAGACCGGTGAACTTGCAAACTCGAAAAACAACTGATTGAAATTATCGGAATTCCGTTGTCGTCCGCTTCAAGAAAACATATATTAGAAAATCTATTTGATGTGCATTCATTGTTTTGTCGAATGAGTATTTTTCAAAGTGTTTGAATTGAATATCACGTGTGAGTACGGTTTTTGCACAAAAGTTTGTTGCTAGGCTCATTTTTGCTGATCATCCTGGAGAACATGAATAAAGAAGTGAATGTGTGCACTACAGTGCTGGAGAAGCATTTTGAGCACACGCAGGGTATTCTACTCGCTTTTTTATTCTGGCGCCATTGGCGCCTGGCGCCCTTCTCTTCAATTGGCGCCATGGCGCCCTTGGCGCCTGGCGCCCACTTTCCGAATGGCGCCATGGCGCCCTTGGCGCTTGGTGCCCTTTTTCTGTGGCGCCCTTGGCGCTTGGCGCCCAGTTTCCGAATGGCGCCATGGCGCCATTGGCGCTTGGCGCCCTTTTTTCTGGCGCTTTTCCATCACTAGCTGAGAGGCACAGATCCAATGATCCATGTGAAGTAGAACACATGTTCAAAACGTGAGGTGTCTGTCAACTACCCATGGTAATCTCAAATACATTCAAAGCTGTTCATGAGCACCCAATTCGAGTTTACTTCCAAGAGTTAACTACTGCGTGTGGCAACAATACTGTAAAATCGCAGAACGAGGGCGGTGGGTGTTTTTCGAATATGGGCCGTGTCAGCTCCCGGTACCAACCGCAGCATGTCAATTTGGGACCGACTTGTCTGACCCAAATCGGGACACCAATGCATGAAATCATGCATGCCTTGGGTTTTTCGCATGAACAGAACAGACCGAATAGGGATCATTTTATAAGTGTGAGTTGGGGCTAGGGTTCAAACGGGACCGCGGTCCCGGTTAGTGATGGAAAAAGCGCCAGGCTTTTAGCGCCAAGCGCCAAAAGCGCCATGGCGCTTTTCCTACTTACAGCGCCAAGCGCCAATGGCGCCAGAGCAAAATAGCGCCAAGCGCCAAAAGCGCCATGGCGCTTTTCTGGATCTCAGCGCCAAGCGCCAATGGCGCCAGAGGGTATTGGCGCCAAGCGCCAATAGCGCCAGCGCCAAAAATTTCTTCTTCAATTCGTTTTTTGAGTTATGAATACATAACTGTGACATACTGCTGATGTCGATGTAGTCTACCGCAAATCCTCGAATAAGACCCCCCTCGAATAACTCCCCCCTGTTGGCGAGGTGAGGAAAAAATGACTCCCCCCCTTGAATAACTCCCCCCCTCCTGAATAACTGCCCATGTGTATGAAAGAATACAATACAGAATACATATGAATATTAGCCAACGGCAGCGACAGCAGATAAATACATGATGTGTATGCAGTGTACACACATCTTTTTGTTGTTGTGTACAGTTAAATACCTGAATAACATGAGTTGACAGACTGCATCAGCAATGATTTGTGTCGAAGTTTTCTGAGGAAAAAATAACTCCCCCCTCAAATATCTCCCGCTTTGAATAAGTCCCCCCTCAAAAACATCTGACGAAAAAATAACTCCCCTGGGGGCCAGATTTAATTCTCCCTTTTTGTCGCTGCCCTCATGGTTTTGGTTGTAGGCAGTGAACACTAAAAAAGTGACCACCTGACTACACAAAAGCGTGATTTATGCGAGTAACCCGCCCGACAAAATAAAATAAAAAACGAAATGGCAGACGGCCAAGAAATGACGAAATCATGATTTCCGTGCCAAAATCGCAGTGATATACGTCAGATCGCAATATCGGCGACCTTAAGGGATGGTTTCGTGTATTTTACGAACCGCCTTGCTCTCGGTGCATGTGCGTCGATGCGGCTAAACTTTAAAAAATCTGTCGGGCATACGCCCTACCCTACAAATCTGTAGGGAGAATTAAATCTGGCCCCTGGGGTCTTATTCAAGGATTTAGGGTATTTAACTTTGGCCATTTAAGTTCAATCAATTATTTAAGGGGGAGGGAAATTCTGGAAGGGGATTCAGTGATTAGAAAAAATCCATTTTCTTGAAATCAATCATCTCTTGTGTCTTAATCATCAACGTTTATCAGTTGAGGCCTAAAATGAATAAAGGTGGATACAATACAAGTACATTTTTTAAAAACAAATATGAGGACCTTTGAAGAGAGCATCGTTTTACACCTTTGATTGAATTCGATGTAAATAAAGTTGTCTCCTAATATTAATCAATCTTTTATAAAAAATGTCCCATAACACCTTTACATCAATCAAAATTTATCCAGTTGTCCTCAAAGTTGATCAACTGGAGTTTCAATTTCACAGTATCATAGCAATTTTTATAATCAAGGTTGGCGCTTTTTTGGCGCCATCAAAAATGCCGGCGCCAGGCGCCAATAGCGCCACCAGAAAATGGCGCCAAGCGCCAAAAGCGCCATGGCGATTTCTGATATCCCGGCGCCAAGCGCCAATGGCGCCAGAGCGTTTTAGCGCCAAGCGCCAAAAGCTCCATGGCGCTTTTTGCTTTGGCGCTAGCGCCAAGCGCCAGCGCCATGGCGCTTTTCCATCACTAGTCCCGGTACTTGGTTCAGCAAAAAGTCGGGACTGGGGCGGTCCTGGTTCCGGTCCCGACACTCCAGTCCCGGTCCCAGTCCTGACATTAGAAAATTTCTGGTTCCGGTCCCGGTCCCGGTCCGAAAAACTGGTCCCGTTGAACCCTAGTTGGGGCCTCGTGTGAGTTATATGCGCACAAGTGCGTTAACGTAAGGTGCAAACAGCAGTGTTGGAAGCAAAAAGATGGGTTTGTGAACCATGTGGGGCTGAACCCGAGACCCAAATAGTAACATGTTAAGTGAAACACTTCACATCTTAAGTGAGACACTTCACTTCTTAAGTGAGACACTTGACATCTTAATTTCACTTTACTCCCTACTGAAAATTTTTAAATGAGTAGAACTAGGGTTCAAATCTGATTCAATTTTAATCAGGTATGTTCTCACAATATTTTTTATAATGCAGTTGTCTGGCAAACTTGTTTGGGAGACTTGGGTTGTTTAAAAAAATGAACAACTTTATATGTGGCGACCTATGCTGTAGTGAGTCGTTGGCGGCCACCCACTGGTGTATTGTGATAGGGTGTTGTTTGCAAGACATCCCCCAAATTTCACCTTTCTACCACCCTCACAGCTGGAGATATGGCCCTCGTAGTGTAGCCAATCAAGTGGGTGGTGAACTTGTTTGGGACACCGAGAAAGCCACAAAAAATGTTTGCATATAGGGCGACCCACCCTGTAGTGAGTCGCCGCACCTTCCCCCATTGATACGGAGTAGCGTGGTGTTAGGACTCTATACCCACCAAATATTAGCATTATACCACATCCACAGCCAGCGATATCGCATCTGAAGTGAAATCAAAGAATGGGTGGTGAACTTGTCCGGGAAGGTGTTTAAATTATCATTGCAACTCCCAGATAAACTGGAATAATATCAGAGCAGACAGAAAAGACCAATTTAACATAGGACCAAAGCTGCAATATCAGAAATATTTAGAAAATGATTATGACTATGGCTCAGTGATGCACTATGGGCCAACTGGTTTTGCTATAGATGACAGCAAGCCAGGGGCCAATTCTACCAGTTGTCAAGTGATAAGAAAATTGATAGGTCATCAGAAAAGCTGTGAGTGGCATGGTAAGTGACAAGTGACCTCAGAAGTGACAAGTATCTTCAAAATACAAATTCACTGAATGTAGACCTGGGGGCAGTCCCAAGCCCTGTAAAGTGTAAAGTTAACTGTCACATGTAAGGTCAAATGCACATTGTAAAGTGTCAATCAAAACAAAAAAGAGAAGATTTTATTACTGAACTTTGCATGACAATTGACACTTTTTCTTGCATTTGACTACATACACTTGGACTCCCACCTGGGGGCATCTCCCCAAGTGGCTAACAAAAGAGTAGAATAAAAATTTTACTCTTAACCCTTCACTTTACTCTTTACTTTTAACATTACTCTCTGCTTTGCCACTTGCTGATCCAGCACTAGAGCTCTTAGACCTTAAGGTTATGTATCATAATCTATAGTATCCAGATCTTATGTTTTTGTATCCAAATTTATGTTCTTAAAGTTTAACATCTGATATTCATAAATGCAAGCCCTGGAAGGGAAATGAATTATGAGGGAATAAGAGGCTGCTTGAAACATGAAGTTTAACAGTTCGGACCAGTCACCAAAACCCTATCCTGTGGGAATGCAAGCGAGTAGAATGTGATGCCACTATAACTTCAACATTACCTAACTTGACGTGCCATCTATCAGATTTATTATCAGTTGACAACTATTGGAATTGGGCCCAGTTTTGACACCAAAATATCCAGGCTATGAAATTGGACAGAGGACACATTTGAGTTTAGGAGACATTGAAAAAATAAATTCAGTCTATGGAAATTGCAAACAAGGTGTGGTTTTCATTGTTTGATCATGTTATGTACTGCATATATTCAATTACCGTATTTGCTTGAATAATCCCCCTGGGGGATTATTATTTCGTCAGACTTTTTGAGGGGGGGGGGGGGTTATTCAAGGGGGGAATTATTCAAGGGGAGGAATTATTATTTCGTCAGATTTCTCAAACATGTTTCTAAAAACTCATTCGACAAAACATGCTTAATTTACACAAAAACATGCTATTCTTGTCCAAACTAGACATAAAAAATTGATCGTATGCCTTGAGGGGGGATTATTCGAGGGGGGGAATTATTTTTTCATCACTCATCTTACAGGGGGGATTATTCGAGGGGGGGAATTATTCAAGGGGGGAATTATTCAAGCAAATACGGTAGTTAACTCATATATGCAATTAGTTCAATGATTCAATTAGTTAATTAGTTCCCCAGGGATATTATTTTTATAATACCTATGTGAAAAATAAACATAAATGTAAGCATAAATATCCAGAATACCCGGGTATTCAGGGGAAACATAAAAACATATTTGCGACTCTGGTATAGTGGTGAGTAGTTCAATAGTGTCAAATTCAAATTTAAAATTCAAATGTCAAACAAATTTGACGAATCGTGCAAAAGTCAAAAGTTTAGTAACATACCTAATCTTTTCCTTTCTTTCCAATAGTCAGTTTCCTGTCATGTTCTTGTTCCTTTTTGTCAGCTGCACTGAAAACACATCTGCTGAAGGAATGAGTTGTATAAACGTAAACATGTCAATAATTACCAGGGTTCAAACCGGATTCCGATCCTGATCCCGAATACCGATGAATTCCAGGATTCAGCGGTCCCAATCCCGATCCTGATCCGAAAATCTTTAAAATCCCAATCCCGAATATTTGCAAATCCCGATTCGGAAAAGCTTTCCCAATAAGAAGTCCTGGAAAATTCTAAGCAAAAGAAAAAAAAACTGAAAGGAATGACTTTTTGCACTGAGAAATGTGAACTGAAATATCCAGTGTGCCTTGTATGCCACTTCTCTCAAAGCAAGTATGTTTTCAGACCTTTTTGTTGTGAAAGTTTACAGAAAAATCCTCTATACCAGAACTTTGGCCAAAATCCAATAATCCCGATCCCAATCCTGATTCAAAAAAAACAATCCCGATCCTGCGACCTGAATCCTGATCCCGATCCCGAAAATTCGGAATACCTATCCCGATCCTGAAAAGTCCATCCTGTTTGAACCCATAGATTACCAAGGTGTAATTTTACCTTCAAAGTATGTTTATTATTCAAATTTTACAGAACAAGATAAATGCAAAGATTGATGAAAGCTACAATTGTTGGAATTCATGAAAACTTGGAATTCAGTGAAAATTATGTGTCATTTGTTCTACCAGTGAAATTCATTCAAATATTGTTTTTTCTTTAATAAATTATTAAATTGTTACTTGACACACCACTTTTTGATTGACAACTAGTAAATTCACTTGTCACTTATCCTCGAATAAAACCCCAGGCCAGGGGAGTTATTTTTCGTCAGTGTTTTTTAGGTGGCGGGGCTTTTCAATGGGGACACGTTCAATGGGGCTTACTCAGAACACGTTCATTCATTGTAAATATGATTGCATTCTGTCAACTCTTGTAAAAAAGGCATTCAACAGTATCAACAACAACCAAAAACAGTGGTGCCAAAAAACAGTACCATACCATTGGTGTGTGTACAGTGCGTACATAAACTGGGCCAGGCCTATTTCGCACATACGCCTGTTTCGCACAAACGCCCGTTTCGCACATGCATGAAACCAGTGTCGCACAAACGCCCGTGTCGCACAAGAATGAGGCCTGTGCGAAACGGGCCTATGTGCGGAACAGGCGTATGTGCCACACAGGCGTATGTGCGACACAGGCGTCTAAGCGAAACAGGCGTCTAAGCGAAACAGGTGCCGGTTCCGCAAGTGGACAAGTTCAGAGTTAAAAGTTAAGAGTTGAGTAAAATGACAAATGGCGAGTTAAGAGTAAAGTTTAAGTTTAAGAGAAAAGTAAAAGTTTAAGAGAAAAGTTAAAATTTAAGAGTTGAGTTAAAAGTTGAGTTAAATGTTAAGAGTTGAGTTAAAGGTTAAAAGTTGAGTTAAGAGTTAAGAGTTGAGTTAAGAGTTGAGAGTTAAAAAACAAGTGGAAAATGATGGTAAAAAAATATATAAAAAATAAAAATGTGAAATTTGGTACCGATACGGCTGTTCGCTGGCATGGTGCCAATGTTGTATGCACGTCATTTGAAAATAATGTATCCAAAAAAGTCTCACTAAAAAAAGAAAAATCGCGGAACGTTGTTTCAAATCTAACACTCTCAAGATCCAAATTCATTTTTTTTTATGTTTTTTTTATTTCTTATTACATTTTTCTCCCATTTGTCTTTTAAATCAACTTTTAACTCACCTTTTAACCTTTAACTCAACTCTTAACATTTAACTCAACCTTTAACCCAACTCTTAACATTCAACTCAACTTTTAACTCAACTCTTAAATTTTAACTTTTCTCTTAAACTTTAACTTTACTCTTAACTTGCCATTTGTCATTTTACTCAACTCGTAACTTTTAACTCTTAACTTGTCCACTTGCGGAACTGGCCCCAGGCGTCTGTGCTTGTGAGTCGAGCATGTGACCGGGCACCCCAACTTTACCCCCCCCCCCCTTCCAGCACAATTGGTTCCAGGCGGCGCAAGCTGGCTGTATAATGCGCCGACACTGCAACATACTGAATGACGCAATGCGACAGGGTTTCAGTCTCAAAAGTCATGGAAAATGCCCTGCAAAATGGCTTTTGACCCTGTAAAATGTCATGCAAAGTGCGGAACGATGAGGCACTAGGGTTGGGAAACCGGAACCAAACTTCGGTACCCAGCCGGTACCCGGCTCCCAACCATAGTGCCGCATTGTTTGCAGAACAATGTGGCACAAGCGTTTGTAAAAACGACCTGAATACCGGTACATGAAAAGCATGAAATGCAAAGTGACAAAAGTCATGGAAAATGCCCTGCAAAATGGCAACTGAGTTTCCATTTTGCAGGGTATTTTCCATGACTTTTGACTGCGTAAAATTTCAAATGTCTTGTAAAGTGTAATGAAAACTCAGACAGCCGGCACCGCCTGGAACTCATTGTGCTGTGGGGAAGGGGGGAGGGTAAAGTTGAGGTGCCCGGACACGCGCCAGTTGGTGACACGCACAGATGCCTGTACCGCACATACGCCTGTTTCGCACATACGCCCGTTTCGCACAGGCAAATTTAGGAGGCAATTTACTCTGAAAAAATAAACCCCCCGGGGGTATTTCGAGGAAATACGGTACATTACATATTGTGTACTCGGTCAGTGGGTAGACTAAAAATGCTTGACGTTCACATATAGGTATTTAAGTTAACATTAAGTATTTCTAAGTTCTATGTTTCTAACACCTTACAAAGGTCTAGCTGCACACTAGGGTTGGTGACCCCAACCGAACCGCGGTTTCAAGCATACCGTATTACCTCGAAATACTCCCATTGGGGTATATTATTTCGCCAAAAAATGTTAGGAGGGTTAATTCGATGGGGTAATTATTTCGTCAGAAATTTTCGTAAGGGCTGAAGTAAATAGTAGACATTTGCGTACCCAAAACTGGTAATAAATGTGTCCAAACAGGATTTATTTGGACATAATCACATAGGTAGATACCATATTTCCTCGAAATACCCCCCCCCCTTGAATTAACCCACCTTGAAATACCCCCAGGTGTTTTTGAGCTGTGGAAAAAATAAACCCCCCTCGAAATACCCCCATCTGTAATGATGTACATCATGTATTACATTGCATATGTAAACTGCTGTCGCCTCAGGTTCGGCATCGACTTTTTACATTTTTACCAGTGCCATATCTCCAGCTGTGTTCGTGATATGGAGCTGATACTTAAGGGGTATATGGGTGTAACACCCCCCTACTACACACCAACAAGGGGGGGGGCTTTGGCGACTCACTACAGTGTCGGTCACTGAACATGCCAAATAAATTTGCGCAATTTTCGCTGTCCGCAACAAGTTCGGCACCCACTAGTACCCCCACTGCGGATGCCACAACTCCAGCTGTGGGGGGCGTAGAATACTAAAATCTTGGGGAGGTGTAGCCAACACCCTCCCCTAAATTTTAGTATTCTACGCCCCACAGCTGGAGTTATGGCATCCGCAGTGGGGGGTACCAGTGGGTGCCGAACTTGTTGCGGACAGCAAAAATTGCGCAATTTTTTTTGGCATGTTCAGCGACCCACACTGTAGTGAGTCGTTAAAGCCCCCCTTGTTGGTGTATAGTAGGGGGGTGTTACGCCTATATACCCCTTATGTATCAGCTCTAGTGATGGAAAAGCGCCAGAAAAAATGGCGCCAGGCACCAAGGGCGCCATGGCGCCATTCGGAAACTGGGCGCCAAGCGCCAGGGGCGCCACAGAAAAAGGGCGCCAGGCGCCAAGGGCGCCATGGCGCCATTGAGAAAGTGGGCGCCAGGCGCCAGGGGCGCCAGGGAAAGAGGGCGCCAAGCGCCAAGGGCGCCATGGCGCCATTTGGAAAATAGGGCGCCAGGCGCCAAGGGCGCCAGGATAAAAAAGTGCCTACAACACCATGCGTGTGCTAAACATGTTTCTCCAGCACCATTATACGCGCATTCATATCTTAATTCGTGTTTTCCAGGATGTAATGACAAAAACAAGGCTAGGAACAAAAATTTTTTGAATAAATCCACATGACGAATTCAAACGTAATGGAAATTGTCATTTGACAACAATCCATTCATTACAAATAGACCTTTCCAAACAATGTTTCCTAATTGCAACGATTTAAATCTTTTTTTTATGATTTTGCAAGTTAGACGGTCCATCATTCTTGTCTTCTGATCCGTCAGACAGATCTGATGAACCGTTGGACGAAAGATTTCCACCCACTCACACCACTCAGTCCATTTTTCTGGCGAATTTAGATCATCCACGGATGCGGCTTTCTTTTTTTTCGTTTACACAGCACTCACCGTGCAACCTTGCTGGCGCCTTTTTGGCGCCCTTCTAAAGCAGGGCGCCAGGCGCCAAGGGCGCCACGGGAAAAGGGCGCCAAGCGCCAATGGCGCCATTCCATCACTAATCAGCTCCATATCTCGAACACGGCTGGAGATATGGCACTGGTAAAAATATAAAAAATCGCTGCCGAACCTGAGACGACAGCGTTTACAAGTTACGTATCTGCTGTCGCTGCCAGACGTGAAAATTCCTTGTTTTTCATCCATCATTTTTGTAAATTTTGTAGTATATTTTTCACCTTTTGTCTTATTCGAGGCCCTTTCCTAGAAATACCCCCAGGGGGTTTAGTTTTTCAGAGTGAGAATTTTGAGGGGGGTTCAACGAGGGGGGTATTTCGAGGGAGGTATTACGAGGAAATACGGTAACTGTGTATATGCATAAGCCCTGCCCTAACGTCACTCAGTCATTTGGTTTCAACGTGTGTTCTGCATCATACAGATCACAAACAGGGTTGGTTTTATAAAAATTCATTTTAGTAAAATTGTATAAAAATTGTATAAAAATTTTATTTTATTTTTATTTTATTCTTGTTTCATTTTATTTTATTTTATTTTATTCCCAAAAGTCATTAATAAAATAAAATGGCACATTTTACAAAAATTGTACAAAAATTGTACAAAAATTTTACAAAAAAATCAGAAACATGCATGCAAGGCCAGAAAAATGTTATAATTAGACCTATACATGAAAAACCTGTGACAAATTTTTCCCTTACTTTTCAAAAGTTGCATGCAGTATGTATTGTTAGCTAGCTGCAAGTGTAAAGTTACAATTATTGATAAGAATGGTTTGCATTTTCAGTAGAAGGATTACTGGAGTGTGCTGGGCACATTTGTAAAATGTCATGCAAAGTGTTAATTGTCATGACAAATGTAAAGTAAAGTATCAATTGTCATGCAAAATGTCAAGTGTCATGTAAAATTTCAAGCAAAGTGGCAATTGTCATGACAAATGTCATGCAAAGTGTAAATTGTGTATCCAAATCTTGTGTTTTTGTATCCATTGTATGTTTTATATCCAAATCTTGTTTTTGTATCCAAATGTTCACATAAGATTTGGAGTCAACAACAACATTATTTATTATTATAGTTTATTGGGTTTTTAGATCAAATTCGCATTCAATCAAGGAACTTCCCACGAGTAAAATAAAACCAGTGGTATCACAAGTTCCACCCTATAATTTGGATACAAAACATAAGATTTCGAAAAAAAATATGAGATTTGAACACAATTTGCTTGACAATTGATACTTTAATTTTTACATGTCATGACAATTTACACTTTACTTTACATTTGTCATGACAATTGACATTTTGCATGACATTTTACATGACATTTTACACTTTACAATGCTTGGGACTGCCCCCAGATCCATGAATAAACAGGTAGAGACTCGAGCAATGAGACAAAATTTTACAAAAAATATGAATTTTTATACAATTTTACAAAAATACGAATTTTTATACAATTTTACAAAAATTTTACAAAAATTCGAATTTTTATACAATTTTTATTTTTATTCTTAAATTTTCCATTTTATTTTATTTTATTTTATTCTTGAATATTCCATTTTATTTTTATTTTATTTTTATTTTTTTCTGAGATTTTGCCAACCCTGATCACAAACTGCGGTATTTGTCGTATACATTACCTTTACACTCAATGTGGGTGGGGGTATTTCGAGGGGGGTTATTATTTCCTCAGCGAGATTTGAGGGGGTATTTCGAGGGGGGTTATTCAAGGGGGGGGTTAATTCGAGGTAATACGAAGTGAAATGAAAAGGCAACGATGCAATGAAAAGACGTTTCCAGATACGTTTCCTGTACTCGAGTACTTTCGAAAAGTGTGCGTAAAGGTGAGTACAGGTACTTTCTTTCAGAGGAGCGGAAGGAATTACGCAATAATTAAGTATGAGTATTTTTTTACAGAAACGTAAATACGTTTCAACTACTGAGCTGAAAATGTCAGAAAATGATACCATACCATCACTAGGAAAAATATCTCCCAACCTTTCACTCTACAGAAAGAATTCGTTTAGATTGCATCAATTTATATTTACTTATCCATGAATAAAGAGTAAATACCTGTGCGATGTTTTGAAACTTACCAGGCTCCATTAAGTTCCAAATTCCAATTCGGATGAATAAATCGCCGACGACAATCAATAATTAGAAGTTGTGGCTTTTCAGGCGATGTTTGTAATCCCAAAAGGCCAGATTTTTGGATTTCTCTACTGAAAATTTTCAGCACTTTTCTAACCTCATTGGGAGTACAATAATCTGCCATTGCCAAAAATTATATAATTTTTATGTAGACAGTTGAATAATTCGTGTCTTTTGAAGCAAATTCAATAGTCGTATGATTTCGTCGAATAGAATTATCGTAGAAATTTTAGAATAACGTAATAATGTTCGATTCTAGAGCATTTTCGTTGAAATATTCGGCCATCACGTGATCAAAATCAAACCAAAATGTTTAGAAATTTCTAGAACGAAGTATTTACATAGAAAATGCTGACGCGAGATTGCACAATATCATGCAAACAGTACAGTTTTTGTTCATTGCATCAGGGGTAAAATTGAATTTATCAATCTCAACTTTTCTGGCAAATACAACGTTTCAGTGAATCTATAACTACCGTATTACCTCGAATCCCCCTCCCCCCTTGAATTACCCCCTCGAATTAACCCCCCTCAAAATGGGCTGCGAAAACAATAAACCACCCACAAAATGGGCTGGGAAAACAATAAACCCCCCTCAAAATGGGCTGGGAAAACAATAAACCCCCCTCAAAATACCCCCCTCCGGAATGATGTACATCATGTATGCAATGTATATGATGTATTTATTACTGCTGATTTGTATCGCAGCTACACATAGACTAGTTTGTGTAGCTATATACGTTTTTATGTCCAAATATAGGTATCCTGTTTGGACACATTTATTACCTGTTTTGTCGGATGGGTTTAGATGTCGGTTAAGCGTGGCCCTTTTGGATACGCAAATGCATACTATTTACTGAGACCCTTAAGAAAATTTCTGATGAGATAACCCCCCCCCCCCCCTCTTGAATTAACCCCACTCAAATTTTGCTGGCGAAAAAATAAACCCCCATGGGGATATTTCGAGGTAATACGATATGTTTACGGCTGAATGGCATACACACTGCTACACGCACTCGTTGATAACTCTTTTTGAAGATTTTTTGGAAGTCAATGGGCTACAGGATTTTCGTACGAGTGCGCGTACAGGAACTTGGCACACGTTCAAGTCACCTTGCGTTTCATAAACTCGGCGGACTTTTTGGAAGTCATTGTTCTACGGGATTTTTGTACGAGTGTTTATACCTCAACTTGGCACACATCCAAGTTGCTTGCGTTTCATGCAAACAAGTTTAAAGACGCACGATTTCTGTTCGCGTCACCGTTCGCGTTCGCGTTCAAATTGAATTAAGCGACCGCAAATAGTGACCCACATACTAGTTGAAACTTGTGTGGACTTGATCGCATTCCGCGGCCGTTTTCGGTGACACGAACAGAAATCGTGCATTTTTGGACGTGTGCCAAATTCATGCATACGTACTTTTTCGGAGGAATTTGTCGGGTCTGCGACGATAAGATCCGACTTAAGGCCTTACAATCCGACTCTCTATAACGATATGCCTATCAAATTCATATCGTTGTCATATAAAAGTCGGATTGATAAAAATGAACTTGAATGGACACATTCCATTCGGTTCACGATACGAATTTAAAAACATACGTCATTGGTAACCAAGGGCCGGATCACTGATTCGTTTCATGTCCGCCGAGTTTACCAACAAGGTTTGAAAGATGAAGGATTTCTGTTCGCGTCACCAATAATGGCCGTGGAATGCTTTTTAAATACTTTACTGTTAATTTTTTACTCTCCTTTTCAATTTTTACTACCGTATTACCTCGAATTATCCCCCCATGAATTAACCCCCCCCCCCCTGGAAATACCCCCCCTAAATTTCGGCTGAGGAAATCATAACCCCCCCCCCCTCGAAATACCCCCCTAAAATTGAGTGTAACGTGAACGTACATGACAAATACCGCAGTTTGTGATCTGTACAATGCAGAACACACGTTAAAACTGATATTTAAGTAACGTTAGGTAAGTGTTTTTGTGTATATACAGTAATATACCGTATTACCTCGAATTATCCCCCCCCCTTGAATTAACCCCCCCCCCTCGAATTAACCCCCCCTCAAAATGGGCTGGGGAAATAATAAACCCCCCCCTCGAAATACCCCCCCCCCCCTTCGGAATGATGTACGTCATGTACATAATAAATACATCATGTATGCAATGTGCATGATGTATATTACTGTTAATTTGCATTGCAGCTACACATAGACTAGTTTGTGTAGCTATCTACGTTTTTATGTCCAAATATATCCTGTTTGGACACATTTATTACCTGTTTTAGGTATGCAAATGCCTACTACTTACTACGATCCTTACGAAAATTTCTGACGGAATAATAAACCCCCCTCGAATAAACCCCCCCCCCCCTCGAATTAAACCCCCCTCAAATTTTGCTGGCGAAATAATAAACCCCCATGGGGGTATTTCGAGGTAATACGGTATGCCTATAAACACACATAAATGTATTTGATTGTTCGATTTTTCTACGTCTGCGCATGGGGAATTTCCGATAATTTCTGGCGAAATAATAGACCCCCCCCCTCGAATAAACCCCCCCTCGAGTTTCCCCCCCTCAAATTTTGCTGGCGAAAAAATAAACCCCCTGGGGGTATTTCGAGGTAATACGGTATACTTTTTACTCTCCTTTTCAATTATTACTTTCCTCTTCAATTTTTACTCTACTCTCCAATTTTCACTCCCTACTTTTAACTTGCGGAACTGGCCCCAGGTAACACTCCCAGATCCTGTAAAAGGCCCTGTAATATGTCAAATGTCATGCAGTGTCAAAAGTCATGCAAAATGCCCTGTAAAATGTCAAATGTCATGCAAAGTGTCAAAAGTCATGCAAAATGGCAACCGGGTTGCCAGTTTGCAGAGAATTTACCTACCATGACTTTACATGACGCTTTGCATGACACTTGACATTTTACAGGGCTTTTTACAGGGTCTGGGAGTGCCCCCTGGGGGCAGTCCCAAAGCCCTGTGAAGTGTAAAGTAAAGTGTCAAATGTAAAGTCAAATGCAAAGTCAAGTGTCAATCAAAACAAAAAAGAAAAGATTTTATTACTGAACTTTGCATGACAATTGACACTTTACTTTGCATTTGACTTTACATTTGACACTTTACTTTACACTTTACAGAGCTTGGGATTGGCACCTGATTGGGAAGACAAAAATCAACGTCTAGCCTGCTAACATACAACCCGTGTGGATATATACATGGGGATGAATTCTTGTAGATTAAGGTGCCTTTATGTCACATCGATTTTTAGCTTTCTGGGTGCGTTGCTGCTCATTTGACAGCCATCCAAATTCAAATTTCCAGTGGAAAAATGTCTTTGTCCCTTTTGTGAAAATGTAAAAACAAGGGAAAAACATGTTTAAACAATGAAAATACCTATATTGCTTTAATTTTTATCACTCATTTACAAATTTGAATTCGAAAGCGTTCAAAACAGCCGACAACCACTGTGATCTCGCACTCACTGTGATTTTGACAATCGTCTGCCGGCAATTGGCAGACGAATATCGACGCGCATGGTGGGACAGTCCCTGTATGATGACTTGGCATCTTGCCAAGAGATATAGACATCGCTATAGATATTTATAAAATAGGTACAAAACCATGTATACAGACGAAAATGGCGATTATAAACGTAAAAATTAGCAAAATGGAGCACATATTAGACATTTTGAGTTGAAAATTTGGGAAAAATCGCTCGGACATGGACGTGGGTCAAATCGCCTCGCTAGCTTGGACTAAAGGACAAGTCATCATACGTGACTCGATCCGGCATGGTGTGTAATTTTGAATGAAAGAACAATACGAAATGTTGGCACAGTGCCAGCTCAGTGCTGCGCACATTAAGCGAAATGCAAAAAAGCAAAAAAATTGACATATAGACCCCCCTATGTATGAGTTCCACCCCTCAGTGACACATATTTAATGTTTGGCACGCCATTGAACCAAAAAAATCAAAGGGACAAAGACATTTTTCCATGAGTGTACTAGTTGACACATGTGTTGACTCAATTGCATTCTACAGTCATTGTTCATGAGGCAAACATAAATCTTGCATCTCCTTTCAAACTCGTTGGTATCAGACACAAGGTAGGAATGTCAACTGGTGGAAAATATAAACTTGGAAATTTACTTGAGAAACTGATTTCACAAAATTTGAAATTTAACTGCAAATTATCTGAAATTCATGTGCAAGCTGTGGGGGTGGCGTTCAGTACGTCCGGCACGCACAAACGCCCCGCACGCACAAAATGAAAACCCGGTACGCACAAAATTGCCGGCGTAATAATCGCTTCTTTTCGCTAGGGTCTATTTTTGTATGTCTTTACATCGATTGGGGGTTGGGGGAACTAATTGCACAGTTATGTTCTGACACCCCCCCCCCCCCCGCCACACGTGTATGTGCACCGCACTTACGCGCAATTACAAGTGAATGCACCCAACATGCACTCAACAAATTGGTGAGATTTGGCAATCTTACAAATACATAAGTTTTGGTCAGACTCATACCTTTATGGAAACCAAAAAAACACTGCTAAACTCGACGGACATTATAGAAGTCAATGGTCTAAGGAATTTTCGTACAACTGCGTATATTCGTAGTTGGCACACGTCCAAGTTACTGTTTGCGAGAATGTTACCAAATATGAAAGACGCATGATTTCCGTCAGCGTCAACAAAAATGACTGCGGAATGCGATTAAGCGGCCGCAATTGGTCGCTAATGGCAGCCCACACACGAGTTGACACTTGTGTTGACTTAATTGCATTCCGCGGTCATTATCGTTGACGCGAACGGAAATCATGCGTTTTTTACTTCGTTCATATAAAACGCAACAGTAACTTGGACGCAGCGGTAAGTTCATACGTAATTTTTTGAATGAATTTGTCGGGACTGCGACGGTAAGATCTTACCTAAGACCTAACAATCCGACGTTCTATAACGAGTTGTCTATCAAATTCACATCATTCTCGCATAAAAAGTCGGATTGAATCAAATGTATCATGAACCGAATGGAATTCGTCCATTCAAGTTCGAATTAAAAAACACACGTCATTGGTAACGAAGGGCCGAATCACTGATTCGTTTCATGTCCGCCGAGTTTAACTAACTACATAAATTGGCAGTTGACATTATTATCAACTTGCACACACACACACAGCTACAGTTTTGTGCGTGCCAGGCGTTTGTGCGTACAATTGCGGACCCGTTCAGTATGGGGGTGCCCCAAATGTTCCCAACAAATAAAAAAATGTATGTCCAACAAAAATTTTATCACCAAATTTGCGAGAAAAAATTTGTAACATCGCAAAATGAAAGCACCACACCCAAAAATCGTGGGTGGTCAAGTTAAGTGTTTCGGAAATCAAATTGATGTAAAAGCGCGAGAGAATGAGTTCAGTTGCAAAACAAACTACAGTATGCTAAACCCCGCCCACGAGGTACGCCCACATTTTTGTGACTAGCCATGGGAAAGTAGTTGTTAAAAATTATTTTTGAGAACGTCTATATTCATTGTGTACTGCAAGGTTTGAAAAAAGTGAATTTTTGTATCATAAAGTATGGTGTTAGCTTTTTGCTTTCCAGTTTCTGAGGGCAAAATACCTACACTTTCGAATTTCATTTTACAACAGCTGACATTAATGGTCCTTCCAAATCAAAATGAAACATCTATGTCAAAATGAGCAGTTTCTGGCGCCAGCGCCAACGCCATGGCGCCATGGCGTGGCACCTATAAATGACGCTAGCGCAATGGCGTCATTCCGTCACTTTAAAGGCAAAGTTTAAGGGGGGGCTGAGCCCCCCCCATTCACCAGGCTCCATAAACTAACAGTCCCCACTCAAAAATCTAAAAATCCTGGATACATCCCAGCCCCGAGTCATTTTTTAATTGATCTACAAAAATACCTTTTATTTACTCAAAAGTAAACAGTCCATCGCAAAGGCCCAAACTGAAAAGAAAAATGACTCAATGTGTGGTCCTGCATTCACATTTCATGGCAATGACACAAAAATGTCATAGTTAAGTGGTACACTTGGGGATTGTTGTTAAATCAGTGGGTCACTGAACTAAAACTAAATGAAATTGTAACAGATAAAAACTATGTAAAATGGACTTTGCAAAATCAAGTGAGAGTGTATACAATAGTTTAAATGCATGATATGTCATCTCCACTACAGAATCAAGGCTCACTGGTTGAGTTGCACAAGTGCAGAATGATACAATTAAAACTGAGTTCAGTAAACTCGATCCATTTACAAGTTAGTGAAACTTTTCCATGTCAAAAAGTCCTAGGGAGTTACAAATGCATTTACAATGAGAACTGAAAGCATCTTTTTATAGACAACACATTAGCATAAATAAAAATTACCATGTATGGTGCTACCCACACAGACCCATAAAGTGCAAAGTGGAGTGTCAAATGTCATGTAAAATGTTTTACAAATTTATCAAAATTTCAGTAATAATATGTTGTTTTTTGTTTTGATTGTCATTTTGCATGACATTTGACTTTGCACTTTACGAGTCTTGGGACTGCCCCCAGCAGGTGTTGTTGTTTTGATCTTGGACATATGGCTTTGTACAAAATGTGTGCCTACATAGCAGTTCAAATGAAAAAAAGCAAGTGCAAAGCCCAGCAGAAGTGGCATGAGATTTTATATACACTGGCTAAATGTCATTTTACCATATTTCCTTGAAATACTCCCAGGGGGCAGTCCCAAGCCCTGTAAAGTGTAAAGTAAAGTGTCAAATGTAAAGTCAGATGCAAAGTATGGTGTCAATCAAAACAAAAAAGAAAAGATTTTATTACTGAACTTTGCATGACAATTGACAGTTTATTTGCATTTGATGCTACATTTGACACTTTACTTTACACTTTACAGGGCTTGGGACTGCCACCAGGTTGTTTATAATTTCACCAGCAGTTTTAGGGGGTTAATCCGGAGGGAGGTTTCAAAGTAATTATTTTATATTTTACAAAAGTATATGTATCACAACAATACCGTATTTCCTTGAATTACCTCCCCCCCAGAGGGTTTATTGTTTCAGAGTGGAAATTTTGAGGGGGGTTGAACAAGGGGGGGGGGGTATTTCGAGGGGGGGGGTTATTATTTCCCCAGAAATTTTTTGAAATCACAGTACAAAATTGTCATTTGAAACGGACGCAGACATTCAAAAATGCGACAAAAACTGCCATGTTTATGACTCTAAGACTTGTATATGTGTTTAGACAGTATAAACACTGTTCTCACGTAACACAGTTATTGTTTTTAAGTGTGCTCTGCACTGGGTTTGTCAACCCCTTTTGTCATGTACGTTCTGTATACACTAAATTTGGGGGGGGGGGTATTTCGAAGGGGGGGTTATAAATTCATAGTGCCCATTTTCAGGGGGGGTATTTCGAGGGGGGGGGGGTATTTCGAGGGGGGTATTTCGAGGAAATACGGTATATATTTATACAATCACTACAAAATATAAATAAAGATGAAATCTTTGACACAAAATTTTTTCCAATGCTAGGACGCTAAAAATTTGAAACTGGGACAGCGGGAAATATAAATCGGGCATATTTACCTCGGGACGCACACACAAAGGAAAATTTGTGCATACCAAAGTATTTTCGACTTGCGTGGGCAGGTAGTAGGCATTTGAAATTTTCGCACAGTGAATCACCGAACATTTTTGGATGACACATTTTCCTATTAACACACGCGTATATACACATTTCGGGGGTTATTCATAAAATATTAGCTTTAGCTTATGTCTCACTTTTGTTCGGCACAATGGGTGCGCTAAAAACGTATAATCTATTTACGTTTGGATGCTTTTTGACGATACGCACACTAGTTTAGTGCCAGTAAACCCGGGTTTTGGTAAACTCATAAACGGTTGTGGAAGCATTTGAGTTTATCACAATGAGGTGTCTGTGAACTAGTGAAGTGAAGTTTTCTGTGAAGTGTCTTCCACTCACTTCACCTAGCTTCACGAAGACCGAAATTCGTGAAGTGCACTTCACGAACCTTTGCAGCATACTTTGCGGTTCGTGAAGTGCCGTGAAGCATCTGGGATGCAGTGAAGTGTCTTCACGCCGACATTGCGCGTCTGCGTGAAGTCACTTCAGGACACTTCACCGCGCATCACACAGCCATTTTTTGCTGTGGTTGCTTTCTGACCCTGAGCACCCAATTTGTGTTTATACTCGGCGGACATCACACTTAGTGCGAACACCCACCATAATTTAAGGACTCAAATCTCGTGATAAATTTTGTAATTAATTATTGTATAGTAAAAACAACATATTGTGATGAAAAACTGTATAACTTTTGGTCCATTATTCAGATGGGTTATGGTAGGTTTTCATACTAGGTGTGCTGTCCGCCGAGTATACCTAAAAATACTTCTTTTACAAAACCAGTGTACATTATATTTAGCAATGAATCGGTGACTAAAGGTGGTAAATTGTGGTTTTGAAGAAAAAGCAATATTATCATGACAGTCGATAAAACCCAACACTGAAATTTCGAAACCTGGGGCCAGTTCCGCAAAATGAAAAGTAAGAAGTGAAATGGCAAAGGCGAAGTGAAATGGCAAAAGGCAAAGTGAAATGGCAAGTGAATTGAGAAGGAAATTGGCAAAAGCGAGGAGAAATTTTTTATTATTTTTTTTGTACTTACCGTATTTCCTCGAAATACCCCTCCCCCTCGAAATACCCCCCCTCAAAATGGACACTATGAACTTATAAACCCCCCCTCGAAATACCCCCCCCCAATTTAGTGTATAGAGAACGTAAATGACAAAGGCTGTGGTTTGTCATCTGGGTAATGCAAAACACACGTTTAAAACGATCACTCTGTTATGTGAGAACAGTGATTATACGTCTACACACTTATACTCGGCGTACGTGATACTCTGCCCTCTCACTGATTTATGTCTCGTGTTGGAAGCGTGCCAATGATTATTAAATCATGCGATTTCCGTAAAAATATGAAAAAAATTCATCGATGTGAATATGTTAGTGAATAACATTATAACAACAATCAATTTTGTCATCTTTTTATGAAACTCGGACGCGTTAACCATCGTTGGCACACTTCCAGCGGGAACCACGCGTGCAGGGTGTAAAGTAACCAGAGTATATACAAGTCTTTAGAGTCTTATAAATGGCGATTTTTGTTGCATTTTCAACGTCGCGTACGTTTCAGACGACAATTTAGTACTTGGTTTTCAAAAAATTTCTGGCGAAATAATAAACCCCCCCCCCCCCTCGAAATACCCCCCCTCCTCGTTTAACCCCCCCCCCCTCAAAATTCTCACTCTGAAAAAATAAACCCCCCGACGGTACTTCGCTTTTGCCACTTCACTTGCAATTTTACTTCGCCTTTGCCATTTCACTTCTCACTTGTCATTTTGCGGAACTGGCACATGATGAATCAGATTTGAAAATATTTGAGTTCACCAGAATGAGGAATCTGTCAACTACTGTTGAAGGAGATAAAAACAGTTCATTATGGGAGACTCAACTCGGTAAAAAACAAATGACCACATTAGCTGAATGTTTAGCAGCTCTACTGTGTCTTTTCTCCGCTAAACGATTAGAAAAAAAACTTCAATTTGACAAAATATTCACCACACAAAATTCGATTAATGATAGTTAACCTCAATCATAGTGAAAAAATCGACAAAAATATTTCAAGTATAAAAATTTAAAATTTTTCAATTTGTATTTCCATGGCATGTGATAACGTCTAAATGCGTCACAGACTTGACGTATTTAAGGTCACAATAATTACCTGAAAATGCCAATTTTAAGTGTAATCTAAAGGCTATCTACCGTGTTTCCTCGAAATACCCCAGGGTGTTTATTTTTTCAGAGTGAGAATTTTGAGGGGGGGGGGGGTAAATAGGGGATTATTTCGAAGGGGTTTATTATTTCAAAAGAATTTTTTTGAAATCCCAGTACTAAATTGTTGATTGTAACTAGGGTGTCAAAAAAATTTTTTTTACGGAAAACGGAAACGGAAAAAATTTTTCATCAGCCGGAAAACGGAAAAAATTTGCACTTGGCGGAAAACAGAAACGGAAATGGAAAAAAAAATTCAGCGCCGGAAAACGGAAAAAGAGGCTGGAAAAACGGAAACGGAAAAATCAAATTTGCATGGAAATGGAAATACTTGCTGAAATTCTGCCGGAAAATGGATAAAATTTGCTGAAATTTGCTGGAAGTGGAAAAAATTTGCAGTTATTTTGCTGGAAACAAAAATTTTTTTACATCATTGACAATCTGCATGAATTTTTACCAGTTTGGCTGATCAGAAACAGAAAGTTGAGCAGAAAAGGTAAAATGAGGCGGAAAAATGGAAAATTGAGGTGGAAAATGGAAAAAAGGTGCAAAAACTGGAAATTGAGGCGGAAAACAGAAAAAGGGTGGAAAACTGAAAAATTTAGCCGGAAAACGGAAAATGAGCCGGAAAAACGGAAACGGAAAAAAAGTTGCCGGAAAACGGAACGGAAAACGGAAAAAAAATTTCAGCAGCCGGAAAACGGAACGGAAAACGGAAAAAATTTGCCTGCGGAAAACGGAAACGAAAACGGAAATTTGACACCCTAGTTGTAAAGCGGGAATTAGAGCTCAGCGTCGATTCGACGTGAAATGATGACATGAAATGTCGTGGTGAAATTAATTACACGAGTGTGGATCATGCTACTGGTCTACAATTTTCTAAGGATAATATATGAATCAATACCTTAATCGTGTCCAATACTGAGTGTTATCAGCCACATCTAGAGCGAATTGAAAAATTCAATTTTTATCATTTCACGTCATCATCATTTCACGTCACAGTGTCAGGGAAC
>OZ038455.1:691906-915564 GCA_964036195.1 Sphaerolaimus hirsutus | reverse complement strand
TATTTATCTACCACAAAATTGCAGTTGGTGATCCCGGGACCGGGAGGGCCTACATAGCATGTACACCGCTTGGCATCTGGTCCCGAATGGCATGGACTTCTCCCCGCTTGGCATCTATCCAATGCTTGATGCCAACCTGACTGTTGCGTAGATGCCAAATGGGCGGGTAGGGCCACATGCCAAGTGTGTAGGGGGGTCTACAAGCCATGCCAGCTCGATTGGCATGTACAACAACTAGTGATGTTAAAGGCACCGGGAAAAATGGCACCGCACCGCACCGGCACCTTTGCCAACGCATGAAAAGGGCACCTGGCACCCTGGGGCACCGGCCAGAAAATGGCACCGCACCGCACCGGCACCGGTGCCTTTTGGAAAAAATGGCACCGGCACCGAAGGTCACCGGCGGGTTGCCGGTGCTAGCACCGAAAGGCACCGCACCGGGCTGGAATTTCTGAAGTAAATATCGGGCAGTTTCTCAGTGGTCTCACCTTTGGAAGTGCATATTTCCATGAATTTTCAACCGATTTTGATGGTTGAGCACTAAAAATGATCAGAATGATGTGGCAATCACTTTTATGAAGCAATTACAATTATTACAAATGAAAGATAAAATAATTAATTAATACGATGTCGGCTGCACACCTCTACTATCACATGCAATTATTACGGACCCAAACCACCCACCCATAAAGCAAGCGCCCCGGTATGAACCATCAAACAAGCGTGAATTCATTTGCAAATCCATTAAATCCATGCTACATGAAGGCATAATCGAATATTCAGATGGGCCCTGGGCGTCACCGATTTCGATAGCCCCTAAAGGTGCTAATGACTGGCGGTTTTGTGTTAATTTTAAAATGGTCAATTTGATCACGCGCATTGATAGTTATCCTTTGCCGCGCATAGGGGAGTTGTTGGCTGAATTTGCTGGCCGTAAAATATTTACAGCAATTGATATCCGCCACGGTTACTACAACGTCCCCCTGGCGGACGAGGACTCTAAAGAAAAAATGTCATTTGTGTGTAGTCATGGACAGTTCAGGTACACGCGCATGCCATTCGGTACTGTGAACGCAGGCGCCACTTTTTCCAGGCTCGTCACATTAACGCTTATCGATTTGAATGAAGATTTGACGTGCGCATGGGTGCGCGCGTACATAGACGACATTTTAATATGCAGTGACACTGTTGAAGAACACTTACAACACTTACGCAAACTATTTGCACGATTGCGTTGGGCGAATTTGCGCATGCAACCAAAAAAATGCAATATTTTTACCACAACGCTGAAATGTTTAGGACATCAGGTGTCCGCTGAGGGCATTTCCCCGGCACCTTCGAGAGTCGAAGCTATGACGGCACTTCCAAAAGTTCACACAAAACAGGATTTACGCCGATTTTTAGGCAAATGCGTTTATTATTCTCATTTCATCCCGAATTTCAGTCGGATCTCAGCACCGTTATATTCTGCATTGAAAGGCAAGGTGCCAAAACATGGAAATACCCCCTTTGAATGGACGGAAGAAATGTTAGATGCTTGGGCTACATTAAAACATTGTTTGGCGACACCACCGGTTTTAGTCCACCCCATACGTGACGGTCGTCCATTCTATTTGGAGACAGATGCGAGTGCTTGTGGTTTAGGTGCTGTATTATCACAGTACATGGATGACGGCACTTTACATCCCATTTCATTTATTTCCAAGCGATTGACACACCCACATTCAACTTTTTCAGCTGCTGAACTAGAAGCTCTATGTATTTCTTGGGCTATTCGTCGCTTGGCGGATTTTGTCGAGGGCCAAAAATTGGTCGTAATCACAGACAATTCTGGGATAGAGCAGGCGCTAAAGACACCATCGCATAGTAAATTGGAACGTTGGTCTATCTTTATTCATTCGAAAGTCATGCGTTTCATGCATAGGGCGGGTAGCCAAAACGTTGTGGCCGACGCGTTGTCGCGCAATCCCATAAATCAACCCGAATTCGGAGAACACGAATTAGATAAATGTTCAGCATTAGTTAAGGGTTATGCGGCCTCAATGACACCGCACGGCACTGCTATTCAACAACCTGCACATCATAAAAAAATCATTTCCCTAGTTAAAGAGATTGATTGGTGCAAAATCCAAACAAATGACCCGGAACTGTCCTCAATTCGATGTCAAATTGAAATGAACCCTGACAGTGTCCCGGGAGCACTGCTTATTGATGATTTGCTGTATTTTCGCACAGCTTTGTCTCCTACTGAATATGCGATATGGCCACCTAAAACATGGCAAGAAGCGTGTTTAGCTCAGGCACATATGGGAGTTTATGCAAGTCATGGTGGTCAAAAACGCACATTGCATCTTTTGTGTCAATTCTTTGCATGGCCCACCATGAAAGAAGACATTTTACGGTATTGTACCGATTGTTTGTCATGTATGCAAAATAAAAAACACCGGCTGCACCCTGGGCCATTGGGAGATGTGAATACACCTACCCAACCTTTTGAAGTAGTACACATCGATTCCATGCAATTAGAGTTCAACAATCCAAAATCTAAGGTAATTATAGCTGTTGACGCGATGACCCAATACATTGTTGCTACACCTGTGCATTCATTAACAGCTACTACTGTTGCCAGAGCGATTTTGCACAAATTATTTCTAATCTACGGTGCCCCAAGACTCATTGTAACTGATCAGGGCACGGAATACGTCAATAATACTTTGCGGGAATTGTGTGCGCAGTATGGGACCAGTCATTCACCAACTCTTTCTCACAACCCTGCAGCAAATGGAATGGTTGAAAACGTTAATGGTCGAATTCGAGAATTGTACGCTATCACCAAAAAAGAATTACCACAATTACCTTGGCGGGACTTACTACCTGTGGTGGTACTGAAACATAATATTGCTTTTAACAGAAACACAAATTGTTGTCCCTTTTTTCTGGTGTATGGATATTTGCCTCATTGGAACTTATTTTTTGCTGCTGCAAGACAAATCGACACACAAGCTGTTCGCATGACAGCACAATCTCACAGTGACCGAACTCGAGCCTCTTATAAGCGCTATTTTGATTCTAAACACCACAAAGTTGAAATTCAGGCTGGGGATCAAGTAATGGTGAAAAATATTTCCCCTGATCGAACTTTATCTAAATTCACTGGCCCTATAAAAGTCACAGAGGTGGTGGGGCCCACCATTTTTGTTGAGTTGGATGGAGCAATTCAAAAAATACCTCATCGACATTGTTGGCGTGTGAATACGGTGTAAAACGCATATAAAAACTTTTCTTCCCAATACGCGTACTAATTTACATCTTCCTCATTTATCATTTAAATTTTTCAAGCTACGAAAAAATTCTTCAACAGAAATATCAGCAAAATGCAGTTTTTCCGCGTCTACATGCTCTGTATGTTTCTGTTGGTGTCCGGAAAACCACCAAATGCACCTAAAAAAGGAATCACTACGCCCCCTCTTACACCAGTTTCCGAAGCATCATCTACACTAAGCGTTGATGTAGATGATGACCAGGAAAGCATTCACGCTGGCGATGAAACGGAGCCGGCACATCAAAATGACACTGTGGCGGGCGACTCTGAGAAACCTTGTTCGAGTTCCGGTCCGGGCGCTTTATACACGTGCGACAATTGTGATGCGAGAAGTCCTGGGTTCGATCCCCAGCACGTCCACCAAAATGATGAAAGGGGGCCCAAATATAATGTAGAGTTTATTGTTGAATCGTAAGCTCACGAATGGTTCACAGAACGCTCAATAAATACTGTCCATCTTGGACATCACAAACAGCGCAGATAAAGGGAAACTGGGGAATTAATCAAAACTACTCGGAAATCAACATTTAATTCACTACAATGTCCATAGCCACTATTGTCTACTGATCGGAGTCGTTGCTGTACAGAGAATGGAACTATCTCTGTCATAAACTGACAACAAATTTTGAACAAACAAGTAAGATAAATATAAAATATAAAAATGATTTAAAATTCAACAAAATTTTAGATTCGCTCATCAGATAAAGTATGGGGTATAATGGATTTCACAGTAGGTATATTTATTTGATTGGAGGTTTACAAATTAGGCAAAAACGGTTGGGTAAATATATCGCTGTTTTTTGAAATATGAATAAGCACATACTATGGACAAAATTGCACAGCACATGAAGCCTTGGCCGGTGCTTTTCCCGGTGCCTTTTACTTTGGCCCTGGTGCTAGCACCTTTGGCACCGGCAAAAAAATGGCACCGCACCGCACCAGCACCGGTGCTATTCTGAAAAAAATGGCACCGGCACCGGCATGGCACCCCTGAAGATTGCAATGGCACCGCACCAGCACCGGTGCTGGTGCCCTTCGGTGCCCAGCACCGGGGCACCGGTGCCCCGGTGCCTTTACATCACTAACAACAACATGCATCGAGACCACATGCCATGTAGCATGCTTGGCATACAGGGCACGATAGCTGCCATGCAGGTATAGATGCCAAGCGGGGAGAAATCCATACCATCTGGGCCCAGATGCCAAGTGGGTTTAGGTGCTGAGAAGCACAGATCCAATGATCCATGTGAAGTAGAACACATGTTCAAAACGTGAGGTGTCTGTCAACTACTCATGGTAATCTCAAATACATTCAAAGCTGTTCATGAGCACCCAATTCGAGTTTACTTCCAAGAGTAGTGATGGAAAAGCGCCATGGCGCTGGCGCCTGGCGCTAGCGCCAAAGCAAAAAGCGCCATGGCGCTTTTGGCGCTTGGCGCTAAAACGCTCTGGCGCCATTGGCGCTTGGCGCCGGGATCTCAGAAAGCGCCATGGCGCTTTTGGCGCTTGGCGCCATTTTCTGGTGGCGCTATTGGCGCCTGGCGCCGGCATTTAAAATAGCGCCAAAAAAGCGCCAACCATGATTATAAAATTATTATGATTCAGTGAAAAAGACAAGCCAGTTGATCAATTTTGAGAATTACTGAATAAATATCGATGAATATAAGGGTGTAAGGGAACATTTATATTAATAAAATATTGATTAGGTAACATTTGGGGCAAATGTATATACTGTATTTCCTCAAAATATTCTCAGGGGGTTTATCTTTTCAGTGCGCAAATTTTGTGGGGGTATTTCGAGGCACGGGTTTATTATTTCGCCAGGAGTTTTCGTAAAGGATCATGTAAAAAATAGGTATTTTAATACCCATAACTGGTAATAAACATGACGAAATGGGATATTCTATTTAGGACCTATTAACGTACGGCTGTTTGGCTGAAAAATAGGTGTATTTATCCCTTGGGATTTTAACGATGCATAAAACATTGTAGTGGTTGATTGAACTTTAGTGGCAAAAGCTAAATCGACTACTGCGACATCAGCGGTATGTCACAGCCACAAATTGATCATTCTACAAACCAATTGCAGTAAATTTTTTTTGGCGCTAGCGCTATTGGCGCTTGGCGCCATCACCCTCTGGCGCCATTGGCGCTTGGCGCCATCACCCTCTGGCGCCATTGGCGCTTGGCGCTGAGGTTCAGAAAGCGCCATGGCGCTTTTGGCGCTTGGCGCCAAAAGTCTGGCGCTTTTTCCATCACCATCCAAGAGTTAACTACTGCGTGTGGCAACAATACTGTAAAATCGCAGACCGAGGGCGGTGGGTGTTTCTCGAATATGGGCCGTGTCAGCTCCCGGTACCAACCGCAGCATGTCAATTTGGGACCGACTTGTCTGACCCAAATCGGGACACCAATGCATGAAATCATGCATGCCTTGGGCTTTTCGCATGAACAGAACAGACCGAATAGGGATCATTTTATAAGTGTGAGTTGGGGCTAGGGTTCAAACGGGACCGCGGTCCCGGTACATGGTTCAGCAAAAAGTCGGGACTGGGGCGGTCCTGGTTCCGGTCCCGACACTCCAGTCCCGGTCCCAGTCCTGACATTAGAAAATTTCTGGTTCCGGTCCCGGTCCCGGTCCGAAAAACTGGTCCCGTTGAACCCTAGTTGGGGCCTCGTGTGAGTTATCTGCGCACAAGTGCGTTAACGTAAGGTGCAAACAGCAGTGTTGGAAGCAAAAAGATGGGTTTGTGAACCATGTGGGGCTGAACCCGGGACCCAAATAGTAACATGTTAAGTGAAACACTTCACATCTTAAGTGATACACTTCACTTCTTAAGTGAGACACTTGACATCTTAATTTCACTTTACTCCCTACTGAAAATTTTTAATGAGCAGAACTAGGGTTCAAATCTGATTCAATTTTAATCAGGTATGTTCTCACAATATATTTTTATAATGCAGTTGTCTGGCAAACTTGTTTGGGAGACTTGGGTTGTTTAAAAAAATGAACAACTTTATATGTGGCGACCCATGCTGTAGTGAGTCGTTGGCGGCCACCCACTGGTGTATTGTGATAGGGTGCTGTTTGCAAGACATCCCCCAAATTTCATCTTTCTACCACCCTCACAGCTGGAGATATGGCCCTCGTAGTGTAGCCAATCAAGTGGGTGATGAACTTGTTTGGGACACCGAGAAAGCCACAAAAAATGTTTGCATATAGGGCGGCCCACCCTGTAGTGAGTCGCCGCACCTTCCCCCATTGTTACGGAGTAGCGGGGTGTTAGGACTATATACCCACCAAATATTAGCATTATACCACATCCACAGCCAGCGATATTGCATCTGAAGTGAAATCAAAAAATGGGTGGTGAACTTGTCCGGGAAGGTGTTTAAATTATCATTGCAACTCCCAGATAAACTGGAATAATATCAGAGCAGACAGAAAAGACCAATTTAACATAGGACCAAAGCTGCAATATCAGAAATATTTAGAAAATGATTATGACTATGGCTCAGTGATGCACTATGGGTCAACTGGTTTTGCTATAGATGACAGCAAGCCAGGGGCCAATTCTGCCAGTTGTCAAGTGATAAGAAAATTGATAGGTCATTAGAAAAGCTGTGAGTGGCATGGTAAAGCGGGAATTAGAGCTCAGCGTCGATTCGACGTGAAATGATGACGTGAAATGTCGTCGTGAAATTAATTACACGAGTGTGGATCATGCTACGGGTCTACAATTTTCTAAGGATAATATATGAATCAATACCTTAATCGTGTCCAATACTGAGTGTTATCAGCCACAACTAGAGCGAATTGAAAAATTCAATTTTTATCATTTCACGTCATCATCATTTCACGTCACAGTGTCAGGGAACAACTTGACATTTCACGTCAGACTGCTGCTTGCAATAGTCTGACGTGCAATGTCATTTTGTTCCCTGACACTGTGACGTGAAATGATGATGACGTGGAATGATAAAAATTGAATTTTTAAATTCGCTCTAGTTGTGGCTGATAACACTCAGTATTGGACACGATTAAGGTATTGATTCATATATTATCCTTAGAAAATTGTAGACCCGTAGCATGATCCACACTCGTGTAATTAATTTCATGACATCATTTCACGTCATCATTTCACGTCGAATCGACGCTGAGCTCTAATTCCGGCCTAAGTGACAAGTGACCTCAGAAGTGACAAGTATCTTCAAAATACAAATTCACTGCATGTAGACCTGGGGGCAGTCCCAAGCCCTGTAAAGTGTAAAGTAAAGTGTCACATGTAAGGTCAAATGCACAGTAAAGTGTCAATCAAAACAAAAAGGAAAAGATTTTATCACTGAACTTTGCATGACAATTGACACTTTACTTTGCATTTGACTACATACACTTGGACTCCCACCTGGGGGCATCTCCCCAAGTGGCTAACAAAAGAGTAGAATAAAAATGTTACTCTTAACCCTTCACTTTACTCTTTACTTTTAACATTACTCTCTGCTTTGCCACTTGCAGATCCAGCACTAGAGCTCTTAGACCTTTAGGTTATGTATCATAATCTATAGTATCCAGATCTTATGTTTTTGTATCCAAATTTATGTTCTTAAAGTTTAACATCTGATATTCATAAATGCAAGCCCTGAAAGGGAAATGAATTATGAGGGAATGAGAGGCTGCTTGAAACATGAAGTTTACCAGTTCAGACCAGTCACCAAAACCCTATCCTGTGGGAATGCAAGCGAGTAGAATGTGATGCCACTATAACTTCAACATTACCTAACTTGACGTGCCATCTATCACATTTATTATCAGTTGACAACTATTGGAATTGGGCCCAGTTTTAACACCAAAATATCCAGGCTATGAAATTGGACAGAGGACACATTTGAGTTTTGGAGACATTGAAAAAATAAATGCAGTCTATGGAAATTGCAAACAAGGTCTGGTTTTCAGTGTTTGATCATGTTATGTACTGCATTCAATTAGTTAATTCATATATGCAATTAGTTCAATTATTCAATTAGTTAATTAGTTCCCCAGGGATATTATTTTTATAATACCTATGTGAAAAATAAACATAAATGTAAGCATAAATATCCAGAATACCCGGGTATTCAGGGGAAACAAAAAAACGTCTTTGCGACTCTGGTGTAGTGCAGAGTTGTTAAAATACCGGTATTTTTGGAAAGCGTAAGCGTAAGCGTAAATACACTTTCAAAATTTGCAGTATGGATACTTAAAGCGTAAGGTATTTTTAAAATACCTGGGAAAGCGTAAATAAAAGCGTAAGCGTAAAATTTTTTAAAGAGACGTTTTCTCGGTGAATTCTTTCCAAATCAAGCTCTCAGCGACATTTTTCGGATGTCCACTTAATAGTCTGCCCTCATATGTTGTTTGGCAATTCATCGGCAGCGACACTTACCGTATTTCTTATAATAGGAGAGCACCGTTCAATTTTTTTCGTCAACTTTTTTTGCCTGCCGTGATATGGGGCGTGCCGTTTTATTGGAGGCTGCCATTCTATTAGAAGAAACACGGTAAGTCATCTTTTTACCTTCCAACTTGGAGTTAGTGCTGTCGACGGCGACAACATCGTCGTTGGAATCCATTTTCAGCCCAAAATTTCTTATCTGAAGCCACGATTTTGCTCGACGACACAGTATTAGCAAGACATTCATACTGCGACACAATTTGTAAATGTGCCACTATTTCCAGCACATTACTGCATGCACGCAGTAATTTTTTTGGTACGCAGTTTCATTCACTCTTTTTTATGGTTTTATGCTTTTTGAAAAGTGTAAGGCTGAACCGTGTGAAAAGCTTTTTTACGCTTTTAGTACCCGGGTATTTTGGCCGGGAAAGCGTAAAAAAGCGTACAGGTATTTTATGAAAGCGTAAGCGTAAGCGTATACTCGACGGACATGATACTCTGCCCTTGCACTGATTTATGTCTCGTGTTGGAAGCATGCCAATGATTATTAAATCATGCGATTTCCGCAAAAAAATGAAAAAATTCATCGATGTGAATATGTTAATGAATAACATAATAACTGCAATCAGTTTTGTCATCTGTTAATGAAACTCGCACGCGTTTACCATCGTTGGCACACATCCAGCCGGAACCACGCGGGCAAGGTGTAAAGTAACCGGAGTATAAGTATAAATACCCATTTACCCGGGTATTTTGGGTAAGCGTAAATACGCTTTCGCAACTCTGGTATAGTGGTGAGTAGTTCAATAGTGTCAAATTCAAATTTAAAATTCAAATGTCAAACAAATTTGACGAATCGTGCAAAAGTCAAAAGTTTAGTAACATACCTAATCTTTTCCTTTCTTTCCAATAGTCAGTTTCCTGTCATGTTCCTGTTCCTTTTTGTTAGTTGCACTGAAAAACACATCTGCTGAGGGAATGAGTTGTAAAAACGTAAACATGTCAATAA
The DNA here is from genome assembly GCA_964036195.1 of Sphaerolaimus hirsutus. Lineage (NCBI taxonomy): Eukaryota > Metazoa > Nematoda > Chromadorea > Monhysterida > Sphaerolaimidae > Sphaerolaimus > Sphaerolaimus hirsutus. Next base: position 905,801 of record OZ038455.1, on the reverse strand, counting down.
TTACCAGGGTTCAAACCGGATTCCGATCCTGATCCCGAATACCGATGAATTCCAGGATTCAGCGGTCCCAATCCCGATCCTGATCCGAAAATCTGAAAATCCCAATCCCGAATATTTGCAAATCCCGATCCGGAAAAGCTTTCCCAATAAGAAGTCCTGGAAAATTTAAAGCAAAAAATAAAAACATGAAAGGAATGACTTTTTGCACTGAGAAATGTGAACTGAAATTTCCAGTGCGCCTTGTGTGCCACTTCTCTCAAAGCAAGTATGTTTTCAGACCTTTTTGTTGTGAAAATTTACAGAAAAATCCTCTATACCAGAACTTTGGCCAAAATCCAATAATCCCGATCCCAATCCTGATTTAAAAAACAATCCCGATCCTGCGACCTGAATCCTGATCCCGATTAGCATTCAAAAAAATCACCAATTGTTTGGAAAATATATATAAATATATCACCCCAAACTTGGAAAAAATATAAATATATATAAATCACTCAAGGCCTTCAGAAAATATAATTAAATCACTGAAAAAATAACTCTAAGCTCAAAAAAAATCACAAAAAATCACTTGCGGTTTATTTCAATTACAAGCAAAATTGTGGGCTATTGCAGGCTTAATTTACCATTTGCAAGCACAAAAATGTACTCTAACATCCCACAATCTATTTATTAATGTTTCACAAGCAGTATTCATTTCATACAATATTGACAAGTTAAAATATCACACAAATATCACAACAGAAAAATTCAACCTACAACCTCAATGACAACTTCAAAAACATTTTGCACTGCAAACATGTTGTACTTAACCTATAGTGTCTGGTTGTGGCAGTGATGTTTGACTAAAAGGTGCTTAGTACTTGCAGCAGTGCCAGGTATGCCGAGGAAGTTTAGTGCGAATTCACTTTAGTGCGAATTCACTTACATGTTTGGCAAAATTTTGGTGACATTTAGGTGACACCATGGTGACAGTGTTCCACAGTTGTCCCCCATATTTGATAACTGGCAACATTGGTTGATGTCACCAAGTGTTGCCAGCTTTCAAAAGTGGTGAAGTGAGTTTTCAATTACTGTAGATCATTTTTGATGACATCAAGCAGGTATTTTTGATGCAATGTTATGTTTTATTTCAGAAAAGTATGTTATAAGATAGAGATGATCCACACTCGTGTAATTAATTTCATGACGTCATTTTACGTTGTCATTCCACGTCGAATCGACGCTAAGCTCTAATTCCGGCTTAATGAAGACTAAGTGATGGTGATATCACCATTTGTCACCATTTGAGTTTTCACATTAGGTAAACACAGTAGCAAACTAGTGACTTGCCAAAACAACCCCACTGAAATCCACGCTATTTGTGAAAACTTAACATCTACAGCATTCTATTGTGGAAAACTGGATGGTGACATGTCACCATTTTTGGCCATTTCAGTTTTCAAAAGAGTCATGGTGAAAACTAGTGTGTGTAGGCACAATATTCACCTGCTTCAAACACTATTTTCACTCAATAATGCTCTACATGAGCAGATGAGAGATTTTCAGGGGAAAATTCTCTTGCAAAATTCAAAATTCTCTTGCACAAATTACATGTTTTAGTCATGAAGCGCAATACTTGCACCACAATGTATCTAGTATGAGTGATTTTCTCAGTGATTTTTTTTTCGAAATTGAAAAATATATATAAATATATCACTCAGAATTTGAAAAAAATATAAATATATATAAATCACGGGTTATTTATATTTATTGTGATTTTCGAAAATATAAATCACGGGTAATTTTTCGAATGCTAATCCCGATCCCGAAAATTCGGAATACCTATCCCGATCCCGAAAAGTCCATCCTGTTTGAACCCATAGATTACCTAGGTGTAATTTTACTTTCAAAGTATTTTTATTATTCAAATTTTACAGAAGAAGATAAATGCAAAGATTGATGAAAGCTACAATTGTTGGAATTCACGAAAACTTGGAATTCAGTGAAAATTATGTGTCATTTGTTCTACCAGTGAAATTCATTCAATTATTGTTGTTTCTTTAATAAATTAGTAAATTTTTACTTGACACACCACTTTTTGATTGACAACTTGTAAATTCACTTGTCACTTATCCTCGAATAAGACCCCAGGAGAGTTATTTTTCGTCAGTGTTTTTTAAGTGGCGGGGCTTTTCAAGGGGGGGGGGTATTTTTACTCAGAACACGTTCATTCATTGTAAATATGATTGCATTCTGTCAACTCTTGTAAACCAGGTATTCAACAGTTCAACAACAACCAAAAGGTGTGTATACAGTGCGTACATAAACTGCTATCGCCTCAGGTTCGGCACCGATTTTTTACATTTTCACCAGTGCCATATCTCCAGCCGTGTTTGAGATATGGAGCTGATACTTAAGGGGTATATAGGTGTAACACCCCCCTTAGCATTGAAAAAATCTCTGGGAGATTTATATTTAAAAAATCTCAGAAAATCTCAGAAAATATAAGATTTTCTGAGATTTATATTTTTTCCATGATTTTCCAGAGAGATTTAATTATATTTTCTTGTGATTGAGAAAATCTCTCGAAAAAATCTCTATATTTGCCTATTTTCACCATCAAATTCACTAGTTCATGTGCATTTTTTACAAATTTTCATCTTATTTAAACTATATATTTGCTTATATACCCATTTTTGGCTATTTTCCCACTATTTGTAGTTTTTCTTCCCCTTTTTTCTGTTCAATGGCATGAAAGAGCCAATAAAATAGTTATCTGAAAAACATTTTCTGTACACAAGTACTTTCAAGAAGTATACATAAAATAGAGTACTGGTACTTTTTCAGGGTAACATTATATGTATTTACTTAATACTCAAGTATATGTATTTTTTAATAAATGTAAGCATGTTTTAACCCCTGAACCAGACTGAACCCCTGCAGTCCCATGAAAACCCAGTGCTCAAGTACGGGTAACGATGGCAAAAAAAGATTCGAAAATTCGAAAACATTTTCGAATTTTCGAATTTTTTCAGAATTTTCGAATTTTTATTCCACCCCTAGAAAAAACACTTAAAAATCGATTTATTTTTTAAAAAATTCGAAAATTCGAAAATTCGAAAATTCAAAAATAGTTTTCGAATTTTTTAGGAAATCAAGGCAACAAAACACACCGTTAAGTTCAACGTACTAAATAAATCAACAATTGATACGCGGCGCGTATGGAAAAGCGAAACGTAACAAAAAAACGTTGAAATGTCATCCACGGCGAAAGAGGCGGACTTTGACATATCCGTTTTTACACTGTATTTCCTCGAAATATCCCCCCTCGAAATACCCCCCTCAAAATTTACACTGTTAATTTATTAACACCCCTCGAAATACCCACCCCCAATTTGGTGTATAGAGAATGTAATGCAGTTCGTGATCTGGGAAACACAGAACACACATTAAAAACAATGACTGTGTTGTGTAGAACAGGGTTTGTACCATCTACGTACTTAGTCTGTAGACTCTTATACATGGTGGTTTTTGTCACTATGGTGGTATAAGTAGATAGAGTCTTAAAAAAGACATTTTTGTTGCATTTTTTGACATCTGTGATTCTTGACTACAAACAACAATTTATACTGGGATTTCGAAAAATTTCTGGCAAAATTATACACCCCCTCGAAATACCCACCCTCGTTAAACCCCCCCCCCCCCCCAAGTTTCGACACTGAAAAAATAATACGGTATTTGATGCCAATTTTGTATTTTATGCTGATATTTTATTTGACGCCAATTTTTTTATTGTTGCTTTTATTGCCTTTGCTCTGTTGGTGAATTAATTGTATCAATGTGTGAATTAAATGAAGAAGCAGCACACTGGTTTGCATAACTCCTTCCACCATTTTTATGCTAATTTATGGTAAAAACAACTGAGCAGAACATAAAGACAGTCCAAATTCTGTGTTTTAAGCGGGAATTAGAGCTCAGCGTCGATTCGACGTGAAATGATGACGTGAAATGATAAAAATTGAATTTTTCAATTCGCTCTAGTTGTGGCTGATAACACTCAGTATTGGACACGATTAAGGTATTGATTCATATATTATCCTTAGAACATTGTAGACCCGTAGCATGATCCACACTCGTGTAATTAATTTCACGACGTCATTTCACGTCATCATTTCACGTCGAATCGACGCTGAGCTCTAATTCCCGCTTAAAGCTTCAGATTCAATATTTTTTCCAAAAAGATTCGAAAATTATTTGAAAAAATTCGAAAACTAGCCAAAAAATTCGAAAATTGCCAAAAAAGATTCGAAAATTCGAAATTCGAAAATTAAATTCGAAATTCGAAAATTATTTTGAAGAAAAATTCGAAAATTCGAAAATTCACTTCAGAAAAAACACTTAAAAATTTAAATACTTTTTTTTCGACTGTTTGCCATCGTTAGTAATGACAAAAACAAGGCTAGGAACAAAAATTTTTTGAATAAATCCACATGACGAATTCAAACGTAATGGAAATTGTCATTTGACAACAATCCATTCATTACAAATAGACCTTTCCAAACAATGTTTCCTAATTGCAACGATTTAAATCCATTTATTTATGATTTTGCAAGTTAGACAATCCATCATTCTTGTCTTCTGATCCGTCAGACAAATCTGATGAACCGTAGGACGAAAGATTTCCACCCACTCACACCACTCCGTCCATTTTTCTGGCGAATTTAGATCATCCACGGATGCGGCTTTCTTTTTTTTCGTTTACACAGCACTCACCGTGAAACCTTGCTGGCGCCTTTTTGGCGCCCTTCTAAAGCAGGGCGCCAGGCGCCAAGGGCGCCACGGGAAAAGGGCGCCAAGCGCCAAGGGCGCCATTCCATCACTAATCAGCTCCATATCTCGAACACGGCTGGAGATATGGCACTGGTAAAAATATAAAAAATCGCTGCCGAACCTGAGACGACAGCGTTTACAAGTTACGTATCTGCTGTCGCTGCCAGACGTGAAAATTCCTTGTTTTTCATCCATCATTTTTGTAAATTTTGTAGTATATTTTTCACCTTTTGTCTTATTCGAGGCCCTTTCCTAGAAATACCCCCAGGGGGTTTAGTTTTTCAGAGTGAGAATTTTGAGGGGGGTTCAACGAGGGGGGTATTTCGAGGGGGGTATTACGAGGAAATACGGTAACTGTGTATATGCATAAGCCCTGCCCTAACGTCACTCAGTCATTTGGTTTCAACGTGTGTTCTGCATCATACAGATCACAAACTGCGGTATTTGTCGTATACATTACCTTTACACTCAATGTGGGTATTTCACTCAATGTATTTCGAGGGGGGGTTTTTATTTCCTCAGCGAGATTTGAGGGGGTATTTCGAGGGGGGTTATTCAAGGGGGGGGGGGGTTAATTCGAGGTAATACGAAATGAAATGAAAAGGCAACGATGCAATGAAAAGACGTTTCCAGATACGTTTCCTGTACTCGAGTACTTTCGAAAAGTGTGCGTAAAGGTGAGTACAGGTACTTTCTTTCAGAGGAGCGGAAGGAATTACGCAATAATTAAGTATGAGTATTTTTTTACAGTAAACGTAAATACGTTTCAACTACTGAGCTGAAAATGTCAGAAAATGATACCATACCATCACTAGGAAAAATATCTCCCAACCTTTCACTCTACAGAAAGAATTCGTTTACATTGCATCAATTTATATTTACTTATCCATGAATAAAGAGTAAATACCTGTGCGATGTTTTGAAACTTACCAGGCTCCATTAAGTTCCAAATTCCAATTCGGATGAATAAATCGCCGACGACAATCAATAATTAGAAGTTGTGGCTTTTCAGGCGATGTTTGTAATCCCAAAAGGCCAGATTTTCGGATTTCTCTACTGAAAATTTTCAGCACTTTTCTAACCTCATTGGGAGTACAATAATCTGCCATTGCCAAAAATTATGTAATTTTTATGTAGAAAGTTGAATAATTCGTGTCTTTTGAAGCAAATTCAATAGTCGTATGATTTTATCGAATAGAATTATCGTAGAAATTTTAGAATAAGGTAATAATGTTCGATTCTAAAAAATTTTCGTTGAAATATTCGGCCATCACGTGATCAAAATCAAACCAAAATGTTTAGAAATTTCTAGAACGAAGTATTTACATAGAAAATGCTGACGCGAGATTGCACAATATCATGCAAACAGTACAGGAAGTTTTTGTTCCTTGCATCAGGGGTAAAATTGAATTTATCAATCTCAACTTTTCTGGCAAATGGAACGTTTCAGTGAATCTATAACTACCGTATTACCTCGAATCCCCCTCCCCCCTTGAATTACCCCCCTCGAATTAACCCCCCTCAAAATGGGCTGCGAAAACAATAAACCCCCCTCAAAATGGGCTGGGAAAACAATAAACCCCCCTCAAAATGGGCTGGGAAAACAATAAACCCCCCTCAAAATACCCCCCTCCGGAATGATGTACATCATGTATGCAATGTATATGATGTATTTATTACTGCTGATTTGTATCGCAGCTACACATAGACTAGTTTGTGTAGCTATATACGTTTTTATGTCCAAATATAGGTATCCTGTTTGGACACATTTTTTACCTGTTTTGTCGGATGGGTTTAGATGTCGGTTAAGCGTGGCCCTTTTGGATACGCAAATGCATACTATTTCGACCCTTACGAAAATTTCTGATGAAATAATAACCCCTCCCCCCCTTGAATAAACCCCCTCAAATTTTGCTGGCGAAAAAATAAACCCCCATGGGTATATTTCGAGGTAATACGGTATGTTTACGGCTGAATGGCATACACACGCACTCGTTGATAACTCTTTTTGAAGATTTTTTGGAAGTCAATGGGCTACAGGATTTTCGTACGAGTGCGCGTACAGGAACTTGGCACACGTTCAAGTCACCTTGCGTTTCATACCAAGAAGGTTTGAAAGATGCAGGATTTCTGTTCGCGTCACCAATAATGGCCGTGGAATGCTTTTTAAATACTTAACCCTTAACTTTTTACTCTCCTTTTCAATTTAAACTATACTTTTTACTCTCCTTTTCAATTATTACTTTCCTCTCAAAAATTTTTACTCTTTACTTTTAACTTGCAGAACTGGCCCCAGGTAACACTCCCAGATCCTGTAAAAAGCCCTGTAAAATGTCAAATGTCACGCAAAGTGTCAAAAGTCATGCAAAGTGGCAACCGGGTTGCCAGTTTGCAGAGAATTTACCTACCATGACTTTGCATGACGCTTTGCATGACACTTGACATTTTACAGGGCTTTTTACAGGGTCTGGGACTGCCCCCTGATTGGGAAGACAAAAATCAATGTCTTGCCTGCTAACATAAATACAACCCGTGTGGATATATACATGGGGATGAATTCTTGTAGATTAAGGTGCCTTTATGTCACATGTCGATTTTTAGCTTTCTGGGTGCCTCGCTGCTCATTTGACAGCCATCCAAATTCAAATTTCCAGTGGAAAAATGTCTTTGTCCCTTTTGTGAAAATGTAAAAACAAGGGAAAAACATGTTTAAACAATGAAAAGACCTATAGTGTATTAATTTTTATCACTCATTTACAAATTTGAATTCTAAAGCGTTCAAAACAGCCGACAACCACTGTGATTTTGACAATCGTCTGCCGGCAATTGGCAGACGAATATCGACGCGCATGGTGGGAGAGTCCCTGTAAATATGATGACTTGGCATCTTGCCAAGAGATATAGACATCGCTATAGATATTTATAAAATAGGTACAAAACCATGTATACAGACGACAATGGCGAATATAAACGTAAAAATTAGCAAAATGGGGCACATATTAGACATTTTGAGTTAAAAATTTGGGAAAAATCGCTCGGACATGGACGTGGGTCAAATCGGCTCGCTAGCTTGGACTAAAGGACAAGTCATCATACGTGACTCGATCCGGCATGGTAAGTAATTTTGAATAAAAGAACAATACGAAATGTTGGCACAGTGCCAGCTCAGTGCTGCGCACATTAAGCGAAATGCAAAAAAGCAAAAAATTCGACATATAGACCCCCCTATGTATGAGTTCCACCCCTCAGTGACACATATTTAATGTTTGGCACGCCATTGAACCAAAAAAATCAAAGGGACAAAGACATTTTTCCATGAGTGTACTAGTTGACACATGTGTTGACTCAATTGCATTCTACAGTCATTGTTCATGACGCAAACATAAATCTTGCATCTCCTTGCAACTCGTTGGTATACTCGACGTACATGATACTCTGCCCTCGCACTGAATTATGTCTCTTGTTGGAAAGGTGCCAATGATTATTTAATCATGCGATTTCCGTTAAAAGATGACAAAAAATCATCAATGTGAATATGTTAATGAATACCATTATACCAACAATAAATTTTGTCATCTTTTTATGAAACTCGGACGCGTTAACCATCGTTGGCACACTTCCAGCGGGAACCACGCGTGCAGGGTGTAAAGTAATCGGAGTATATCAGACACAAGGTAGGAATGTAAACTGGTGGCAAATATACTTGGGAAACTGATTTCACAAAATTTGAAATTTAACTGCAAATTATCTGAAATTCATGTGCAAGCTGTGGGGGTGGCGTTCAGTGTGGGGGTGCCCCAAGTGTTCCCAACAAATAAAAAAATGTACCTATCCAACAAAAATTTTTATCACCAAATTTGCTAGAAAAAATTTGTAACATCGCAAAATGAAAGCACCACACCCAAAAATCGTGGGTGGTCAAGTTAAGTGTTTCCAAAATCAAATAGATGTAAAAGCGCGCAAGAATGAGTTCAGTTGCAAACCAAACTACAGTATGCTAAACCCCGCCCACGAAATACGCCCACATTTTTGTGACTAGCAATGGAAAAGTAGTTGTTAAAAATTATTTTTTAGAAACTCTATATTCATTGTGTACTGCAAGGTTTGAAAAAAGTGAATTTTCGTGTCATAAAGTATGGTGTAAGCTTTTTGCTTTCCAGTTTCTGAGGGCAAAATACCTACACTTTCGAATTTCATTTTACAACAGCTGACATTTATGGTCCTTCCAAATCAAAATGAAACATCTATGTCAAAATGAGCAGTTTCTGGCGCCAGCGCCAACGCCATGGCGCCATGGCGTGGCGCCTATAAATGACGCTAGCGCAATGGCGTAATTCCGTCACTTTGAAGGCAAAGTTTAAGGCGGGGGGCTGAGCCCCCCCCCATTCGCCAGGCTCCATAAACTAACAGTCCCCACTCAAAAATCTAAAAATCCTGGATACATCCCAGCCCCGAGTCATTTTGATCTACAAAAATACCTTTTATTTACTCGAAAGTAAACAGTCCATCGCAAAGGCCCAAACTGAAAAGAAAAATGACTCAATGTGTGGTCCGGCATTCACATTTCATGGCAATGACACAAAAATGTCATAGTTAAGTGGTACATATGGGGATTCTTGGTGAATCCATGGGTGACTGAACTGAAACTATAGGAAATTGTAACAGATAAAAACTATATAAAACAGACTTTGCAAAATCAAGTGTGAGTGTATACAATAGTTTAAATGCACTATGTGTCATCTCCACTATGGAGTCAAGGCTCACTGGTTGAGTTGCACAAGTGCAGAATGGTACAATTAAAACTGAGTTTAGTAAACTTGATCAATTTACAAAGTTAGTGAAAAAGTCATAAGGAGTTACAAATACATTTACAATAAGAACTGAAAGTATTCTTAAAAGACACCACATTAGCATGAAAAAAATACCACATATGGTGCTACCCCACCCAACCCTGTAAACTATAAAGTAGAGTGTCAAGTGTCATGTAAAATGTCTGTATTAAAATGCTTTATTTTGTGTATTGATTGTCATTTTGCATACATTTGACTTTACTATTTACAGGCTTGAGAATGCCCCAGCCATAGTTTTGATCTTAGACAGATGGTTTTGTACAAAATGTGTGCCTACATAGCAGTTAAACAAAAATAGCAGATGCAAGGCCCAGAAGAAGTGACAAGAGCTTTTTTTAAACACTGGCTAAATGTCATCGTACCATTTTTCCTTGAAATACTCCCAGTAGAAATAAAAGTTGTTAATTTTGCTAGCAGTTTGAGGGAGTAGGACTCATTATGCATCTAAACCGATTAAGCATCTAGGCCCATCATGCACCTAATTCTACCCAGTATGCATCTAACCAGAGTTGTTAAAAGTACTCAAAGTTTTTATAGTAAATGTAAAGTATTTTTTAGTTTTACCCACCCCTGAGTACAGAAAACGTTAAGTATTTTATTTTTACTTTTACACTGTGTAAAAGGTGTGTAAAATACTTTTTTCCAGAGAAAACATAAATTGAGTATTTTTTACAGGGAAAATGTAAAAATAGTATTTTTTTCACAGAAAACGATAAAGTAGGCATTTTCCTCGCAATTTTTCCCTAATATATTTACATCAAAGATCTGTTTTTCTCTCCTGATAAGTATTCCTTAGGAAAATTTCCTATCTTTGTCACTTTTTGTCTGGCAAAATGACATTTTCTGTCCCCTAAAAATACATTTTCTGTACTCGCATACTTTCAAAAAGTATGCGAGTAAGTGAGTACTCGTGATTAATCGGTCTAGATGCATAATCGGTTTAGATGCAGAATGGCACGGGCTCGTTTGAGGGGGTTAATTCGAGGGGGCTTTTTCAAAGTAATCATTTCAGATTTTCCAAAAATATATACCGTATTACCTCGAAATACCCCCAGGGGGTTTATTATTTCGCCAGCAAAATTTGAGGGGGGGATAATTCGAGAAATCATATTTACCAAAATCATTGATAAAATATAAATAAAGATAGACCCTTTGACGCAAAATTTTTTTCCAATGCTAGGACGCTAAAAAGTTGAAACTGGGACAGCGGGAAATATAAATCGGGCATATTTACCTCGGGACGCACACACAAAGGAAAATTTGTGCATACCAAAGTATTTTCGACTTGCGTGGGCAGGTAGTAGGTATTTAGAATTTTCTCACAGTGAATCACCGAACATTTTTGGATGACACATTTTCACATTAACACACGCGTATATACACATTTCGGGGGTTATTCATAAAATATTAGCTTTAGCTTATGTCTCACTTTTGTTCGGCACAATGGGTGCGCTAAAAATGTATAATGTATTTACGTTTGAATGCGTATTGGCGATGCGCACACTAGTTTAGTGCCAGTAAGGCCGGAATTAGAGCTCAGCGTCGATTCGACGTGAAATGATGACGTGAAATGACGTCGTGAAATTAATTACACGAGTGTGGATCATGCTACGGGTCTACAATTTTCTAAGGATAATATATGAATCAATACCTTAATCGTGTCCAATACTGAGTGTTATCAGCCACAACTAGAGCGAATTGAAAAATTCAATTTTTATCATTTCACGTCATCATCATTTCACGTCACAGTGTCAGGGAACAACTTGACATTTCACGTCAGACTGCTGCTTGCAATAACGACGCGACGCTGAGCTCTAATTCCCGCTTAAACCGGGGTTTTGGTAAACTCATAAACGGTTGTGGACGCATTTGAGTTTACCACAATGAGGTGTCTGTGAACTACAGTTGACCATGATTAAAATAACTCGGGTGCGTATCAATGGCCCTACACACACTAGTTTTCACCGAGACTGATGTGAAAACTGAAATGGCCACATGGCCACATCCAGACTACTCTTACTGTATGCTATATGTGTTTTAGTTTTCAAATTTTCAAATTTTAACTTTTATTAATTAAAATTCTAATTTCAATAAAATCAAATCATTCACCCGTGTTCATTAATTTGCATTTAAAAAAAAATCAGTTTTCCCACGAAGTCACGGTGAAAACTAGTGTGTGTGGGCACAATTGTTGCTTTCTGACCCTGAGCACCCAATTTGTGTTTATACTCGGCGGACATCACATTTATTGCGAACACCCACCGTAATCTAAGGACTAAAATCTCGTGATAAATTTCGTAATAAATTATTGTATAGTAAAAACAACATATTGTGATGAAAACTGTATAACTTTTGGTCCATTATTCAGATGGGTTATGGTAGGTTTTCATACTAGGTGTGCTGTCTGCCGAGTATATACTCGGCGGACATGATACTCTACCCTCGTACTCATTTATGTCTCACGTTGGAAGCGTGCCAATTATGATAAAGCATGCGATTTTTGTGTAAAAGATAAAGAAACTCATTGTTGTGAATGAGTTTACGAATAGCGTTATAACAACGATGACTTTTTTCAACTTTTTATGAAAATCGCATACGTAAAAAAATATTGGCACTCTTCCAGCGCGAACCGCGCGTGCAGGGTGTAAAGTAACTGGAGTATACCTAAAAATACTTCTTTTACAAAACCAGTGTACATTATATTTAGCAATGAATCGGTGACTAAAGGTGGTCTTGAAGAAAAAGCAATATTATCATGACAGTCAATAAAACATTGAAAAATAAAAAGCCCAACACTGAAATTTCGAAACCTGGGGCCAGTTCCGCAAAATGAAAAGTAAGAAGTGAAATGGCAAAACGCAAAGTGAAATGGCAAGTGAATTGAGAAGGAAATTGGCAAAAGCGAGGATAAATTTTTTTATATTTTTTTTGTACTTAATGTATTTCCTCGAAATACCCCCCCCCCCTCGAAATACCCCCCCCCCTCAAAATGGACACTATGAACTTATAAACCCCCCCTCGAAATACCCCCCCCCCCAAATTTAGTGTATAGAGAACGTAAATGACAAAGGCTGTGGTTTGTCATCTGGGTAATGCAAAACACACGTTAAAAACGATGACTCTGTAAAGCGGGAATTAGAGCTCAGCGTCGATTTGACGTGAAATGATGATGTGAAATGTCGTCGTGAAATTAATTACACAAGTGTGGATCATGCTATGGGTCTACAATTTTCTAAGGATAATATATGGATCAATACCTTAATCGTGTCCAATACTGAGTGTTATCAGCCACAACTAGAGCGAATTGAAAAATTCAATTTTTATCATTTCACGTCATCATCATTTCACGTCACAGTGTCAGGGAACAACTTGACATTTCACGTCAGACTGCTGCTTGCAATAACGACGCGACGCTGAGCTCTAATTCCCGCTTAAACCGGGGTTTTGGTAAACTCATAAACGGTTGTGGACGCATTTGAGTTTACCACAATGAGGTGTCTGTGAACTACAGTTGACCATGATTAAAATAACTCGGGTGCGTATCAATGGCCCTACACACACTAGTTTTCACCGAGACTGATGTGAAAACTGAAATGGCCACATGGCCACATCCAGACTACTCTTACTGTATGCTATATGTGTTTTAGTTTTCAAATTTTCAAATTTTAACTTTTATTAATTAAAATTCTAATTTCAATAAAATCAAATCATTCACCCGTGTTCATTAATTTGCATTTAAAAAAAAATCAGTTTTCCCACGAAGTCACGGTGAAAACTAGTGTGTGTGGGCACAATTGTTGCTTTCTGACCCTGAGCACCCAATTTGTGTTTATACTCGGCGGACATCACATTTATTGCGAACACCCACCGTAATCTAAGGACTAAAATCTCGTGATAAATTTCGTAATAAATTATTGTATAGTAAAAACAACATATTGTGATGAAAACTGTATAACTTTTGGTCCATTATTCAGATGGGTTATGGTAGGTTTTCATACTAGGTGTGCTGTCTGCCGAGTATATACTCGGCGGACATGATACTCTACCCTCGTACTCATTTATGTCTCACGTTGGAAGCGTGCCAATTATGATAAAGCATGCGATTTTTGTGTAAAAGATAAAGAAACTCATTGTTGTGAATGAGTTTACGAATAGCGTTATAACAATGATGACTTTTTTCAACTTTTTATGAAAATCGCATACGTAAAAAAATATTGGCACTCTTCCAGCGCGAACCGCGCGTGCAGGGTGTAAAGTAACTGGAGTATACCTAAAAATACTTCTTTTACAAAACCAGTGTACATTATATTTAGCAATGAATCGGTGACTAAAGGTGGTCTTGAAGAAAAAGCAATATTATCATGACAGTCAATAAAACATTGAAAAATAAAAAGCCCAACACTGAAATTTCGAAACCTGGGGCCAGTTCCGCAAAATGAAAAGTAAGAAGTGAAATGGCAAAACGCAAAGTGAAATGGCAAGTGAATTGAGAAGGAAATTGGCAAAAGCGAGGATAAATTTTTTTATATTTTTTTTGTACTTAATGTATTTCCTCGAAATACCCCCCCCCCCCCAAATTTAGTGTATAGAGAACGTAAATGACAAAGACTGTGGTTTGTCATCTGGGTAATGCAAAACACACGTTAAAAACGATGACTCTGTAAAGCGGGAATTAGAGCTCAGCGTCGATTCGACGTGAAATGATGACGTGAAATGTCGTCGTGAAATTAATTACACGAGTGTGGATCATGCTACGGGTCTACAATTTTCTAAGGATAATATATGGATCAATACCTTAATCGTGTCCAATACTGAGTGTTATCAGCCACAACTAGAGCGAATTGAAAAATTCAATTTTTATCATTTCACGTCATCATCATTTCACGTCACAGTGTCAGGGAACAACTTGACATTTCACGTCAGACTGCTGCTTGCAATAGTCTGACGTGAAATGTCAAGTTGTTCCCTGACACTGTGACGTGAAATGATGATGACGTGGAATGATAAAAATTGAATTTTTCAATTCGCTCTAGTTGTGGCTGATAACACTCAGTATTGGACACGATTAAGGTATTGATCCATATATTATCCTTAGAAAATTGTAGACCCGTACCATGATCCACACTCGTGTAATTAATTTCACGACATCATTTCACGTCATCATTTCACGTCGAATCGACGCTGAGCTCTAATTCCGGCCTAATGTGAGAACAGTGATTATACGTCTACACACTTATACAAGTCTTTAGAGTCTTATAAATGGCGATTTTTGTTGCATTTTCAACGTCGCGTACGTTTCAGACGACAATTTAGTACTTGGTTTTCAAAAAATTTCTGGCGAAATAATAACCCCCCCCCCCTCGAAATACCCCCCCCTCCTCGTTTAACCCCCCCCCCTCAAAATTCTCACTCTGAAAAAATAAACCCCCCGGGGGTATTTCGAGGAAATACGGTACTTCGCTTTTGCCACTTCACTTGCAATTTTACTTCGCCTTTGCCATTTCACTTCTCACTTCTCATTTTGCGGAACTGGCACATGATGAATTAGATTTGAAAATATTTGAGTTCACCAGAATGAGGAGTCTGTCAACTACTGTACTCAACTAGGTATAAAACAAATGACCACATTAGCTGAATGTTTAGTAGCTCTACTGTATCTTTTCACCGCTAAACAATTAGAAAAAACTTCAATTTGACAAAATATTCGATTAATGATAGTTAACCTCAATCATAGTGAAAAAATCGACAAAAATATTTCAAGTATAAAAATTTAAAATTTTCAATTTGTATTTCCATGGCATGTGATAACGTCTAAATGCGTCACAGACTTGACGTATTTAAGGTCACGATAATTACCTGAAAATGCCAATTTTAAGTGTAATCTAAATGCTATCTACCGTATTTCCTCGAAATACACCAGGGGGTTTATTTTTTCAGAGTGAGAATTTTGAGGGGGGTGGTAAACTAGGGGGTTATTTCGAAGGGGTTTATTATTTCAAAAGAATTTTTTGAAATCCCAGTACTAAATTGTTGTTTGTAACGTACACAGACACAGACATCGAAAAATGCAACAAAAACAGCCATGTATAAAACTCTATAGACTTATATAAGTAGACGGTATAAACCTGTTCTAACATAAAACAGTCATTGTTTTTAACGTGTGTTCTGCGTTTCCCGGATCACAAACCATTTACGTATCTTTTGTCATTTACGTCCTCTATACCGTATTACCTCGAATTATCCCCCCTTGAATTAACCCCCCCCTCGAAATACCCCCACCCCCCTAAATTTCGGCTGAGGAAATAATAAACCCCCCCCCCTCGAAATACCCCCCCCCTAAGATTGAGTGTAACGTGAACGTACATGACAAATACCGCAGTTTGTGATATGTACTATGCAGAACACACGTTAAGACTGATGATTAAGTGACGTTATGGAAGGGTTTTTGTGTATATACAGTAATATATGTCTATAAACACATATAAATCTATGTGATTGTTCGATTTTTTTACGTCTGCGTATGGGGAATTTCCGAAAATTTCTGGCGAAATAATAGACCCCCCCCCCCCTCGAATAAACCCCCCCTCGAATAAACCCCCCCTCGAATTATCCCCCCTCAAATTTTGCTGGCGAAATAATAAAGCCCCTGGGGGTATTTCGAGGTAATACGGTACATTATATTTGGGGGGGACGGGGTATTTCGGGTTTTTTTTGAAAATTCAGTGTCCATTTTAAGGGGGGGGGGGGGGTAGTTCGAGGGGGGGGGGGTATTTCGAAGAAATCCGGTAGAATAAGTGTTGTAAGAAACGCCAAGCGCCATGATGCTTTTGCTAGTGAAAAAGTGACAAGTGAAGTGTAAGTAGCAGAATATCGTGAGTCCATGAATATAAGTGAGTCCATGAATGCAGAGTTGTTAGAATTACTGAACTTTATTAAAAAGTATATGTAAGTGTAAGTATTTATTTTTCACTCACCAAAAAGTATAGAAAATGTAAAATACTTTTTTTACTCGTACTCATACGTAAATGTGAGTACCGTATTACCTCGAATTAACCCCCCCTCAAAATGGGCTGGGGAAAAAATAAACCCCCCCCTCGAAATACCCCCCCCCTCCGGAAGGGTGTACATCATGTATGCAATGTACATGATGTATTTTTTATTACTTATTTGCATCGCAGCTACTCTTATACACTCATTTGTGTACAGGTGTACATCTATAGCCCCAGCCCCCAATATAACCTATATTCTCACGTTTATTACCGTTATGTGTAAGAAAAGGCGTATTCTTTACTATGAATTTCACGAAAATTTCTGGCGAAATAATAAAACCCCCCTTCGAATAAACCCCCCCCCCCCTTCGAATTAACCCCCCCTCAAATTTTGCTGGCGAAATAATAAACACCCATGGGGGTATTTCGAGGTAATACGGTAAATTACTTTTTTCCCAGGAAAATGTAAAAGCGAATACTTTCCCCTCGGAAATGTCAAAGTTACGACGTTTTACATGTGAGAGTGAGTTTTACACTGGAAGAATTAATAGAGGTCGTTTTTAGTGATAATTAAGTATTTTTCAGAAAAATGATATGATTTCTGCAAAATTTTCTTATTTTGGCAACATAAAATTGAGAATTTAGCAACAAAATTACATTTTCTCTGTACGCGTGTACTTTTAAAATGTACGCGTAAAAGTGAGTACGTTACTTTTGTTAAAAGTATACGTAAATGTATTTACCGCGTACTCGCGTACGCGTATTTTTCGAGTAAATGTACGTACATTTTAACAACTGTGCATGAATGGCCAGTAAAATTTCGCGGGTGGTAATATTTTGTATACTGGCGGACCGCTATTTATGCGTTCAAAATTACTTATGTCAAAGTCGACAACCCACGAGCTGGATACTTATGCACGCACTTTATAACAAAAAATATGTTAAAAAGGCGGAGCCGTCTACAACCAACATTTTTCCTTACAAAAGGTGCATACATTACGCTATGTTCCAATGTTTACATACACCTTTGAAAAATTGCGCACAATATTTACTTCACATATTTACTCTCAAAATAATTTGCACACTTATTTGCACCGGAAATAAAAAAACGTCTGCACAAAAATAAACAGACACACGTGAATATTTTTCACACACACACTTACACAATGACAGTTTGGTGAATGAAACACACTTTTCAATGAAACAAATTTCGGCAATATAATTTCCTACTTTCTACATTTAAACTGTGTTTTTTTGAAAACTGACTTGTGGATAAATACCTGGTGATAGTCACGCACACCATAAACTTCAAAGTAAAATGTTATATAAATTTGTCAATTGTCATACAAAGTGTCAAAAGTCAGCAATAAAATCTTTTTTGTTTTGTTTTAATGAAATTTTTGTTCAATGTTATATGACATTTGACACTTGACTTTGCACTTTATACGGTGCGGGACTCCAACCAGGGGCAGTCCCAAGCCCTGTAAAGTGTAAAGTAAAGTGTCAAATGTAAAGTCAAATGCAAAGTAAAGTGTCAATTAAAACAAAAAAGAAAAGATTTTATTACGGAACTTTGCATGACAATTGACAGTTTACTTTGCATTTGACTTTACATTTGACACTTTACTTTACACTTTACAGGGCTTGGGATTGGCACCAGGAGCTATATCCGGAAGTGACAAGTAATGTGGAAAGTGAGATTAAATAAAGTGGTTTTTATTTACAAATTTAAAGTGTCACATAGAAACTCGCTTGTAGCTTGACCACATAAATATAACTCAACTTAATACTTTCGCGTCCATTTTCTACTTGAGGAATTGGCACTAGATTTTAAAAAATCATAACAATAATGAACAGAAAATATCGCAGAACCACCCTAAATATCCCTAAATATCCACCCTAAATATTTCAATGGGATATTAACTGTGGCCACTTTCAATGTAAATTGGAAGGGACACAATAATTTCCAATGACTATATACACCAGTTTGTGCATGCAATGACTCAGTGTTGCAACACCTGTTTGATGACACACCACAAAAAATCTAAGTCACAGACATGTTTATTGGTGGGGGAAAACATGTACTGCATGAATTGTATTGATTGTTAAAATACCAAATAACACAAAAATTGTGAAAATACCATGTTCTGATGAACAAAGTGACTGGATAATTGTGCACAAAATTTAGACATAGTAAGAGCAATCTAATGTGCATAGAAATATAATTGAGGCGTCCAATTCTAAAAGTCGACAAGTCCAAAATATGAAAATTTCGAGTTAGGCCCGGAAACGTCATCTGGGGCTACTTCCGCACATTTTTCATCATTTTCCATAAATTTTTTGACCTCACATGCCCATATGGCATAGTGCCAATTTGTCATTTTTGGGGAAAAATGCAAAAAATTTGGGCAAGAAGTTGACAACTCCACTTAGTTTTGAGCTAAAAGGCGACAAGTCCATCCTCCGCTTCCTTTTTTATGTGAAAAAAACGCAAGAAATGTGATAAGTCCACTATGGGCACCAATTTCTAAAAGCCGACAAGTACATAAATTTCCCATAAGGGAGGCGCAACGCAGGCGGGAACAAAAATGTTCTTGCCTGCAAGAAGGCGACAAGTCCATTTCCCTCCCAAAAACAGTTCTGCTCTGACCGAATGAAATTTTATGGACACCCCATTTTTCACATATACGTTGGGATTAGGGGCTGAAAATTTGACACTTTATTGTCAACATATGGAACTTAATGGAAAGCATGAGAGAGCCAAATTGGACACGCACCACGGGCCTGGAATTGGGTTTGAAACTTAAAATGCGATTTACTCAAAATCACATTTTGTGGACTTGTCGACTTTTAGAATTAGACGCCTCAATTTTTTATTCAGATGGGATATGGTAGATTTCAATGCAAAATTAGCAACAATGCATAAATACAATACAAAAAATCTATATGTTGAGAAACTGATTCTGCTGATGGTGAGAAACCATTCATGAAGTACCAGTAAATGGTATAATAAATTTGTGGTACAGTGCCATTCACTTAAACTCAGCAGATATGAAAGAAGTCAGTGATTTGGTAGTTAGTTACACATGGCATATGTCTTAAAATATGAATTTTATGTATGAATGGTAGTTGCCAGATTTTGCAAAAATTTCACCAATAGTCTACAAAAACACAATTCATTTTATCAAACTGGAATGTAACAAAATGGTGGACAAGGATAAATACAAAATGACCAGATTAGTATTTGGAGCTTAATTTGACTTTCCATCATGTTTGGCGACAGTTTTTATGATTTTACACATTTTGGCATGCAGCCAGCTGTACCTGATGTCAGAATGCTTCATATTTATTTTATGGGTATATTAGAGGGTACCATATATCGGAGGTATACCTTATATTGGTTGTATACCTTATATTGGAGTTTGATATCAAAATTGAAACATCTGCACAATAATGAAGCAAACATTGTCTTACAATTTTTGTGATATTGTATCAAATTTTGAGCTTTTTCATATTAAATATTTCATAATAAACATTTGATATTATATCATTTCAATAGTAAAATCTAAACTACAAAGTTTTAAGTTAGTTATAATTTGAAAATCGATAGAACATTTTTGCGATGGTTTATAGAACTTTTAGAATTCAGAATTAAACAAGATTTTGCAAGAAACATAAAAATGATGACACTTTTCGGAAAAATATAATTTTATAACCCCGAAACCAAGTCTACGCAGGGATGATTAATAGCAGCATTTGCATTCTGCACACATGACGTCATCACTACAAATGCAACTGCTGTTAGAAGAAAGAAGTACCGTAAACTCGTGAAATATCCTCTGAGAGTTTCTTTTTATAACTTTGAGTTACAACTTTGACGGGGAATTTATTCCACAGGTATTTACTTTGTCATCAAAATATTTGCATGTCAAGGGGGAGTTATTCAAACACATACACTTCAAACATCTTACTCATATAATTCCCACTGGGGATTTAATTAGGGTGAACGTAAATTTCCTTAAAAGAGGGCACTTATTCAAGAAAATACGGTGCCAAAAGAATGCGGCCTCTACAGATTTGTGAATGAAATATGTGAAAAGAAGTCTGCGCAGCTTAAATAGAAAATACTTATGACAGTGCGTATGGGGGTGTGTACACTGGTTACGAAACATACACATGTTTACATAACATATGGGCGTAAATACATACCTAGGTATTTACTATGCTCAATTGCGCAGTGTACTTGGTCTGATCTTGAATTTGCGGGATAGGGCCAACCCACTAGTCAACATCGCAAATTCATGTCAACTTAATGTTAACTATACAGGGTGCGGCAATTTAGCCGAACACGTTTGATTTTAAATAACTTGACACTTGTCATTATTTGAAATTTTCAAGAGTTGAAATTGATTAATTTAGTACTGAAGGCAACTCGTTTGCTTAACTTTATTGCATAATGACTTGATTGGTTCTTTAAGCAAAATGGCCATAGATTACTGACACATTCACTTGCAGCTAGGGTTCAAACGGGATCCGGATCCTGATCCTGAATCCCGTGAAATTCCGGGATTTAGCAGTCCCGATCCCAATCCCAATCCCGGATCCCGTGAAATTCCGGGATTTAGCAGTCCCAATCCCAATCCCAATCCCAAAACTTTTCAAATCCCAATCCCGATTCCGAGAAACTCCAAAGTCCAGGATCCCGATCCCGGAAAAATTAGTGGAAATAATCAAAAGTGAAAAAAAACAACGTTTCTTTCAAAACAACGTCAAAAAACACCGCCAAAATCTCTATCCCAAGACCCCAATCCTGATCCCGAAAAAATGCCAATCCCAATCCCGATCCCGATCCCGTGACCCCAATCCAGGCCAATCCCCATCCCGAAACCTCAAAAAACCAATCCTGATCCCGATCCCGAAAAGTCAATCCCGTTTGAACCCTACTTGCAGCACAGTAAGGTGTGGGAGTTCATATGTTGTGTTGTTTCCCTCAGAACATTGTGGCTAGACAAGCTAGTTTTCATGGTTCAAATTTGAAAACTCACTCAAAAACTGAATGGTTACAGGAACATTTATTGATGTTTCCACCATCCCGTAACTGACCACTTAGACTCAGCACACTAGTATTAGGATGCAATTATTAGTTTACAGAAATGGTCAGTGCATTAACTAGTTAAAGGATATCAACAAGATTTTGGTTGAGTTTTCAAATTGGAACCATGAAAATTAGCTTGTGTAGTGTCATTGTATGCTAAAATGTTGATCAACTTTACTACTTTTCATTTTCATGTCACCTGTGGAACTGGCTAGGTGCCAAAAGCACATGAAAAAGCATACAAAAAACATTTTAGATTTCTAAAAATGAGTAAGCCATCCCACTAATTCTGGAACAGACCAACTACCAAATTATTCAGGCACCTACACGTTGTTTTTTCGACTGATTCATAAGTGAAATACACAAATACACTCGTAGGCTGCCTACAACCAACGATGGGTGAGTTCTCAAAATAAAACACTTTCTGTATTTTGAGTTTTTCAAATATGAATATCTGTGTTTTGAGTTTTTTTCACGAAAAAAACTTGAGTTTCTGTGTTTTATTTCTGTGTTTTTTGAAAAAACTTGTGTTTTTTGGTAAAAACTCAAGTTTTTTGATAAAAACTCAAGTTTTTTGGCAAAAACTCAAGTTTTTTTAGTAAAAACTCAAGTTTTTGTTATAAAAACTCGTTTTTTTTTGGTAAAAATGCGAGTTATTTTACAAAAAGTTGCATTTTACAGCATTTTACTGTTGAAACAGTGCTTTTCTTATCAAATATTGGTTTTGCATACGTTTTGTTGTGTATTGGAACAGTTTTCATTACTGGAGGTAGTTCCAAATGGATGACCAATACCTTTGACAGCTGGGAGGTGAGGAGCCCTCAGCTCAATTGTGTGAGCTGGCAAACCCTGGTGGACACTCCTCAACACTTCGATCACAGTCCCTGATATTGTCGAAACCACCAGGAGATGCGCACACCATTATTTTTGGGATACTTAATTCATCATTAAACTTGGATACTATGTACATATTTACACAGTATACATACATGCATACTTTATGTATGCACATACACACATTGTTCAGTTCAAATCTTGTGCATTCAATTGCTTGGATTAAAAAAAAACTCAAAAAACATTTCCGTATTTTATGTGTTTCCGCGTTTCCGTGTTCTCCAAAAAAGAACTCATTTGAGTTTCCATGTTTTTCAAAATTGTTGAGTTTCCGTGTTTCTGTGTTAAACAAAAACACGGAAACTCAATGAGTTTCCGTATTTAATATGTGTGTTTTTGCCATCGTTGCCTACAACTTTGTCCTTACCTATTTACCTATAAACCCTGCGTCATTCATAAAACGCAGACTCACACGCAAAAATAATAAAAAAATGATGAATTTATGCATACACACAATTGATCATATGAACCTAACCCGCATTTTTCATTGTTTTTGGATGGATTTGTGATGAAAATATTTGCATGTTGAGTCATGCAAAAGAGTTTCGCAGATGAGTTGTGTCGTGACGAAAATGGGTTTTTATGCTTCAGAAATTCAGAGTTCAAACTGAGCTAATTTCGCATGTGGACAAGTGACAAGTAAAGTTACAAGTCACAACAACTCAATATTTACATGATGAAAATACCGGTCATATCAAAGTGAACTTGTCACAGCTCAGGGAGCAGTCCCGCACCCTGTAAAGTCTCAAATGTCCTGTAGAATGCAAATAAAAACAGAAAATAACATATTTTATTACTGAACATTTGATACTTTGCATGACAATTGACGAATGTACATATTTTAAATGACATGTGACCACTTTTAACACTTTACAGGGTGCGGGACAGCCAACAGGGGAGGAGCCAAGCCAATTACCCAAATGACAAGAAAAGTGGGAGGCAATAAAAGATGAGCAAAGCATAATGAGTAAAGCATAAAGATGAGTAAAACGACAAGTATAGGTAAGTCATTTAGAAAGTACCTGTGTACATTGATGTTTATTTGTCATTTACCACTTTTCCTGCCACTGGTCTTCATGTATTGGCCCCAGTATTTACATACCTACCTAAATATACCCATGTCCTATTTGGCCTAGATTTTTACAAAAAAAGTAATTTGAACACAAACAAGTGTAAATAAAATTAGAGTTTCCGTTCTCAGTGGATGTTTATTCAAGTAAACATAATAAGATAGAATAAACAGTAAACACATTGGAAACACCAGAAATCTAAAAATAACAGTATATAACAATACAGAAATTAATTATTTTTAAATCTAATTGTATATCTATATTAATTTGCAAAATTAAGTATCTAACTTAATTAAAGAAGTGCTTTTCTAAAAGCACTTCATTCCGAAAATAAACAATATCTAATTGCATAAAACCACGCAGTAGTTGACAGTTGAAATTTTCAACTCTGATACATCTGTTATGAACGGATTTGAGTACACCAGAATGAACCATTTCCAATCTCCGTCAACTGCAGTTGACAGACTCCGCGTTCCGGTAAACTCAAGAGCATGAGAGCTTGTTTTCAGTTTTGGAAACTTCCGCCATATAAATTGTGTTTGTTCGCCACACTAGTGAATTTTTTCAAACTTACACATAAATCAGGGTTCAACTCATTTGAGTTTACTGGGATGAGTTATTTTTATACTCGGTCAAATGCAGTTGACGAACACTTAATTCCAGTAAGTCCAAATGTCATTCAAAGTGAGTTGATTTAGGAGTTTACCAATTTTGTAGTTTACTGGCAGTAAATGGTGTGTGCAGCAGCAACATACCTACATTCTGACATAGAGAGTAATTTCGTACAAAATACGGGGGCAGGCCTGATACGCACATCTGCCCGTTACGCACATTTGCCCGTTTTTTTTCACTTGACACTTTTTCAAGTGATTTTCAGATATGAGTAAAGTGAAAAAAAGTTGCGCAATGACATTAGTGAACTTTTTTCACTTCACTCATATCTGAAAATGACTTGAAAAAGTGTCGAGTGAAAAAACCGGCAAATGTGCGTAACGGGCAGATGTGCGTATCAGTGCACCCCCCAAAATACCTATTGAGCCGAAAAACTCATAAATCAGCCTGAAATACATTTGAGTTTACTGGATTGTATTAGATTTACTCTCCGCCAGTGTAAAAGACAAAAATTCCAGTAAACTCAATTATCATTTTAAGTTGACTTATGAGTTTACCAATTTTAAGTTTACAAATTGGCAACACCGTTAGGAGTACAGAAAAGTGAAAAATATAAAACTGAGTTCTCCTTTTATACTCAAATCAAAATGTGCAGTCATGTGATTAGCACCTGACTTTGTTTACATAAACAATCACATCACATGCTAACCATTGCCAAGACAATACAAAACATAATGGATTTAATGAGCAATGTTAAATTAATGCTCTGCTTGGCTGTTGTAATGTAGTGATGGGAAAATGGATAGAAAATGGCGCCAGCGCCAGTGCCATGGCGCTATTTGTAAAATGACAATTAACTAACTTGTACTATTTTAAAGTTTTACAACCATTTCATGGTGTATTTTATTACCTTTATTTACCATGTTTAATGATCAAAAGCATTTTCTTTGGCTCAGTGCCAAGATTCCACATAGCATTTGGAGTTTGAAGCAGCATCTGCTTGTGTGCCAGTATGCATTGTTTTAAGTACGGTGTTTGCAAAAATTCTGGTTGGCGAACTTTCATCGCCTGCGGCCAGTCCCGCAAGTTGACAAGTGCTTTACTCTTCACTAGTGATGTTAAAGGCACCGGGAAAAATGGCACCGCACCGCACCTGCACCTCTCCCATGGCATGAAAAGGGCACCTGGAACCCTGGGGCACCGGCAAAAAAAATCGCACCGCACCGCACCGGCACCACTGGCACCAGCACCGAAGGGCACCGGCCGGTCGCCGGTGCTAGCACTGAAAGGCACCGCACCGGGTCAAATTTTTCAAACGAAAAACGGAAATTAAAACGGTCAATGTACTTAAAGCTCTGTGTGATAAACAAGCTTCTGCCAAGATAAACCTCCCATTTTATGGTACGTTGGTCGATTTTGATGCTGTTTGAGTTTTGGGTTGGGGTTAGAACCAAATGTCTTCGTTTCCCCTAATAATCGCTTAGTCCCGAGGAAGGGGTCTATAAAAAAGATGGTTGTTTTGCATGGCCGGTCTGACCAATCGACTTTGAAGCTACCTATCTCAGGCAAATCTTTACCAATTTGGACCATAGAAAACTTCAAATGATTGGCGCAATCTGTACATTCCATTCTTAAGGTTGGGTTAGTGATGTCTAAATTCCGTAAATACATTCTGAATAGTGACAGATTTCAAAGCCTTGAAATCCTGCCGGTGCCTTTTCCGGTGCCCAACTTTTTCCAGCTGGTGCCGGACCCGTAGAGCACCAGCAAAAATTGGCACCGCACCGCACCGGCACCAGCAGGGCACCACTGAAAATTGCATGGGCACCGCACAAGCACCAGTGCTGGTGCCCTTCGGTGCCCATCACCGGGGCACCAGTGCCCCAGTGCCTTTACATCAAATGCGCAGCAAATTTAAAGCAATTTGTACCAGGTTTTGTAATGTGTCAGTGCCAATTTAAATTGACATTGTCTTGGCACCACTTTTTCCAACACTATTAAAGCATAGTTGTTAAAACGTATTTACGTTTACTCGATAAATACGGATACTCGAGTACTGCGTAAATACGTTTACGCTTCCTCCCGCAAAAATACCGGTACTCACTTACTCGCGTACTTTTTGAAAGTACTCGAGTACCGAAAACGTATTTAAGCGGGACATAGAATGTGACGTTTTGACAGACAGAAAGTGACAAAAATAGGACGTTTTCCGAAGAAATAGTTATCGGGAGTAAAAAATACATACTTTATGTGTTCTAGAGTAAAAAGTGACAAAATTTCTGATTTTTACGTTTTCTGTGAGAAAAAATACTCACTTGAACATTTTATATGAGGAAAATACTCCTTTTTATGTTTTCTGTGAGAAAATGTACTCAGTTTTACGGGTTCTCTGAAAACAAGTATTTTACTCACGTTTTACACAGTGTAAAAGTATTTAAAAAATACTTTACGTTTTCTGTACTCAGGGTTGAGTAAAAAAAATAGTTTACGCTTACGTTTACTTTGAAAAAAGTTCGGTACTTTTAACAACTCTGTATTAAAGCACTGCCTATATTTCTTGACTAGGTATACTAGATATGACTCATTGATATTTCTAATGAGGTTCATGCATTGTTTATTTTATTTTCAAGTGACTTAATTAGGAACTTTCCTGTTGACATTAACAATGACTGTTGACAAACGATTCAATATACTCGGCGTACATGATACTCTGCCCTCGCACTGATTTATGTCTCGTGTTGGAAGCGTGCCAATGATATTCAAATCATGCGATTTACGTAAAAAGATAAAAAAATTTTATCGTTGTGTATATGTTAATGAATAACACTAAAACAACAATCAATTTTGTCATCTTTTTATGAAACTCGCACGCGTAAACCATCGTTGGCACACTTCCAGCAGGAACCACGCGTGCAGGGTGTAAAGTGATTGGAGTATAAAAGTCAGAGTTGCAAATCATATTTACACCTGACCAAATTAGCTGGGTATTTGGGTATTGATACTCATGCTTATGCTCTTATAAAAATACCCTAAGGTATACTTTCCTGGCCAAAATACCTGGCCATGGAGAAAACATAATTTTTTGATGTGAATAAACTGTTGTTGCTTATGTCACAATTCAATGTAAATTTACTTAGTCATCTTCATTTCACGACATCAACAAATGAAATTGGATGTGGCATAGTGTCAAAAAAGTGATGGTCATTTATGAATGAGTGATGTTTCATATATTTTAGATATTAGTGCAAGCAAATTGGCTAGGTTTTATATCTGTATTACACCCACGATAGAGTTCAAAATGCTTCCAAACACAAAAAAAAATCAGTTTTCCTCAATCTTGGCGTCATCGCAAACTTTGGTGCCAGCAAAACATAGCTCTGAGTTTTTTTTCCACATCTTTGGGTAATCATACAAACATTTAGGTTCTTTCGGGTAGTAAGTTCGGTTCCGGGTATAAGTGCCGGTTCACGGTTACGGTTCGGGTATTTTATTCGGTTCCGGTTCTCGGTTCCAAAATATGCTTGTAACCGCGGTTCGGTTCGGGTCGGTTCAGGGTCCCAACCCTACTTTACACGACTTTTGACACTTTGCATGACATTTGGCATTTTATTGAGCCTGCCCTGGGAGCATAGCTGGAATCGAGGGTGGCATTTTGGGGTGGGGAGTCCACCCGACTTTTGTGTCATCCCATTCTGTTGTGCGTCAGCCGATTTTGATGCCGTTCTAATATGTTGGGGTTTGGGGCTATGTGTAAATTTTTTTGTTTCCTCGAATAATCCCCCAGTCCCGAGATAAGGGGGGTCTATAAATCATGTCATTTTCCATGGCCGATCCTGCTGATTAAGTTTGAAGCTTAATAACTTGGCCATTTCGAGGCCGATTTGGACTGTTCAACACTCAAAATGATCGGCACAACCTGTAGATTCCGTTTTGGGTAGGATCAGTGATGTCAAAACTCCATATGTCGATTTGACCCGGTTTAGAAACCCAAAAAATGAATTTTTCTGAACGTGCTATCATATTATTTGGACAGTGAGAATTTGTATACCAAAAACAACAAGTTCAATATCTCGTTCCAGTCAAGAGTTATAGCACTTCAAACTTTCTCCCATCCACATGAATAACCACATGAAGAATGATGTGTGCAACTTCAAAACTCCATATCTCGACCGTTTCTCAAAAGATTTGCACCGATGAACACTTAAGATGATCTCAATAACCTGAAGATTCCATTGTCATGCTCAGATCATCTGTATATTTAATTAGATTTCCAATACAATAAAATTATGCAAACTCTTGTATGAAATTATCATTATGAACATGCATAGAGATAATCTGAGCATCTCAATAGAATCTCCAGGTTATTGTGATCATTTTAAGTGCTCATCGGTGAGAATATGCTGAGAAACGCTCAAGATATGGAGTTGCACACATCATTCTTCATGCAGTTATTTATGTGAATGGGAGGGAAAAGTTTGAAGTGCTATAACTTTTGATTGGAATCAGATATCGAACTAATTATTTTGGTATATAACTTCTCGTTCTCTAAAGTAGGTATACGAGAGCATGCTCAGAAAATTTTTTTTTTTGCGTTTAAAAACCGGGTCAAATCGGCATGAGGAATTTAGACATCACTAATGCGACATCAAAAATGGAATCTGCATGTTGTTCCGATCATTTTAAGTGTCGAACGATCCAAATCAGCCCAGAAATGGCCGAGTTATTAAGCTTCAAAATAATCAGCAGGATCTGCCATGGAAAATGACCATGTTTTTATAGACCCCACTTATCTCGGGACTGGGGGATGATTCGAGGAAACCAATTTTTTTTTCACATAGCCCCGACCCCAAACCCCAACATACTGGAACGGAATCAAAATCGGCTGACGTACAACAGAATGGGATGACACAAAAGTCTGGTGGACCCCCCACCCCCTAAAATGCCACCCTCGATTCCAGCCAGGTGTCTCCTAGGGGGGGGGCTGCCCCCCCAAATGCGCCAGCTATCTATCTATCCCGGAGGCCGCTCAGCTATCTATCTATCCCGAGGCAAAATTTTTGGCTACTACCCCCAAAGACCCCCCCCCCCCAAATCGCTCAGCTATCTATCTATCTGGAGTGGTTTTTGAGAAATTTTGCCCCAATTTTCGCTAAAAATCACCAATTTTCGCACCTTTTTATAGTTTTTCACCTTCAAAATCGTGCTCTCCGACAATATGCATGGTTATATGCCTGTTTTTAGCCATTTTAAACCTACTTTTGGCCACTTTAAACCAATTATTAGCCATTTTTTTGCGACTATGCACTGAAAAAGCCTATATATTTTGCCCCCGCGAGCCCCCCCCCCCCCCGGAAAATTTTTTCAGCTATCTATCCCTCGGGAGGAGCGATTTGCTATCTATCCAGCCCCCGCGAGGGCCAAAATCTTGGAGACCCCTGATTCCAGCTATGCCTGGGAGTAGGGTGTCAAAAAAATTTTTTTACGGAAAACGGAAAACGGAAAGGTAAAATTTTTTCACTTTACGGAAAACGGAAAACGGAAAGGTAAAAAAAAAATTTCTGCCGGAAAACGGAAAACGGAAAGGTAAAAAAATTTCACTCAGCGGAAAACGGAAAACGGAAAGGTAAAAAAAAATTGTCAGCCGGAAAACGGAAAACGGAAAAATGAAATGCCGGAAAACGGAAAACGGAAAGCAAAATTTTCATGGAAACGGAAAAAATAAAGTGAAATTAGCACGGTAATAGACAAATTTGCAGGAGGAAAACCTGCATGCAGGTTTGCCTGTTTGGCTTTGATTGTGGTAGCTGTACATTCTGCAACTAGGATCATGCCTGTAACTTCACTTGTAGTTCAAGCTTAACTGAACCAACAAAAAATCATCAAAAAGTAGCCATAGTGGCCATAGGAAAGGAAACACTATGACAATTTCACAGTCTAGAAGCAGTGGGAATCACTGATGACCCCTATGCAATTGATGACAACATTGCAGAGGAGATGATAATAAATAGCATAAAATTCAACGACAAAAACAAACGATACTATATTGACTGGCCGTATAAAGAGAGTATCAGTGACCTGCAGAAAAGCAGAAACCTTGGTGCGGTTTAATTCACTGATAAGAAGATTCAACAAAGATCCAAACCTATTCTAACAATACCGGAAAGTTTCGGACGACCAACTAGAAAAGGGAATAATTGAGATATGTGACGACAAAACAGACAACAAGGGGATTCATTACCTGCCACACCAGCCAGTAATCACGCCGGGCAAATTGACATCATGCAGAATTGTGTACGATGGGTCGGCAGGTAAGCCCAGTTTCAACGAGTGCCTTTTTAGAGGACCAATTACAACACCATTAGCACTGGGCCTACTCCTGAGGTTCAGGGCAGGCAATCTAGCATTAATTGCCGATATTGAAAAGGCATTGTTGCAAATAGGATTGCATGACCAAGCTAGAGACTACACACAATTTTTCTGGCTGAAAGATGCCTCAAAACCAGTAACTGAAAATAACTTAATAGTACTTTGTTTTAAACGCGTACTGTTTGGACTTGTCTGCAGCCCAGCAATTTTGGGAGCAGTCATAAAACACCATTTAAATGTGACAATAAACAACATGAATGAATCTGAAGAAAATGAAGGGGAACGAAACTAGTTGGCGATGATAATAAACAACATTTATGTTGATAACTTCATCATGAGTGTCACGAATGAAGTTGAAGCTTTAGAACTATATTACAAAGTCAAAGCTTTATTTAACCAATGTTCTATGAACATGAGGGAATGGCTGTCAAACTCCAGATCAGTCATGAATGAAATAGCAGAAAACGACAGGAGTCCAAAGGTGAATAAAATTGTCGCAGTAATGGGCATGAAATAAAATCACCTGAACAAACATGCTGGCAATATCAACACCAAAATTGCAAATTGACAGCATCACAACACCAACCAGATGAAACTTGAATAAATTATTGGTGTCAGCATATGACCCAATTGGGTTCACAGCACCTGTTTCACTGACCCTGAAATCCCAGTTGTCAATGCTGCTCCAAGAGACAAAAACAACACAATGGGATGAGCCAATTGAAGATAAATACAGATTGGAAAAACAATGGAAAAATGTCAGAAAACTGAAAATTGAGCCAGAAAATGGAAAAATGGTTTGGTAAAACGGAAACGGAAAGGTAAAAATTTTTCAGCCGGAAAACGGAAAAATGGGCCGGAAAAACGGAAACGGAAAGGTAAAAAATTTTCAGCTGCCGGAAAACGGAAAACGGAAAGGTAAAATTTTTTTGGCTGCCGGAAAACGGAAAACGGAAAGGTAAAAATTTTTCGGATGCCGGAAAACGGAAAACGGAAAGGTAAAAAATTTTCCTGCGGAAAGGCGGAAACGGAAAACGGAAACGGAAATTTGACACCCTACCTGGGAGTCGCATCTGACTGTTCAAGGACATTGAAACAAGTGTATTAATTAAACGAGGCAATGAAATAGTATGCAAATTACTCATGGGGTGTAATTTTCACATTGGCAAAATGGACCACCATAGTTGAAGGGTCAAGAAATGAGAATGTATTTCAATTGAGAGGTTTGTATACTCGGCGGACATCACACTTAGTATGGAAACCTACCATAACCCATCAGAATAAGGAATGTGAGTTTTGAAAAAGATGAAAATCTATTGTTGACGTAAAACGTTATATTGTTACAATAATGAATTTGTAACTTTTTAAATGAAAATTTGATGAGTTTAATATTTTTGGCACGCTTCCAGCGTGAACAATGCATGCAAGGTGTAAACTTAAGTCACCGGAGTATAGTATTATTCAAGGGAGTTGTTCAATGGAGATTTATTCAAGGATTTACAGATTTACACGGATGATACCACGGGCCAGATTTAATTCTCCCTACAGATTTGTAGGGTAGGGCGTACGCCCGATAGATTTTTTAAAGTTCAGCCGCATCGATGCACATGCACCGAGAGCAAGGTGGTTCATAAAATACACGAAACTACCCCTTAAGGTCGCCAATATTGCAATATTACTTATTTTACTTAGATTTTGGCCCGGACCGGAAATCACTATTTCGTCATTTTTGGCCCTCGGCCAACTCTTTCTTTTTTTCGATTTTGTCGGGCACATTACTGGCACAACTCGTGATTTTGTTTGATCGTGCATGCATTTCTATATTTTCACTTTCATGTTTCATCTGTAGGGCAGTGAAAACTAAGAAGTGCGCATCTGACTATACAAAATTGCGATTGATGAGAGTAATGCGCCAGACAAAATCGAAAAAAGGAAGAGTTGGCCGACGGCCAAGAAATGACGAAATCGTGATTTCCGAGCCAAAATCAAAGTGAAACGTCATATTGCAATATCGGCTTAAATTAAGGGATACTTTCGTGTCTTTTGCGAACGGCCTTGCTCTCAGTGCATGTGCGTCGTTTGCGGCTGAACTTTAAAAAATCTATCGGACGTACGCCCTACCCTACAAATCTGTAGGGTGAATTAAATCTGGCCCCAGGTCAGTTTTTAATAATGGATCAAGAAGTCAAGAAATATTTTTGATTCATTTCACAAAACGGGCAAGATGTTATGTCCGGTAACTCTATCCGTGTTTGAGCACATAAATAAAGAATAGTATTTTTTATTACTTTTCAATTATTTCCATTGATTTCAACGCTGTTCAACGATTTCTGTTGAGATATTATTGCTTGAAAAAAAAATTACAAACGTTGCGAACAATCAAAAAACAACAAAAATTTGTCATTCAAATGCAACAAAAAAAAGCCACCGATAGTCAATTTTTTTAATCAATACAATTTTTTGGAATAGCGCCAATGTCAAATATCGTTGACAGTTAATCACTGATTTCTAATATTGATTGAGGTATAAAATACATCTCGATTGTAATTTTTTAATTTTGAAATCGCCACCAGCAAACAAAGTGATAAATATACAAGTTTGTGATAAGAAAGTTTCTTATCACTTTCGTCACTTTACAAAATATGAATTTTCACACAATAATCCTAGAAATGCATAAAATCCAGGAATATCCAGGAATACGATAGATTGCCTGAGAAATAATCACTCCAAAAATAATGATAAATTTCAACTTGAATGCTCCGGAGTGCTTAAAATGAGAACTTTGTTTTCATTAGTGAAATGAGTAATCCATTAATCCACGAAATGAAACAAAAACATTTCAAATTATTTTTAAAGAACCTTAACTGGTTAAATCAATTATTTAATAAGAAAAACTTCAGTGTACAGTGTGTAGGTGGTTACGAAACCGTGCCGGTACACATCTAACCTCACTACACATCTAGACCCACCACTCATCTAGTACTACACACTACTCATCGATGATCCCTTTCCAGCCAGAGACATTGCACAGTGTACACTGCGGGAGTATGTGCCACCAAGTGGCACAAAAAACATCAAAGACGCCTGCCGACAGCAGTTTGTTTATGCAGCAGCACACATCAAGGACACATCCATTACTAATATGAATTATAGCTATGGTTTTCCATTCTATTTCCAACAAATACTGTATTTACTCAAATAATTGCCCACTCAAAAAGGTCGGATGAGAAATAATTCCCTGGGGGATATTTGAGTAAATCTGGTACTATGGCCCCACACACACTAGTTGACATGGACACCAAATGTCAACTGGTTCCAATCCCAATTCAAAGATTGCAGAAGAGCCGACAAATGACATTCAAAGGCAAACTTTGAATTGGGATTGGGAAACTTTGATCGGAACCAGTTGACATTTGGTATCGATGTCAACTAGTTTGTGTGGGGCATTTATACAATGTCCCAAAAAAGAGTGGAAAAATCTTCATCGAAAAGGCTCTCATTCTTTGGATGATGAGCTGACTATTCACCATCGCTAGACATGTCCTCAAGTTGCTGCTGTGGGCACTCGGCAGGCATCTTTTATGTGTGTGCCACTTGTGGCACATGGTTACGCAGTACTCGTTGCGGTTGCGGGGCAGGAGGCACAGATGTATAGCGGGTAGTACAGATGAGTAGTGGGTAGCACTAGATGAGTGGCGGGTCTAGATGAGTAGTGGCTTTAGAAGAGTAGCGAGCACTACCCAGTGGGTAGGCATGCTACCAATGCAAACTGATTTGCATGTGCAAATGTGTGCATGTGGAAAATGTGTGCATAACAAGCTGAATGCATAAGTGGAGTGTTGCGCATGATATTCTTCACCTACATGTGCACCTGCGGCATTGACCGATGCATGCACCAACTCGTTGGGTTGCCAATGCTCGTGCTTGAATCAGCCCATTGCGCACATCTCACATTTGCACATGCAAATCCATTTCAGATAGGGTGTCAAATTTCCGTTTCCCATTCCGTTTTCCGGCTCCTGAATTTTTTTCCGTTTTCCGTTCCGTTTTCCGGCCACTGAATTTTCCGTTTCCGTTTTTACATCTGATTTTCCATTTTCCGACCAAAATTTTAGTTTTTCGTCTTTTTTTCCGTTTTCCGGCTCAATTTCCCGTTTCTCCACTTTTTTTTCCCATTTTCCACCTCAATTTTCCGTTTTGCCGCCTCATTTTACTTTTTTCTGGCTCAACTTTCTGTTTTCTGTTACAGCCAAACCGGTAACACTTCATGCAGATTATCAATTATGTGAATTTTTTATGTTTCCAGCAAAATTTCGGCAGATTTTTTCATTTCCATGCAAATTACATTTTTCCGTTTCCGTTTTTCCGGGCCCTTTTTCCGTTTTCCGGCCGCTGAAATTTTTTTTCCGTTTCCGTAAAAAAATTTTTTTGACACCCTACTTACAGACAAGATACATAACCACTTACCGGCACTGTAAAAAAACAAACATAAACAAAAGTTAACTAATTCAAATTTTATTTAAAAAAACAAACAGTTACACGTTCTGTGTACTTGCCCACCCTGGCAAAACAGACGCCAAGCGCGTCGCTTGGGAACCTTTTGATACGTGCGTTCCTACCGTAATTTGGCCTACCCTGTCTTGGAATGGTTTACGAAGACGCACATTGACATTTGTTGGTTAGGGGTCGGGACGGCATGTATCAAAGGGCTCAAAGGTCAGTATGCCATTATAACTAATGCCGCATTCACTCGCACGCCTTCAATATTGCGTTTCATTGTTCCGACGTATTTAGGTAAATTGCGATATTTGTAAATATTTATCACATCAATTGCTTCCACGTTTTACATATAAAAAGTGTGTACTGATCGGAATATGGCAATAAGAGGCTCCCCGTTATCACGCAAACAAGGACGGGATGCCATGTTTGCAAATCTACATGATAAAAGACTAATTTTACATGACATTGAACCAAATCATAAATGCAACAAATGTAAAACACATTCAAAAAGTGTGAAATGACTGAATGATTTGATAACGGTGACAGTTTTGCCATATTCCACCCACTTTACCCCCCCCCCCCCCTCCGATGGAAATAGTGATCTGATAATTGACAGCCGATCAAATATGCCGCAGCTGACATTCAACTTCCGTAGCCACTTAAAATTGCAATATGTTATTTATTATGTGTAAAAAAACGTGTGCATCGTGTTGCGTGCATGCTGGATTATCTGTCGGTTCATTTTGTGCGGTCCACACAAAGGGCTGTGCCGCCAGCCAAAATTGAACGCGAAGGCGGCGAGTGAATGTACACTTTGGGGGACTGAGTTATTTGTGATGTGAGCGCATCGACGCAGTGATGATGCGCAGGCTCGCATGGCGTCTGTTTCCACAGCTCAAAAAGAGTCACCCAAGCCACTTGAAAGCGTCACTTTTGCTGGGGTGGGCAAGTATACAGATTCCAGTTACAAATATTTAAAATTCAATCATTTTCAACAGTCTCCCCATGCAAATAAAACTGCACCGGTGCAATTTCACGAAATCCCAGAAGGTTTTTCAAACAGCCGTTTTTGCTCGCGTAAATTATACTTGCCAAAATTAAAAAAATACTAGGCAGCGGGATAGCCGGCGTAGACTGGAAAAAGTTGTTGCTGTTTTTAAACTGAGAAAAAATCTCTAGAATATAAATTTTGGAGAAGATTCTGAATCGATGAAGATTATTTAAGTTTCTTGGTTTAATTTTTGAATGCTTTTGAAGTCTGCATGATTTAGCACGAGATATAGAAACAGCGAAGTTAATTTTTGCGTGCAGATGTTAGGTTTTCCACTTCCAGCAGCACTTTCTTGTGAAAAATTAAAGAAAAACACTTACTATCAGAACTTTCTCCAAAATCGGCTAATCTCCATTCCAAAAAAAACACAAAAAAACACAATCCCGATCCTAAAAAGTCGATCCCGTTTGAACCCTATCAACCCCCCCCCAAAAAAAAATTATTATTAAAAAACTCCCAAAACACACCGTTTTCCCCCAAATCGGTTTATCAGAATTCCTTCTGACGTTTCCCACAAACATCGTAGCACACAAGCCCATGCAAACTGCCGCAGTGCCGAAAAATAGCCAAATTTCTGGCGCATATGGGTGCAAAAGTTTTGCAACACAATGTGTGTCTTCGCTAGTTGTCGTTGCAGTATTTTTGTCCTCCAATTTAGTTTGAAAGTGTCCCTGTTTCATTTGACGGGCTTGTGTAGATTTGAAAAACCTGCAATTACTTTTTACTGTTTATATACAAAATTTTAACTTCAAATATTTCCATGGACTATTTCTTATGCGTAGGGTACATAAATACATACAAATGATATCAATTTTCGCAGGGACGTAGCCAGGATTTTTGAGCGGGGGGGGGGCGGATTGTATACGGAGCCCGGCGAACGGGGGGGGGGCGGCGCCCCCCCCCTTAAATTTGACCCCTGTAGTAGGGTTCAAACGGGATTGACTTTTCGGGATCGGGATCGGGATCGGGATTCACTTTTTGAGATTTCGGGACCGGGATCGGGATCGGGATTGGGGTTTCGGGATCGGGATCGGGATCGGGATTGTTTTTTTGAGATTTCGGGATCGGGATCGGGATCGGGATTGGCCGGGATTGGGGTCACGGGATCGGGATCGGGATTGGGATAGGCATTTTTCCGGGATCGGGATTGGGTTCTAGGGATAGAGATTTTGGCCATTTTTCTGGCATTCACAGTTGTTCATAAAGGTCTCAAAACACTGTTGGATGCCAGAAAAGTGGCATAAAATTGACGCTGGGGGTTTGCATCCACTTTTTTGCATGCAAAAACGTCATTATTTCACTTTTTATAATTTCCACTAATTTTTCCGGGATCGGGATCCCGGACTTGGGAGTTTCTCGGGATCGGGATCGGGATTTGAAAACTTTCGGGATCGGGATCGGGATCGGGATTGGTATTTTTGAGATTTCGGGATCGGGATCGGGATCGGGATTGGGGTTTCGGGATCGGGATCGGGATCGGGACTGGTAAATCCCGGAATTTCACGGGATCCGGGATCGGGATCGGGATCCCGTTTGAACCCTACCCTGTAGTAAGGGAATGGCGCCATTCGTAGGCGCCATGCCATGGCGCAAATGGCGTTGGCATTGGCGCCAAAACAGCAGTATACGTCTGTATTTTACGGGCGTATAAAGCGACATGTACAGGAATTAAGTCCATTTTCACTGTCGTTGAGGCCGCGGAGAAGGGCCAGCCGAAAATATATGTTGCGAAGGGAAAATGCAAATTTTTTAAAACTGTCGACAAAGTCGTGTTCTGAAAGTGCCATTTCTGGCACATTTTTTGGTCCGGCCCAGGAAGGGGGGGGGGGCGCCCCCCCCCCCCGCCCCCCGCTGGCTACGTCCTTGAATTTTCGATATTTTTCTGCGACTCGATCGCTATTAGGGGTCTCCAATGTCTGAATGTCTACCACGAGACAAATTTTTGGCTTGTATCCCCTAAACCGCCAAATCGCTCAGCTATCTACCTTTCCGGATCAAATTTTGTGGATTTTTCGCTGATGTTCACTCAAAATCACTGGATGCACCACTGCTAATTTTCATATTCAAAAATGCGGTTTTGGTCCATAGGCGTAGTTATATTAGTATTTTTTAGCTTTAAACCCTTTTCTGGCAATTTTTTTAAACATTTCTGCCTATTGTCAAACATTTACCGGTAGATGTCAAACAAAAAAATTTCCCAGGGTGCAGCACCGATCCCAATAAACAGTAGAAATTACGGTAAATCTGTGAATAAACCCCCATACCTGTACACAAATGCGACCACAGTGGCGGGTATGAAAATGTCCAAAGCTCCCAGACTTGACCACTGTTTGGCATTGTGCCAATTTTCGATGCTTGACAGATTTTTGGGCCATACGAATAAATGCAATGATGGGGGATCCCTCTGCGCAACTATATCGGCTGAAATTTTTTTAATGTTTTTATTTATTTGAAATTGATATAGTTAAATTTAAAAAACTCATTATTCAGCTTTGAATGCATTTGAGTTCATGAATCATTTTTAATCTCCATGAATTGTAGTTGTTGGACATATTATTCCTGTAAACTCAAGTACACAGCTGATTTCAGAGTTTTCAAGATTTTTTGATATTTAGGTTGTAAACTAGTGTGTAGGTCACTTTACAGGGCTTCCGACTACCACCTGCAGTAAACTAAAAACTCAGTGCTTATGAACCAGCTTTGAACGTAAATATCAGATTTAATTTTGAATTTTCTTTTTAATCTCAGTCAACTGAAAATTTGAAAGCAAACTCAAAATTAAACTAGAACACGCTGAAAGCTATTTTTGAGTACTCAAATTTGAGTTTACTGCTGTTGGTAAACTAGCGCGTGCAGTGCCAACTATGCTAAGAACCGAAACCCACCCCTCCCCAATGGCGCCACACACTAGTTGACATCGACACCAAATGTCAACTGGTGCCGATCCTAATTCAAAGCTTGCGTTTGAACGTCGATCGTCGGCTCGTCAGCAAGCTTTGAATCGGGATCGGCACCAGTTGACATTAGGTGTCGATGTCAACTAGCGTGTGTAGGCCCAATCTGAATCAACACAAAACATTGGCGGCAAACACGAAATACAGGTCGAATAGCATCATGGAGCCGAGCAGGGCCACGCAGCTGGACAACGAATTGGGCAGAATGCATTTCACAATTGCCACGCTGTAGCTCAGCACCATAATGTCACGCAGCAACCAAGAGTAACTGAGAAGGGGGGGGGGGTGTTTTCAAAATCGCTAATTAAAAACTTGATTGAATCAGGGGTCTACTGAGCCAGCTCCAGTTTAGGTATCGATATATCACGAGGCAAAAAGTTTGGCTAGTTCCCACCGTACCACCCCCCACCAAAAACCGGCCAGCTATCTGTAACGCATTTTTGAGAAATTTTGCCCCAATTTTCGTACAAAACCGCTAATTTTCACACTTTTTACCAATTTTTTTAAACGCTTTGTTTTACTATTCCAAGTGCTTTGTTGCAATTATTTGCAGCTATTTTGACAACCTATATACAGTAAATGTGCATATTTAGCTATCTTTTCTAGCTATTTTCGATCAATTTTTTAGCTATTTTACACCTATCTTATGGTGATTCCCCATTTTTCTGCGTTCCACACCTTGAAAACATATAGGTATATTGACCCCACACCAGGGCCGTATCCAGGGGGGGGGCGGGGGGGCTGCAGCCCCCCCCCTCCCGGGGCGAGACCAGAAAGTGACCGGAAAATTCGATCTTTTCAACGTCAGCGTAAAAAATTTTGCGCGCAAGCGCGCATTCTTCACCAGACATTAAGGTATTATCATCAGATTTGCTCCATGTGGCCGCGAATCGTTGTAAATACACTCAATGTTGTGCTTTTTGCTGTTTTGTATGTATATTTACATACATATACAGCGTTCCATGGCGCTGCCGCCAACGCCAATAGCGCCATGCCTACTAATGGCGCCAGCGTCATAGCGCCATTCCGCCACTATCTAGCTAAAATTTTAGGGGGGGGGGCTGAGCCCCCCCCCTCGCCGGCCTCCGTAAACAAGCAGCCCCCCCGCTCAAAAATCCTGGATACGTCCCTGCCCCACACCCCCAAAATATTCCCAGCTATCTATCCGTGTGGAGGAGCGATTTACTATCTACCGTATTTCCTCGAAATACCCCCCCCCCCCTCTCGGGACCACTATGAAACAATCACCCCCCCCAAATTGAGTGTAAAGGGAACGTACATGACAATAACTGTAGTTTGTGTTCTGTGTACTGCAGAACACACGTTAAACCAATGTCGGTGTCTAGGGTTGGAAAAAAAACGTTTTTTTCTAACTCGATGTTTTTTTAAAAAAAACATTTTTTTTATTAAAAAAAACGTTTTTTTTAAAAGCTCCCAGATATGACCTAGTGTCAACATATATAGGTATATCAGACACTGGCAATACTCTGTGATGTTAAATATGACCATATAATGGCTGTGGAGCCATGGGATAGCATTATAAGTGGTGATTTGTGTCAAAAATATCCATTTTTCGTCGACATATCGTTCGTATATCGCCTTATAGTCGAATGTTTGTGACTTCAGGTAAAGTTTGGCACGGAATGGTGATCAAACAAGGTTATAAAAGGAGGTTGTTACTTTGGGAGTGAAGTTACACACTGTGGAGGTACATGGAAGCACATTACCTCAATATTATATATTACAGCAACATATGTCGGCTTATTCACCCATGGTAGCACATAGAAATGGATGTTTTGATACTAAAAATGCAACAAAACCAATGAAAACAACCACCAATGTCAATTTGTGTGTGAAATTGCGCGCTTGCGCGCAAAAATTTTGCAAAATACCTAGTGCTTAGTACTAAAAATTTCGGCCGATGTTTTTTTTTAAAAAAAACATTTCGGACGTCATGTTTTTTTTATAAAAAAAACGTTTTTTTTATAAAAAAAACGTTTAAAAAAAAACATCGGCCAACCCTATCGGTGTCACGTTAGAACAGTGTACATACCATCTACATACTAATATTAGTCTACAGAACCTTATAAATGGCGGTTTTTGTTGCATTTATTATCGACGTCTGCGTACGTTTCAGACGACGATTTCGTACTTGGTTTTCAAAAATTTTCTTGTGAAATAATACCCCCCCCCCCTCGAAATACCCCTCCCCCCTCTCGAGACCACTATGAAACAATCACCCCCCAGGGGGTATTTCGAGGAAATACTGTAAATGAACACCCGCAGGGTTCCAAATCTACAAAACCCCTGATGGACCCCCTCCAAAGTTCAAAAGTGTCCATTGAAACAATATTTTCGCACTTATGACGGAAATTTGACTTCGGAAAAAAGATTCGGTCGCTGCGACTAAATGCAACATTGCTTAAATACTCGTTTTTGAAATGTTTACTAATGAGAAGTTCAGTAAATATAATTTGGGCGTTTTCAACCAAAAACAGCAATGAATAAACAAAAAAAGAAAAACGTCCCAAAAGCCAACCAGCAGCCGTCGGCCATTCCTGTGATAAAAATATAAAATAGGCAACCAGCCAAAATGGCGCCAGCCATGTGACAAAGTGTAAATGCAAAGTTGAATAGATCAAAATGAATTCTGGACAAATGGTCGTATCTAATTAAATCGAAACGATAAATTTTCGGCTCGTAGTTCAGCTGCGAAAGTGGAAAGAGACAAAAGATGTTGTGATTTTTAACGTTTTTTTTAAAAATCATCTAAACGTTAAATCGTTTGAGGGTTGCAACGATGGGGCAGGCCTGATACGCACATCTGCCCGTTTTTTCACTTGACACTTTTTCAAGTGATTTTCAGATATGAGTGAAGTGAAAAAAGTTCACTAATGTCATTGCGCAACGTTTTTCACTTCACTCATATCTGAAAATCACTTAAAAAAGTGTCAAGTGAAAATAACGGGCAAATGTGAGTAACGGGCAGATGAGCGTATCAGTGCACCCCCGCAACGATGTGTAGTATGAAATATCGAGCGTGTTTTTGAAACATCAAATATTGATGGGATATTTTTTTAAACGAAATCGAATACCGCCACGAAAATGTCGGAATACCTGATATCAAAAAGGGTGTATTTTTGTCACCGAAAACTTAAAAAGAGAATCCACTGCAACCGTAGTTCCCCTTGATCATATTCCATATTATTCCAACTTAGCCGAAAAAAATTCCAAAAATCCAATTAAACATACATAAAAATACAAAAAAAAATTGTAAATAATTCGACCCTGTGTCGGTATCATCTAAACCCTGCACTCATCTAATTCTACCCACTATTCATCTACACCCGGTCAATCGGCGAGTAAGTGTGCGTTAGTGCATCTAAGGGGATTAGTGGCAGCGGGTTAAGATAAAGAGATTAGCATAGTAGCAAACATTACTCACCATAGGTGGCAAACACAAAGGAATAGACAATGTAGATGTTTTGCGGGTAGCACTAGATGACTGGTGGGCTTAGATGAGTAACGAGCTCTAACAAACAAATTGCAAGAGAAAGAACCCACCTTAACTAAAATCCTCTCAAAGATCGCAGAACAAAACACTGCAAACTGGAGCAGGGCACCCAAAGCGGGAACAAGTGTAGCCAGAGACCAGCTACAAGTGTCACCTAAACCCATCAAGTAAGGCTGCCAGTCAGAGCTCAGTTTCACACTGGAGAACAATGTGGCGATTGTGGAGTGATTGGCGCCGGGCGCCAGAGTTTTGGCGCTTGGCTGGCGCTTATTCACCCAGTGGATAAGTGCTGGCAAAAGTGGCAAGTGGTAAGTGAAGGGCACGAATTTTTATTTAGA
This sequence comes from Sphaerolaimus hirsutus, assembly GCA_964036195.1. Lineage (NCBI taxonomy): Eukaryota > Metazoa > Nematoda > Chromadorea > Monhysterida > Sphaerolaimidae > Sphaerolaimus > Sphaerolaimus hirsutus. The sequence goes on along the minus strand of OZ038455.1, from coordinate 862,759 downwards.
ACAATTTTGTAGCTTGATTGAGGGGGTCAACTAGCTATGAATTTTATTGGCATTACACAGACCATTAGTTTTCTAATGAAGTTTCGAAAAATGCGGAATACTCAGGATCAGTTTTGAACGCATGTAAGTTTACCACAATTAGATGTCTGTCAACTACTCTCACCCCCAAATCCAAATCTACAAGAACCCCGACTCTGCCAATCACTTTAATCACCACTTAGCACTTATCTCGTCACTTGTCCACTTGACGAATTGCTACCCGGTGCATCACAAGGGCACCAAGTGAGGCCACAATCGCTGGCACACAGCAAAGTGCCACCCCCATGTTCAAGGTCGGGTTAAGGCGTCGCTGCGAAATTGGGGAGAGTTGATTTTGACGTAGGTGATTTTGACACTCAAAATGTTACGATATTTTGGTGGCTAATCTGTACTTTGAGGAGCGATTGGGAGTGTGTAATCTGTCGAAAATTAGAAATTACCGTAGTCGATAATAAATTTAAACAAAATTGCTGTCACCCTAAAAAAGGCCTCGTAAATATCATATTCAATATAAAATATTTATGTTCTTCCCGGCAGTATTCATTGGCCCTACACAGACTAGTTGACATCGACAACAAATGTCAACTGGTTCCCATCCCAATTCAAAGCTATAATATGTATGTATGTATGTATGTATGTATGTAAGCTTGTTTACGAGTACACCACCGACGTTCAAACGAAAGTATTGAATCACGTTGCACATGAAGCCGTAGTGTTGAAAAATGTAGTAGTGTTACGCCTAGCAAGCTTTGAACTGGTATTTGAACCAGTTGACATTTGGTGCGCTTGTCAACTGGCGTAAGGCCAGGGGTTTGTAGATTTCGACCCCCCGTGGGGGGGTTCATATAATTAGGTAGCAAATCGGAGGGATAGATGGCTGAAAATTTTTTTTTTGGGGGGGGGGGTTTGGGGGGGGGGGGTTCGCGGGGTTCAATATATAGGGCTTTCCGAGGTATAGAAGGAAGAAAAGGGGACAAATCGCTATAAGTTGGTGAAAAATAGCTAAAAATAAGTATATAAGCACATATATCGCCAAGATAGGCGATAATGAACATGAACTAGTGATTTTGGAGGCGAAAAACTATAAAATAGCACGAAAATTATCGATTTTTAGCGAAAATTGGCTCAAATTTTTTTAAAAATCGCCCCAGATAGATAGATAGCTGGACGATTTGGGGATGGGGGGGTTAGGGGATAGTAGCCAAAAAATTTGCCTCCGGGATAGATAGATAGCTGGCGAACTTGGTGGGGTAACCCCCCTACTAAACCCCTGCGTAAGGCCATCCTGACAGTAATCTATTTTTGGCACCAATGACACTAACACCAACAAAATCTATTTCTACCCATAGGCGCACATTTTACACAAATCACTGCAAAACCAACCTTGTGCAAAACCGAAACATAACTCCAAGAATTTATACTGCCCACATAACATACGAATGCAGTTAAACAGCACACGATCACATTTCCCACGCAAAGGGAATACCATTCTGATAGGGGCACAGATTTGGAATCGTGCCAAAAATGTATTAGCGCATCTTGGCAGGTTGTCAACATTTTTAGAAGTACTGGAAAAGACACGATGGACTTTGATGGAAACTAATTTTGATGGAATTTTATATTGATTTTTGATAGGTAGACAACATTGTGATGGAATGTTGGCATGGAATTTGGACAGTTCTAGATATCTCCGCGAATTGAGTTTATGTTTTTCATTCATTAATTTTTAGTACTTAAATAAACGCCTTTTTTAAAAATACAATGAACCTACACACATTCAAAAGTGAACTTGTCGAAATAACGGTTGCAACGATATTCTTTTTCGATACAGAAACCTATTTGATGTTTTTCCCAAAAAAAAAATTGTCTTCGCGAATCAAAATCGAAAAAAATAGAAAAATAGTTTGAAAATTATATCGTTGCACCGCTACCACCACCACAAATAAAAAACCCGCAGTGAAAATAAATGGCAATATTTAGATGTAAATAAATATGCACAAAACGTTACCATAAAATTATCATGTATTTGGTGTATAGATTACTGCAAAATGATATTTATAAAACAATGAATACCGTATTACCTCGAATTATCCCCCCCTTGAATTAACCCCCATCGAATTAAACCCCCTCAAAATGAGCTGGGAAAATAATAACCCCCCCCCTCGAAATACCCCCCCTCCTGAATGATGGACATCATGTATGCAATGTACATGATGTATTTAATACTACTAATTTGCATTGCAGTGACTCTTATACGCTCATTTGTGTACAGATGTACACATATAGCCCAAATATGACCTACTTTCTCACGTTTATTACCGTTTTTGTGTATGAAAAAGCGTATTCTTTACTATGAATTTCATGAAAATTTCTGACGAAATAATATTAAAAAAACCCTCGAATAAACCCCCCCTCAAATTTTGCTGGCGAAATAATAAACCCCCATGGGGGTATTTCGAGGTAATACGGTAGTATTAATTTTGGCAAACTTACAACATCAGAAAGAATCAGAAAGATTTTGTTTTTCAATTGACACTTTCTTGAGTGGAGTGCAAAAAGTTCACTAATGTCATTGCGCAGCGTTTTTCACTTCACTCTGAAAATCACTTGGAAAAGTGTCAAGTTAAAAAACGGGCAAATGTGCGTAACGGGCAGATGTGCGTATCAGTGCACCCCCGAATGAACAATTCAAAGTAAATCAGAGTATACAAGCAAAAACTTCAAAAGCACCATGTGTAGGCACATAAGAAGTGTAAATCTACAGTTTACTTATGTACAGCATGCACTCGATTAATCCACCCTGGGGCGTTATTTTTCATCAGCATTTGACTGGGGAGGCTATGCTTCAACAATGGGCCCCCACACACTGGATGTCAACTGAATTCGTGTCAACTAAATGTCAACTGAATTCGTGTCAACTAAATGTCAACTGAATTTAAGTGATACTGTGATTTCAACTTATCTATCTGATAGAGCATAGTTAATTTTACATCATGACACTTCATTTTCATTGTTCCTGTTAAGTGTGATGCTTTTTACAAACTTCTTGTTTTATTCAATTGACACTGAGTTGACGCGAATTTGCGATGTCAACTAGTGTGTGTGTGCCCAATGTGGTTACTTATAAGTTTGGGTGACACTTGAATCGTCACTTGTCCATAAATATAGAAATAGCCACTTCTAATTTTTACACACATTGATATGCTATCAAATTGGGATTCGATTCAAGGGGTGTATTCAAGTGAAAACAATGTATACACATTAAAAAAGATTTTTATATACATTCATATAAACAAACTCAAACAAGTCCCCAAAATCTGAACCAAAAAACGTAACTCACAGATGCACCAAATACCATATTCCCCAAATAAATTCAGCTTTCACGGTAGGATCTTTTTTGACTTTTTTATAGAGGAATTCACTACGGGGGTTAAAAACTTTTTAAAGTTATTTTTTACATTACCCGATTAAAAAAATCGAATTTATTCAAAAAACGCTTGCCAACCCTAATCGAGACAGTCTATAAAAGTCCGTGAAAGTCTGTAATTATAGGTATTATATCATAAAAATGTGTTCAAAAAGGAAGGAAAAAATAGTTTTCAAAAAAACATGTGAAAAACCGAATACAACCATTGTTTTAAAAACAACTGCAAAAATCCAAGTCACAATTTAACTAGCACCCCCATTGGCAGGGTTGGAGCGACATATCGTAAATATTGAATACGACAATTTTTAATATCGAACATCGATATCGAACATTTTGTAAAAAGTATCGAATATCGCCTAAACTAGGATTCGGACTTTTCGATATCAATATCCGTTTTTTTTTCGTGCGCGAAACTCGATATTCGATATCGATACGATAAGGACCCTCGATATAGATTTTCGATACCATATATAACGACCCAACCATAGTCCCAATCCTACTCTTCACCCTCCAAACTCTCATTGGAACTCATTTTGTCATTTTGGCACAGTGCCAGCTGTCTGGACTTTCGCCGCTCGCACCTGGGGCATTCTTGTGAAACGCGGGTGAAACATTGTCTGGGAATTGTATTGGAATTGAATTGGAATTGACAAAAGTGTGATTTGTTTACGCTTGACTCTGAGTTGACTAAATATATAAATTCAGTTGCCACATGACACTTTCATTGTTTCATATTGTTTCATAACTGTGCGAAACAGGCCTATGTGCGGAACAGGGTTATGTGTGAACGAGGCCTATGTGCGCGTCACTGGTGCGTGTCAGGGCACCCCAACTTTACCCTCCCTTCTCCGCTGCACAATGAGTTCCAGGCGGCGCCGCGCCGGCTGTCTGAGTTTTCATTTTGCAAGGAATTTTCCATGAATTTTGACACTTTGCATGACATTTGACATTTTACAGGGTCAAAAGTGTTAGAAAATGCCCTGCAAAATGGAAACTCAATTCTGCGAACAATGCGGAACTAGCGTTGGGAAACTGGAACCGAACTTTCGGTACCCGAAAAAGTTTTGGGTTTCGTTTAGTTTACCAATGCAACTGCATCCAGAACATGGAACGTGCACTAGCGTTGGTAAACTAAACTAACCCAAAACTGTTTCGGGTACCGAAGTTCGGTTCCGGTTTCCCAACCCTAGTGTGCATTGTTTGCAGAACAGTGGGGTAAAGTTGGGGTGCCCGGTCACACGCTCGACTCACACGCACAGACGCCTGTTTCGCACATACGCCTGTTTCGCACATACGCCCGTTTCGCACAGACATCATTTTTGTGCGACACGGGCGTTTGTGCGACACGGGTTTCATGCGTGTGCGAAACGGGTGTTTGTGCGAAACAGGCTTATGTGCGAAAAAGGCCTGGCCCGTCAGCCCCCCCCCCCAATTTTACCTACGTGGTAGCGGAATGGCGCTGGCGCCATTCGTAGGCGCAACACCATGGCGCCATTGGCGTTGGCGTTGGCGCCAGAAATCGCTTATATGTATGTAAATATACATACGTATAGAGCAAAAAACACACCAATTGTGTATATAATAATGAAGTGAGAGTACGGGGACCGATTTACCAACAATACATCTGCAGCTAAGGCAAATGCGCGCGTGCGCGCAAATTTTTTTACATTACACCTTCAAAAGTGGTACCATAAGTTGCATTTTCACCGACTTTTTCATGTCTCACCCGGGAACAGAGGGGGGGCTGCAGCCCCCCCCCCCCGCCCCCTGGATACGTCCTTGCTGGTAATCTAAAATTGATTCATTTTGGTGACGTCAAGTAGAATCTCGGTTCAAAAGAAGCGTAAGTCTGCACTTTACGCCTGACTAGGGTTGGCCAATGTTTTTTTTAAAACGTTTTTAAAAGAAAAAAACGTTGTTTTTTTTTTAAAAAACATGACGTCCGAAATGTTTTTTTTTTTTTTAAAAACATCAGCCGAAATTTTTAGTACTAAGCACTAGGTATTTTGCAAAATTTTTGCGCGCAAGCGCGCAATTTCACACACAAATTGACATTGGCGGTTGTTTTCATTGGTTTTGTTGCATTTTTAGTATCAAAACATCCATTTCTATGTGCTACCATGGGTGAATAAGCCGAGATATGTTTCTGTAATATATAATATTGAGGTAATGTGCTTCCATGTACCTCCACAGTGTGTAACTTCACTCCCAAAGTAACAACCTCCTTTTATAACCTTGTTTGATCACCATTCCGTGCCAAACTTTACCTGAAGTCACGAACATTCGACTATAAGGCGAGATACAAACGATATGTCAACGAAAAATGGATATTTTTGACACAAATCACCACTTATAATGCTATCCCATGGCTCCACAGCCATTATATGGTCATATTTAACATCACAGAGTATTGCCAGTGTCTGATATACCTATATATGTTGACACTAGGTCATATCTGGGAGCTTTTAAAAAAAAACGTTTTTTTTTTTAAAAAACATCGAGTTAAAAAAAACGTTTTTTTTCCAACCCTACGCCTGACACTTCGCCAATTTTCCAACATCCGACAAAAAGCGATATACGTAACAAGTCGACATAAAAATAGATAATTTTGACAGAATCACCACTTAAATGCTATCCCATGGCTCCACAGCCATTCTATGGCTATATTTAAGACCACGAAGTACTGACAATTGTCCGATATACCTGAATATGTTGACTCACAACTAGGGTTGGCACTTGATTTTTTAGAACTGATTTTAAAAAAAATCTGATTTTTTTATTTAAAAATCTAAGGGTGGCAACCAGGGACGTATCCAGGATTTTTGAGCGGGGGGGGGCTGCTTGTTTACGGAGGCCGGCGAGGGGGGCTCAGCCCCCCCCCCCCTAACATTTTAGCTACATAGTGCCGGAACGGCGCCATGGCGCTGGCGCCATTAGTAGGCGCCACGCCATGGCGCCATTGGCGTTGGCGTCAGCGCCAGGGAATGCTGTATATGTATGTAAATATACATACAAAACAGCAAAAAAACACAATATTGAGTGTATTTATAATAATTTGTGGCCACATGAAGCAAATCCGATGATAATACCTTATATCTAGTGAAGAATGCGCGCTTGCGCGCAAAACTTTTTACGCTGACGTTGAAAAAGTCACATTTTCCGGTCACTTTCTGGTCTCGCCCAGGGAGGGGGGGGGCTGCAGCCCCCCCCCCCCTGGATACGGCCCTGGTGGAAACTGATTTTAATTTTTAAAAATCAAAAGGCAAAATTTCTGGTAGACTTGCACTAGGTATTTACAAGTAACAGGTATTTACAGGTAATCAAGGCGTTTAAAAAAATTGATTTTTTTCCAACCCTACTCACAACCTTATTTGGGAGCATTTAAAAACCGTTTCATAAAAAACGTTTTTTAAAAACAAACAGGGTCGTAGCAGTGTTCTCACACGGTCGTAAAAAATCTCTTCATCCGTAAATTCCATCACAATGGAAAAAGCGCAAAAAACTCAAATGGCACGAACCTGTGAAATACAGCAAAGCAGTTTTTGCAGGCGCTGCTCACATCGTCGAACGGATAAATGGTTCTTTTGTCCGCGCACAATTCGCAAACGAAGCCATTGCCTCGGCAAGTCTGTAATTTTTCATGGTGTCGTGTAAATGAAGCGTCTTTTTCTTGAAGTCGATAAGACCAAAAAGTCGATCTGGAGAAAATTGCATTTTAAGCTTCATTTCATACTCTCTGCCGAAAATACGTGTTCAATGCGAGTGCTCGCTATTTATCGTAAAGTTCCGAATGTTGATTACAAAGTTTTAAATTTACTGCCTCCCAAGGACGTAGCCAGGGGGGGGGCGGGGGGGGCGGCCGCCCCCCCCCCTTCCCGGGTCGGACAAGAAAATATACCCGAAATGGTGCTCCCGTAAAGCAATTTTGTCGCCAGTCCGGAAAAATTTTGCGCGCAAGCGCGCATTTCGGCGCCGCACAGTATATTTTAGTTATACCTGTGGTTTCGGACCAAAAAATCACTGAAAATTCGTCCCCGTCGCTGTATATGTATGTAAAATACATACAAGTACAGCACTATTTGGCGCCAATGCCAACACCAATGGCGCCATGGCGTCGCGCCTACGAATGGCGCTGGCGCCAAGGCGCCATTCCTTTACCACATGGGTCAAATTTAGGGGGGGGGGGCGCCGCCCCCCCCGTTCGCCGAGCTCCGTATACAATCCGCCCCCCCCCGCTCAAAAATCCTGGCTACGTCCCTGCTGCCTCCGCTCTCAACGTATATTGGAGCAGCGGCTTGTCCAGAAAATGCATTCGGATAAATGAAACCAGGAAGTCGTCCAATAAACAAGTCGACGTATCGACTTTTTGCACACGACACAAGTTTTGTTCCTGTCAGCGATAAATTTGCCTTATCAACAATCCATGGACTTATCGACGCCAGTGGACGCCTCAAATATTTTATTATCATTATTATTTGGTAGTTTCTCAAATCTCGTTAAAATTTGTGATAGTACGCAAATATTGAGAATGCGAAACATCAATACAATATGGCTATCACTATCTTGGGTGGATATTGGAGGGCTAGCAGCGAAAAATTTACGCTAGTGCAAAAGTAGGCATTTGCATTTTATTCGTTCGCTCAATTACATGTGATAATGGCCCCACACACACTAGTTTTCACCGTGACTGATGTGAAAACTGAAATGGCGACATTTAGCCTACTCTTATTGTATGCTCTACGTGTTTTAGTTTTCAAATTTTAAAAGTTTAACTTTCATTAATTTAAATTCAAATTTAAATTTCATTAAATAATTCAACCGTGTTCATTAATTTGTACTTTAAAAAATTTCAGTTTTCACACGACGTCACGGTGAAAACTAGTGTGTGTAGGCACAATTACAAAATGTTATTGGTGTGACTCGACACACATGTCACTGCATGGTTGTCACTGCCCAGGCGAACCAATAATGAACAAATCAAAATCAAAATAGAAGGGTAGCAGCTCATTCTGACATAGTCCAGGTGTAAATTCTCCCCAGACTAGGGATGCACGACGTTTTTACAACATAAAAAAACGAAAAAAACTCAAGCATTCGGAACTTTTATCTTTAGTATTTAACTACTTTTAGTACTTTATTGTATGCGATTTCGCAGACATATTGACATTGGAGGATGTTGCATTTAGGGTTCAAACGGGATCCCGATCCCGGATCCCGTGAAATTCCGGGATTTAGCAGTTCCGATCCCGATCCCGAAACCCCAATCCCGATCCCGAAATCCAAAAATACCAATCCCGATTCCGATCCCAAAAACTTTCAAATCCCGATCCCGATCCCGAGAATCTCCCAAGTCCGGGATCCCGATCCCGGAAAAAATAGTGGAAATTATAAAAACGTGAAAAAATGACATTTTTTGCGTGCACAAATGTGAACGCAAACCCCCAGCGTCCATTTTATGTCACTTTTCTGGCATCCAACAGTGTTTTGAGACCTTTATGAACAACTGTGAATGTCAGAAACGTGACGAAAATCTCTATCCCTAGACCCCAATCCCGATCCCGAAATCTCAAAATACCAATCTCGATCCAGAAATCTCAAAAAGTGAATCCCGATCCCGATCCCGAAAAGTCAATCCCGTTTGAACCCTAATTGCATTGACATTGCATTTCAGTGTTTTTCAAACGGGTTCGTCGAAAAACAACGTTTTTTTCCATCCCCTACTATGTATCCAAAAGTGACTAACCTCACAATCGAATTTAATATGCTGCGTGAATATATTAACAATCGCCCTGAGTTCAGCCTCCAAAACACCGCAATTCAATTCGACCAAATCCAATAGAGAATAAGTATCTCCGTTTTCCACAAAATGCTGGTGACGTTTGAGCTGGGAATTGAAAATAATTACGCATATTGGCCCCACACACACTAGTTGACATCGCAAATTCGCGTCAACTCAGTGTCAATTGAATAAAACAAGAAGTTTGTAAAAAGCATCACACTTAACAGGAACCATGAAAATGAAGTGTCATGATGTAAAATTGACATGCTCTATCAGATAGATAAGTTGAAATCACAGTATCACTTAAATTCAGTTGACATTTAGTTGACACGAATTCAGTTGACATCAGTGTGTGGGGGCCCATTGGCCCCACACACGCTAGTTGACATCGACACCAAATGTCAACTGGGTCCGATCCTAGATCAAAGATTGCGTTTGAACGTCGTTCGTCCACTCGTCAGCAAGCTTTGAATCGGGATCGGCACCAGTTGACATTTGGTGTCAATGTCAACTAGCGTGTGGGCCCATTCAGCTGACTGCATACTATGCACATTTCTGGAGGATACACTCGATCCTGACGTCATCGTAAAATGGTGACAATTGTTCCAAACATGACAACACGATTTCAGACATGAAACATGACTCTCGCAGACATGGTCAATGAAGAATTTGAATGTTGCATTGTACTTTGCTTTTTTTGTGAAAGTGGGCGCGTAATCGTGGCGTTGGTAACTTGTACGTTATCGACTGAGAAATAAATGAGCAATTTTGTGTGCTAACTTTGCGGATCACATGTATTACGCGTCAACGCACAGATTTACCGTATTTCCTCGAAATACCCCCCTCAAAATGGGCACTATGTATTTGTGGTCCGGGAAATGCATAACAGACGTTCAAAACACTTACTGTCTGGCTTATATAAGGCTGTAAAAACTTATAAATGGAGTTTATTGTTGCATTTTTCACGTTTTTCTCTCAAAATTTTCACTCTGAAAAAATAAACCCCCGGGGGGTAATTCGAGGAAATACGGTACACAAATAAAAAGAATTTAGAAGAAAAAAGGAGCAGTCGAGTACAAACATACGTTTCATGCCTGAAATGTGTTCTTTATGGAACAATTTTAAAAATTCAATTTAATTAAAAAAACGCATATAATGCGGACCGCGGAGTAGATATGCAGTATACCGTATTACCTCGAAATACCCCCAGGGGGTTTATTTTCTCGCCAGGAAAATTTGAGGGGGGATAATTCGAGGGGGGGGGGTATTCGAGGGGGGTATATTATTTCGCCAGAAATTTTCGGAGATTACCAATACTCAGACGTAGAAAAATCAAACAATTACATAGATGTATGTGTGTTTATAGGCATACATAACTGTATATACACATAAACCCTGCCCATCACGTCACTAAATCATCCGTTTTAACGTGTGTTCTGTATTGTACAGATGACAAACTGCAGTATTTGTCATGTACGTTCACTTTACACTCAATTTTAGGGGGGGGGGTTAATTCAAGGGGGGTTAATTCGAGGTAATACGGTAACCTTATCACAAAATTACCGAATCCCCATGACAATGTGGCATCATATCTTCAAAAATTTTTCTAAAATGTAAAATCGAACAGGACAAATAAAGCAAACATAAAATGTTATAAAAAATATTTACCTTCCACAAAATGCGCTTCTGCCTGGCTCGTGTGCAGCACATAAAATAGCATTTCATTATCAGAATGTCACTGCGAATTTTCTACAAAAAAGATACATTTTTTTGGTGGTTCACAAAATTTCTTATTAATTCTGCAAAAAGTGGGTAGGGCTGGGACGATAGATCGTATCCAAGATTCTATTTTTTTTAGATATCGACATCGATATGACCATTTTAATGATATCGATGATTTTGTAAAAAATATCGAATATCGGGTATCGACTATTTTTATAAAGGATGTCGATATAGATAGTCCACATGGATATCGAAAGTGGTATCGTCCTAACTAGGGTGTCAAATTTCCGTTTTCCGAAGGCAATATTTTTTCGTTTTCTGTTCCATTTTCCGGCCATTGAAATATTTTTCCGCTTTCCGGCCACTATTTTTTTACATTTTCGTTTTTCCGGCTTATTTCCCGTTTTCCAGCTAAATTTTCAGTTTTCCGGCTCGATTTTCTGTGTTTTTTTTCCACCTCATATACCCTTTTCCCGGCTCAACTGTCTGTTTTCTGTTTCACCCAAACTGGTAAACATGCATGCAGGTTTTCAATTATGTAAATTTTTTCTATTTTCCAAAAAAAATTCAGCAATCTTTACCATTTCCAGCAACTTTCAGCATTTTTTCCGTTTTCCGGCAAAATTTCAGCAATTCTTTCCGTTTCCATGCAAAGTGAATTTTTCAGTTTCCGGTTTTCCGGCCGCTGAAATTTTTTTCTGTTTCCGTTTTCCGGCAAGTGCAAATTTTTTCCGGTTTCTGTTCCGTTTTCCGGCTGCTGATTTTGTTTTCCATTTCCGTGGTACCGTAAAAAAAATTTTTTTTGACACCCTAGTCTCAACCCTAGAAAAAAGTGACAAACTTTGACATAACGAAGCTCTTCAATCAGATTGAAAAGTGCCCGATTAGACGCCTCCAAGCGAATAATTGGTTTTCGATAGAGAAGTTCCAACAATTGCTTGCTACTGCGTGATACCTGCGCAGTGAATTAAAAATACTTTTTCTAAGCAAACTTGTGCCAAATGTCAAAACTTGTTAAAAATAAATTCTATTCTATACTTAATGACAGAATAACTGGTAAGTTAAGTTATGGCAATTGTCATGTTACGAGGTAAGTCAAATGACAAATAAAAAGGTGATATGACAAGTATTTTCAGGAAAAAATACCTATCGCTTTTATGTGTTATGTCACTTGTCACTTACCACAATCCAAGCTACAAGTGACTATTGAAACGTTATAAATGACAAATTATGTTGCTGAGCACACGAGTTGACAACTTAAATTTGAGTTGACAACTTAAATTTGAGTTGACAACTTAAATTTCTACAAATACATGTGTTTGTCTTGACATATTAAATGGTTTTTAATCCCCGTCAACCAAGGACGTACGCAGTGGAAGGTAGGGTGGCAGAATTTACCGTACCCCGTACCGCGTACAGCATTTTACAGATTTACCGTATCGTACCGCTTACCGCAAAATTGAAGATTTACCGTACCGTACCGTTTACTGCAAAATAGTAAGTTTACCGTACCGTACGGTTTACCGCAAAAGGCCGTACCGTCTGCCACCCTAGTGGGGGGCCCTTCCCGCGCCGGACCTAAGATATGCCGCGGGATGGCACTTTTGTGCAACGATTTTGTACGCAAACTGCAAGTGCGCAACTCCCCACCCATGTATTCATTTTTATGTTTTACAGGTAAAAATGCCATCACAAATGTAAAAAAACGGTGCTTAGTATACCGTATTACCTCGAAATGCCCCCAGGGGGTTTATTATTTCGCCAGCAAAATTTGAGGGGGGATAATTCGAGGGGGGTTTATTCGAGGGGGGGGGGCCTTTTATTTCGCCAGAAATTTTCGGAAATTCCCCATACGCGAACGTAGAAAAATCGAACAATCACATAGATTTATATGTGTTTATAGGCATATATTACTGTTTATACACAAAAACCCTTCCCTAACGTCACTTAATCATCAGTTTTAACGTGTGTTCTGCATTGTACAGATCACAAACTGCCGTATTTGTCATGTACGTTCACGTTACACTCAATTTTAGGGGGGTATTTCGAGGGGGGGGGGGGTTATTATTTCCTCAGCCGAAATTTAAGGGGGTATTTCGAGGGGGGCGGGTTTATTTAAGGAGGAGGAATAATTCGAGGTAATACGGTACTCGGCGGACCGCATGCTAAGCATTTTTCTGAGGGAAACACTCAATCATGACGTCATCATAATTGAAATGAAAAAAAAACATGACGGGAAAAAACATTCCTCCTTTGTATGCGACTCCGCCTTTTTCTTTTTTTGAATATTTTTCTTTTTGTAAAAGTGCATTATCGACCAAGACATAAATAATTCTGGGCTCATGCTTTGCGGTCCGCCGAGTATACCATATATTTTGGTAAAATAGGCATATATACAGTAGACATTGGCACCAACGCCAATACTGCCATGGCGCGGCACATACAAATGGCGCCAGCGCCACGGCTCCAATCCGTTACTACGGAACCACATTTTAGGGGGGGGGGGGGAACGCCCCCCCCCGTTCGCCGGGCTCAGTAAACAATCCCCCCCCGCTCAAAAAAAAATCCTGCGCACGTCCCTGCCGTCAACAGTCGTTCACGACTCCTAATTCTGGCAAACGCAAATGTGTTTAAAACAGATTTATCAGCTTCCGAATTCTCGTTTGTCGACTAGGTGTGTGTATTGTCAAAATATTACATTTAAAATACTTGTCATCTCACTTATAACATACACTTTTCCTGTCAGTTTTCCGGCCCTTTTCGACACTTGGTAATGAATACCTCATGTCATCATAAATATATTAAAAACCCTATAAACCCACAAATCTGGGCTCAAAATCCCAATTTTGAATAACTCTGGCGGGAATAATGCACTTGTCATTCCAATGGCACTGGGTACAAAAAAATCTACCCGTGTAATCGCATAGACGAGCTTCGGACGCAGTGTGACGGCTGTCTCCTGAGGTTTTTAAAAATTAAAAAAAGTGTCAGAATTGTCAAATTATGGAAAGTAAAAACGAACTGTTACTTATTTACCTATTTGCTTGAATAGTTCCCCCTTGAATAATTCCCCCCCTCGAATACCCCCCCCCCTGTAAGACGAGTGAGGAAATAATAATTCCCCCCTCGAATAATCCCCCCCCTTTAAAGATTTGATTAGTTTGTTATACCTGATTTTTACAAAAATGGCACGTTATTGTGTTTATAAAGCATATTTCATGAAATCAGTTGATGGAAACATGCTTGAAAATTTTGACGAAATAATAATTCCCCCCCCCCCTCGAATAGTTCCCCCTCAAAAATGCCTGACGAAATAATAATCCCCCAGGGGGATTATTCAAGCAAATACGGTAAGTTACTAAGGGTGGTGAACCTTTGTCCCCGCTGCCACCTAGTTGTAGGTTTGGCAAACCAACGAAAATGTAAACTGAGTGTTAGGGCCCACACACGCTAGTTGACATTAGGGTTCAAACGGGACCAGTTTTTCGGACCGGGACCGGGACCGGGACCAGAAATTTTTCTTATCGGGACCGGGACCGGGACCGGGACTAGGTGGTCGGGACCGGGACCGGGACCGGGACTGGCATTTTTCAATTGTCGGGACCGGGACCGGGACCGGGACTGGGGTGTCCGGACCGGGACCAGGATTTGCCGAACCAGGTACCAGGACCACAGCCCCCTTTTGAGCCCTGTCGGGACCGATAACCATTTGAATGCATATTTTCCGAAGTTTCATACGATTTTGACACTTCATTCAATCAAAATTGTCATCAAAAATATAATAAAAGTCAAAATTCAATCGAGTCACAAAAAAGGACAACATGCACGAAAATTATGACAGTGAGTATTGATACATTAGCTGGCGCAGTGCTTTCTGAGGGAAAATAAATTTTTCAGCCTTCTCTGATGTCGAACATGAATGAGAATGTTTGGAACTCACCAAAAAACGTCAAAAATTCGTCGACAGAATGAGAATGCGCTGACTGGCGCGAATTTTTTGCGAATTTTACAAGTATTTAAGAATCAAAATTTGGATCCAGTCCGGTCAATTTTTCTTATCGGGACCGCTGAAAAATTCCGGGACCGGGACCGGGACCGGGACTGGGTGGTCGGGACCGGGACCGGGACCGGGACTGGCCTTTTTCAATTGTCGGGACCGGGACCGGGACCGGGACTGGGGTGTCGGGACCGGGACCGGGACCGGGACCGCCCCAGTCCCGACTTTTTGCCGAACCGTGTACCGGGACCGCGGTCCCGTTTGAACCCTAGTTGACATCGACACCAAATGTCAACTGGTTCCGATCCCAATTCGAAGATTACGTTTGCACGTCGTTCGTCGGCTCGTCAGCAAGCTTTGAATCGGGATCGGCACCAGTTGACATTTGGTGTCGATGGCAACTAGCGTGTGTAGGCCCTTATTGGCAGGTGCCTCGCACCTGGCTTTAGCGCTTCACCCCTTGTCAACTGTGCGCCACCAAAATGTCAACTAATAAAGAAGTACAACAAAAATTCTAAGCTCAACCGAAAGCCGCCCCATCTTTGTTTCTGTTGCGCAGAAAATAAACTATCATCCGCAGGTTGTCAAGTTCGACCAATCGCCAATTGCCGATTTTCATACCGTTTTATAGTTTTTCATTTTCAAAATCGATAGTTCATGTGTTTGTTGCCTATTTTCAGCTATTTTGTGCATCAAATGTTTATATACCTATTTTGAGCTGTTTTTCACCTACTTTTAGCGATTTTTTACCCTTTTCTTCCTTCTATACCTTGGAAAAGCCTATATATTAAACCCCCGCAAACACCCCCCCCCCAAAAAAAAAAAAAATAAATAATTTTTTATTGCTATCTATCCCTCCGGGGGAGCGATTTACTATCTATATGAACCCCCGGAGGGGTCCAAATCCACTAAACCCCTGGTACATCCTGCACTAAAATCCCAAAATTGTACAAATAACCCCCGCCCCAACAAACCAACGCACACAGCGACAACTTCATTGCACTCGAAACACCGGAAATCCTGGGGGGCACTCCCAGACACTGTAAAATGCCCCGTAAAATGTCCAATATCGTGCAAACTGTCTTATGTCATGTAAAATGCCCTGCAAAGGCCCCACACACGCTAGTTGACAATGACACATATGTCAACTGGTTCCGGTCCCAATTCCAAGCTTGTATTTGAAGGTCGATCGTTGGCTCGCCAGCAAGCATTGAATTGGGATCGGGACCAATTGACATTTGTGTCAATGTCAACTGCAGAAGACTTTCCATTTTACGGGGGAATTCTACATGACTCAGACACTTTGCATTACATTAGACATTTTCCAGGGCATTTCACAGACTCTGCGATTGGCACCTGCTTTGACAGACCGCAAGTGGGTGCGATCTGCTCCAGGAAATGTCTGCAGTCGGCGGCGACCAAGGCGGCGCAAGTTCGGATTACTGACGCCAAACATCAGGGGGCAGTCCCAAGCCCTGTAAAGTGTAAAGTAAAGTGTCAAGTGTAAAGTCAAATGCAAAGTAAATAAATCAAAACAAAAAAGACAAGATTTTATTACTGAACTTTGGATGACAATTGGCAGTTTACTTTGCATTAGACTTTACATTTGACACTTTACTTTACACTTTACAGGGCTTGGGACTGGCACCTGGCGTGCACGCGGTAGCCGCAACCTGGGGTAGATGAGGGGAAAAAACAACGTTTTTTAAAAACACTTGTGTCCAGGGACGTATCCAGGATTTTGGAGCGGGGGGGCTGCTTGTTTACGGGGCCCGGCGAACGGGGGGGGGGGGGCTCAGCCCCCCCCACCCCTAAAATTTTTCCTATGTGGCGGCGGAATGGCGTCATGGCGCTGGCGCCATTCGTAGGCGCCACGCCATGGCGCCATTGGCATAGGCGCTGGCGCCAATAATCGCTTATATGTATGTAAATATACATACATATATAGCGAAAACCCGGCCATTTCATCGATTTAAAAGAAAATTGTGAGTACTGGGCCGATTTTTTCAAAATACAGCTGTGTGACGGAGAAATGCGCGCTTGCGCGCAAAATTTTTACAGTACACCTTCAAAAGTTGTACAAAAAGTTGCATTCTCAGCAACTTTTTTAGGTCTCGCCCGGGAAGGGGGGGGCTGCAGCCCCCCCGCCCCCCCTGGATACGTCCTTGCTTGTGTCCTATTTGAAAAAAAAGATATGTTATTTTGTCTTAAGCTGCGTTTACACTGCGACTTGTGCCGACAATTTTAAAAAAGTGAGAAAGTTCCATAATTTTGGATCAAAATTCCATATCTGCAAGAAAATGCAGTGAAGTCAGTGAGTTATAAGCATTTTAATATATTTCGCTTGTCGGTTCGCTTTTTTGGATCGAAAACTGAAATATTTTTAAAATGCTTATAACTCACTGACTTGAAAAAAATCGCAAAAATAGTTCTCCACGGGGAATTTTTCGAGCCAATACGGTAAATATATGCCAAAAACCGGGCGGAAACAAACCAGTACACTTGAACCAGGGCTGGACCAGTCTCCAAATGATACCCATACATCGATCACAGTACAAATTTCCCCCCGCGCGCCGAGTCTGCTCACAAAACTTATGTCCGCAAATATTCCGTAAAGTGTCCGTTATTTCCGGGGCGCCTTCCTGTGTTGGGAATGTTTTTTTTAAATATTTTGCATGAATATTCGCATGCGCCTACTTGAAGAGGTTGAAACGGGATTGACTTTTCAGCAGGGGTTCTGTAGATTTGGACCCCAGCGGGGGTTCATATAGATAGCAAATCGCTCCTCCGGATGGATAGATAAACCCCTGCTCACCTCTCTTACAACCCTTCAAATATTTTCAAGAGAAACTTAAAAACTCGTGAATGGGGCAACTTTCATGGCTAAGTTGGGTATACACTTGTAGGGCAAATCATGCCCTACAAGTGTATACCCAACTTAGCCGTGAAAGTTGCCCCATTCACGAGTTTTTAAGTTTCTCGTGAAAATATTTGAAGGGTTGTAAGAGAGATGAGCAGGGGTTTAGCTGACAAATTTTCTGGGGGGGTTGGGGGGGTTTGGGGGGGGGTTCGCGGAGGTTCAAAATATAGGCATAGAAGGGAGTAAAAGGAGAAAAATCGCTAAAAGTACGTAGGTGAAAGATGGCTAAACATGGGTATATAAGGACATATAGTACCAAAAATAGCTGAAAATAGGCAGTTAGACACATCTACTAGTGATTTTGGAGGTGAAATACAATATAAAGGTATGAAAAATAGCGATTTTGAGCGAAAACTGGGGTGTAGTTTCTCAAAAATCGCTCCAGATAGATAGATAGCTGGCCGATGTGGGGGGGGGTTAGGGGATAGTAGCCCAAAATTTTGCCTCCGGGATAAATAGATAGCTGGCGGATTTGGGGGGGGGTAACCCCCCCCCCCCTACTGAACCCCTGCTTTTCAGGATCGGGATTGATATTTTTAATTTTCGCGATCGGGATTTTGGCCGAAGTATCGGGATCGCGATTTTCAAAGTTTCGGAATTGGGAATTGGATTTTCAAAATTCGGGATCGGGACCGCTCAATCCCGAAAATTATGGGGATCCCGTTTGAACTCTACCGCCTACGCACAGTAAATAGTTTATATCGAAGTTTTGCAAACTCATAGATCAGCTTTGAAAGCATTTCAGTTTACTTGAATGAGACAGTTTTATTTAGAATTTACTAATTTTAGTTGACACCTCATTGCGGTAGACTCAAATGCGTTCTCATCTAAAATTTAAAATACTCAATTTATCTAAACAAAATTTGTCGCCGCATTTCATTGATTTCAATATTGATATAGGTATTTATATAGGGGATGGTCCGGCAGTAAAGTAAACCCGGCCGTAAAGTAAACCCGGCCGTAAAGTAGAGGGTGCTCCTTTAGACCGGGCATCATTACGGCAGAGTTGTTTAGAGTACTGAACTTTTTTCAAAGTAAACGAAAACGTAAAGTATTTTATTTTTAGTCACACCTGAATACAGAAAACGTAAAGTAAAAATTTTCTACTTTTACGCTGTGTAAAAGGTGAGTAAACGTAAATATCTGTAAATACTCGTTTTCAGTACTCGCGTACTTTCAAAAAGTACGCGAGTAACTGAGTACCAGTATTTTTTCGGGAGGAAACGTAAACGTATTTACGCAGCACTCGAGTATATGTATTTATCGAGTAAACGTAAATACGTTTTGTACAACTATGCCTTACGGCCGGATTTACTTTACGGGTGGGTTTACTTTACGGCCGAGTTCTCGCCATTTATATAGTGCATTATTACTTATGTGACTTCAAATGGTCAAATCAAGATACAAAAATAAGCTGCAAAGTAACTTAAAAAGGGGACGAATTATATTAGTAACGAAAACAACAACTCATTTTATGACCGTTTCATTTAAAAAAATTAAGTAGAAAAATCAACAACATTAGAACAAGAAACAAACAAACGCACTTTGACCTCCTGAAGTTGCAATCTTAACTGCACCAATTTGGACACTAGTGTTTTTCGCTTTTCTGCATTTTCTTCACACTGCAGAATCATATCGCGGACTGTTTCTGCGACAAATGGAAAACGTAGTGAAATGGACAAACACTTGCATATCCAAAAATGCATTGGACATGTGCCAAATGTGTTTTGTATCGAGTAAACGCCAGGGAATGTTTATGAAGCGCTACAAGAAATCTACAGCTTGACATAGATAAGAAAACTTTACTTATCTGTGAGGAGTATGTACATTGATACAGATCAAATACAGTTCCCTCCAAAATCTTTAGTGTATGTATAAATTCTATTTACTATGCTTACGATCTACAAAAAAACGGGATATGGGAGGTATTGATGCAGGGGTCTCCTAGGGGGGGGGGCTGGGGGGGGCTGCCCCCCCCCAAATCAGCCAGCTATCTATCTATCCCGGAGGCCGCTCAGCTATCTATCTATCCCGAGGCAAAATTGTTGGCTACTACCCCCCCCCAAAAAAAAAAAGATCCCCCCCCCAAATTACTCAGCTATCTATCCCTCCGGAGGAGCGACGTGCTATCTATCCAGCCCCCGCGAGGGCCAAAACCTTGGAGACCCCTATATTGATGCGTACTTTACATATCCAACAAACACCTCAAACTCACCAAAAATTTACACTAGCTGAAAATTTACACTAAATTTAAAAAAACACGCACGTATAGCCAAGATAAGCTCTTCCTCCTTGCTCAGTCCCAGTCGCCCAGTTGCATCTGGAGCCAATTCCACGAGTTGACAAGTGAAAAGGGTTACATTATTCGTGATAAGAAAAGTGGATAAGTGTTAGGTCAGGGTCGCAATTATATATCGTATCAAATATTGAGCTTAATCGAATATAGATTTTGAAAAGGTTTACACAGGGGTCTCTTAGGGGGGGGGGGGCTGGGGTAGCTGCCCCCCCCCTAAATCCGCCAGCTATCTATCTATCCCCGAGGCCGCTCAGCTATCGATCTAACCAAGGCAAAATTTTTGGCTACTACCCCCAAAGACCCCCCCAAATCGCTCAGCTATCTATTTATCTGGAGTGGTTTTTGAGAAATTTTGCCCGAATTTTCGCTAAAAATCACCAATTTTCGCACCTTTTTAAAGTTTTACACCTTCAAAATCGATGCATGGTTATATGCCTGTTTTTAGCCCTTTTTAACCTACTTTTGGCCACTTTTAACCAATTACTAGCGATTTTTTCCCCTTTCGGCCTTCTATGCACTGAAAAAGCCTATATATTTTGCCCCCGCGAGCCCCCCCCCCGTGAAAATTTTTTTCAGCTATCTATCCCTCAGGAGGAGCGATTTGCTATCTATCCAGCCCCCGCGAGGGCCAAAATCTTGGAGACCCCTGGGTTTACATAAATATGTTTTATTTGGTACAAGAAGTAAAAAACATATTCGGATGCAGGGATGGAATAAGCGCTCTTTTTTAACGACCCGCTTTTAAAAAGCCCTTTATCGTTCTTTCTCTTCAAAGAAATGTCAAGATATGTCCAAATTGTTCCAAACATGGTTATGGGTAGGGTTCAAACGGGATTGACTTTTCGGGATCGGGATTAGTTTTTTGAGATTTCGGGATCGGGATTGGCCGGGATTGGGGTCACGGGATCGGGATTGGCATTTTTTCGGGATCGGGATTGGGGTCTTGGGATAGAGTATTTAGCCAATGTTCTGGCATCCACAGTTGTTCATAAAGGTCTCAAAACCCTGTTGGATGCCAGAAAAGTGGCATAAAATGAACGCTGGGGGTTTGCGTTCACATTTTTGCATGCAAAAACGTCATTTTTTCACTTATGATAATTTCCTCCAATTTTTCCGGGATCGGGATCCCGGAGTTTGGAGTTTCTCGGGATCGGGATTTGAAAATTTTCGGGATCGGGATTGCTAAATCCCGGAATTTCACGGGATCCGGGATCGGGATCCCGTTTGAACCCTAGTTATGGGTCAACATATATAGGTATCTCAGAAAAGTGGCAGCACTTTGTGGTGATATATAGCCTTCTTCAAAAGTGCTGGGATACTGGATCTCGGTTTGTTCAACCGTCTTTTGTAAAAGCGGTTGAAAAAAGCACAGGCCATCACTAATTGTAGGCAACCCTAGACAATTGACAAGTGAACTTTTACACGACAGCAAATGATAGCGAAAAACCTCTCAACTTGCAAGTCTACTTATGAACTGACCCTCCACTTACCACTTCACCTCACTTGACACTTTTATTCTCACATGACAACCTGCGGAATTGACACCTGGAGACATGCCAACTTCACTTTCATTCGAATTTTGACTTCCAGTTGACAAAATTGGCACCGCGCCAGCGAAATCTGTAAAATATTCTTGTTTTTATTATGAACGACAATGTATGGGGTGAAATACTAGCAGAAATATGTGATAGAGATGAAAGATAGAAAATCGTATTTTTATCGTCTCCAGAATTTGACAAATTATTCAAAACGTTTCGACACAAGAACGTCAACAAATTGTTAGAAATCAGGCAAATTTCTACACTATTCCGAGTTGAAAAATTCAATCGTGCTATTGAAAATTACCTTGTTCATTATCAAATGGATTCCGGCGTTCCATAATGAGAAATTTATTGGCACGATGCCAGCCTTTTTATTTTTTTATTTTTTGCAAAGTTCATGTTTATGATGTTATGAACGGTTGTATTTTATAGTGATTTGTCGTATAAAACATAAATTTAAATATTATTCCTGCTTTTGTAGGATATTACATATGTGTTATTAATACTTTTTCATCAGTTTTGTCGCATGAAATTTGTATGTTGTTATTTGACAAAAGTATATAGAGACTTATGTTTCTTATGTTTAAAGAATTTCAGTCGTAAAAATGGCAGAATGCCAAAATTACGAAATACACTAATTAAAAGGAAAACTTGAATAGATGGCTTTTGCCGCTTATTTTTCCGTTTTTTTTAAATTGTTACGTTCATTTTAACGATTGAATACTTAATTATTACAATTTCAGGCAGTCTACAAGATTTTTACTAAAACTCGGGATCAACATTTTCTTCCATCCGCAAAAACTTCACGGTCCAAAATGTGTGAGTGCCTCAATCTTTTCAATTATTTTTTCCCTTATATCCTTGCATTCTTTCCGGCATTCTGAGCAAATGAAAGATTTCAAATTTCGCAAAATTCAAAATTTTCCATTCGGTTGTATGGGAGAAGGTGGTACGCAATGTTTGCAAATCGTGTGGCTTGTTTTTTCTTCGCTTTACACTAGTGTTGGGAATTGTTATGTTAAGTTGGCAGAGTGCCAAAATGCGATTTTTGTTAATTTCAATGGGCATGTAATAATTTTTTTAAATGAAATATCGATTTGTTAAAAATTCACATTGATTACGCTAAAATTTTGCATATCTTTAGGTGAGATAAAATATTTGCTGGGAGTAATGATGTGAACAAGCAATCATGGGTATTCTCTATTTCCAAGCTGATAAAAATTGATCTGAACTGAATCTGAGCCCACCCAAAATAGTCTTCAAATGAAACTTTCAAGCCATAAATCAGCTTTCTACACATATGTGTGTTTGCTGGAATTGGTTATTTTCTACTGCAGTTGACAGCCAGATCATTCCAGTGAACTCAAATACATTCAAAGTTGTTTTATGAGTTTTCAGAATTTTGTTTGCAAAACAATTGTGTGTGTAGCCATTGTGTGCCAATTGTGCAAGTAGACAAGTGAAAAGTGTATTTATAAATAAGAGGAAGGTCAAGTTGTTACATGTAAATTTATAAGTGACAAGTAATTTTTGTTTATGACTTTACTTGTCACATAAGTCAAGATTGTCTATCATTTTTGTGAATTTTTGAATTCAAATTTGTGGATTTGTGAAGGTTGCAATTAATATATTTTTCTCATAAATTTCCAAAATTTCCAACGCTATCTACGTGTCACCTGTGTAAATTTCCGTATATCCCTGGTCACTTCAAAGTGCCTTATTGTATGTATTGCGATATTTATTTTCTCCCATCCAAAAGGGTGGCACAATCGCCTAGGAAATACCGTAATCCACAGAATTTGGGACATAAGTTGTTTGTGTGGCGATTTTTGTAATCAGGACTAAAAACAGAAGTCATGTTTTTATGTTTTTGAATCACAAAAAATTTACATGGGAGGAAGCAAAAATGGGTCTGTCGGTAAATACTTCTGTCAGTGCCAACTTTGCAAGTGGACAAGTGTTAATAAATATGGTAAGTGGCAAAAAAGTTTCAAGTTATATGACAAGTGACCTGAGAAGTTGAGGTGACAGAAAGTTTAATACCAAATATATTTACTTATCACTTTTAAGTTTACCTGTCACTTGACACTTTTACTGTCACTTAAAGGTGATAATTTTATCTTGCCAAAATGCCAGACCTTTTTTATAAAACTTGTAACATTTTTTAAAACCCTCCTAAAAAATCCCTCAGTACATAAAAAAAATTCACAACTAAATACCAAATGGAAACTCAAATGTATGCCTCAATTTAAATTCCCCAGATTACGGTAGTCCCAAAGTCTGGGAAACAGGAAGTTTTCACTCATCTGTTGTCGTCGGAAATTTTGACAACAATTTTGCAAAATTTGAATTGCACAATGCTCGATGCTTCTTTATTTGCACAGCGGGCTGTGTAAAAGATTTTGTTCTCTGTGCAGAAATTGTGTGTAAATAAGTGTATTTGCAAACATCAGCTGAGTTAGTTTAAGGTCAATGCAGCATTTTGCCTGAATGTCAAGGTTTTTCATGATTTAAAAATTGTGTATATTTTTTTAACTTTCAACACTATTTTATAGCCAAAATTTTGAAACCATTTTTAGATAGATATTTGATTTGATAGATATTTTTCAAACACATTTGGTAGTTTACCCGGAATCAATTATTTTTGATCTCAGTCAACAGTAGTTGACGGACTTCTCATTCCTGTCAACTCAAATGCATTCAAACCTGATTTACCAGTTACCGAAAATTTGTTTTTTTTCTCTACTACCTGTTTTGTTTTTATTGATTTCTGTTTATCGTATTGAAATCGCAGCAAAAAATGGGTGTGTGGATGCGCGGTGAAGCGTTGTGAAGTGTCTTCACACCGGCGCTTCACGCAGCACGCTAGTGCTTCCACACACATCACGAATATCTGCGTGTAGACACTTCATGCTTCTTAGTATGGCGCTGGCACTTAAATGTACCGTATTACCTCGAATTATCCCCCCTTGAATTAACCCCCCCCCCCCGAGAATTAACCTCCCCTCTAAATGGGTTGGGGAAATAATAAACCCCCCCTCGAAATACCCCCCCCTTCCGAATGATGTACGTCATGCACATAATAAATACGTCATGTATGCACTGTACATGATGTATATTACTGTTAATTTGCATTGCAGCTACACATGGACTAGTTTGTGTAGCTATCTACGTTTTTATGTCCAAATATATCCTGTTTTGGGTATGCAAATGCCTACTATTTACTACGATCCTTACGAAAATTTCTGACGAAATAAAAATAAAAAAACCCTCGAGTAAACCCCCCCCCCCCCCCGAATTAACTCCCCCTCAAATTTTGCTGGCGAAATAATAAACCCCCATGGGGGTATTTCGAGGTAATACGGTATACAATAGTGAAGCGTGTGGAAGCACCATTCGAGATTCGAACAACAATATTCGAGATTTTGGGGGCTTTTTGATACCAAAGCTCAATTATTTCACTTGACAAGTGATAAGTATAGCAAACTTATAGTAGGATTATAAGTAAATATTTAACTTTCCCACTCCGTAACGCCCTGTGTTGCCAGTTCGGCATGTGGAAAAGTGACAAGAACAGTGATAAGTGGTGGATAAAGTTGTAAGTGACAAGTGTTCTCATTTGTCACTTTACTTGGCCATTTTTCTTGACACTTTTCCACCTGTTAAATTGGCTTGACAAAATGTAAATACCCAGGTAGACTATAAATGTAAATACAGAACAGACAGTTTTTATTCAAATTTGACAATGATCAATTTAATTATCAGTTTTTTCATACCTCGATCTATTTATTTAACATTTCGTAAGAACATTTTTAGTACACATTCAAATTCTCATGACATGATACATAAGTATCTTGATACTTTTGTATCCACTCAAAATGAATGAATACTAATTGCCACTTGAAACTTTTTTCTGTAAAATTCAATAAGTGATTGCTAGTGACTGGTACAGTACAATGCTCAAGTGATATTTCTATTTCAAAAATTCGTTTGAATGTGAAATTTCTCGAAATTTGATTCTGTATTGGCGTTGCGCACACTAGTTTACTGTCAGTAAACCAAAAAATTGGTAAACTCATAAATGAACTTTGAATGGCATTTGAGTTTACTGACCGTGTTTGTGTTTGTAAACTGCAGTTGACAAAGAGTAAAAATGACCGATTTATGTAAACTCAAATGCGTTCTAGGCTGATTTTATAATCGACCAATATTTTAAATGCTTCAATGGTAAACTAAATAGTGTGTGCAGTGACATTATATATTCTAGTAATTTGCACACTTTACCTAGGTAAGTTAAATCTATCATAACTTATCTGCATAAAGAAGCTTTTGCATCACATTGTATTCATTTCGCTATGAGTGCATTTTATTTTACATGACTTTTTACAGACACTTTGCATGACATTTTACATTTTCCAGAGCATTTTACATGGCCTTAGACACTTTGCATGACATTTTACAGTTTCCAAGGCATTTTACATATTTTTGAACATTTTGCATAACATTTGTCATTCTATAGAGCATTGTACTGCTACTTGACTTTTGACACTTGACATTGTACACCACCTTTTACAGGATATTCCATTGGGGCAGGCCTGATACGCACATCTGCCCGTTACGCACATTTTCCCGTTTTTTTCACTTGACACTTTTTCAAGTGATTTTCAGATATGAGTGAAGTGAAAAAAAGTTGCGCAATGACATTAGTGAACTTTTTTCACTTCACTCATATCTGAAAATCACTTGAAAAAGTGTCAAGTGAAAAAAACGGGCAAATGTGCGTAACGGGCAGATGTGCGTATCAGTGCACCCCCATTCTATTCCCTGCACCCTACCCCGGGTCTCAATATTTTTCATTTTTCCGCCAATTTATCCGGAAGCAACTATTGAAATACACTGCTCTGCTTTTGTTTGTTTGCATTATTTGTTTGCCGGCGCAGCGCACTTTATTTTATTTTCAATATGGCGATCGATGTCTTTTGAATTTTCAGCATTCAGCAAATATTTCAGGGGCGGGAAATTGTTTTTGTAAAAATATTTGTGAAGGCATTTGAGTTCACTAGAATGAGCTGTCTTTCAGCTACAGTTGACGGAAATGAAAATATCGAATTTCAGTAAACTCGAATGCGTTCAAAGCCGATTCACGAGTTTGCAAAGTTTAAATTGAAAACTACTAAACTACTATACTAAAATGTAGGCACAAGTAGGGATGGAAAAATCGTTGTTTTCAATACGTAAAAAAACTCAGTTATCCCTAGACACAAAATCAGTCAAATTTACACTTTTCCGTCCACGAAATACATGTGAATTGTGAACTTGTGCCCGTGAAATCTCACACTTATCTCGCAATGCGGAATTGAATTGAATCGAAATTTTGAAATGCCACATTTTTTAGCATTTCGGGATCGATTCATCGATGACCCCCCCCCCCCCCCCTCTGAACTTTTGTTTGTTTAAGCGTTTTATGTAAATATATGTTATATTACATAATGAATTTTGAATCTAACGGGATGTTTGAGATCTGTGATTGTGATTTTTTGTTTTTGGTTTGCTATAGAGCCTTGAAATGGTTGAGGTTTCCTTTTTTCGTTAGTTCCGTTATGGCTTCAAAAATTTTCTCCGATTAAATTTTCTTAAAATTTTATTTATTTCAATAATTGTCCAGATATTTTTATGTCGGTGTTGAATATTCCATATTGCTTTCAGGAATTGTAATGTAATCGACTCTGTAAGTCCAATTCTAAAAGTCGACATGTTCATAATATGAAAATTTTGAGTTCGACCCGGAAACGTCATCTGAAGCTACTCCCGCACATTTTTCATTATTTTCTATACGATAGTGTCAAATTTGACATTTTTGGGAAAAAATGCCAAAAAAATTTGGGCAAGAAGGCGACAAGTCCACTGGAAACCTATATCTAAAAGTCGACAAGTCCATAGATTGCCCATAAGGAAGCCTCATCCTCCCTGGGAACAAAAATGTTCTCAAGTCGAGAAGTCCATTTCCCTTCCCAAAACAATTTTGCTCTGACCAGATTGAATTTTATGGAACCCCCATTTTTCACATAGGTTCAGAGCAGTCTGAAGATTTGACACTTTATTGCCAACATATGGAACTTTGTGGAAAACATGAGAGAGCCAAATTGGACACGCACCACAGGCCTGGAATTGGGTCTGAAACTTAAAATGCGATTTACGCAAAATCGCATTTTGTGGACTTGTCGACTTTTAGAATTAGACGCCTCAATTGTCAGTGTGAAGTAATTTCAGGACACTTCGCTGCGCATCACACGCCCATTTGTTGCTGTGTAGTAAGTGGCACACATTCCCATTAATAAATTTACTGTCAACTATAAGTTCACTTGTCACTTGATTTGTCAAAAAACTTTTATTGTCACTTGTCCATGGGGGTCGGGATTGGGATCGGGATTGGGGATTTTTTTTCGGGATCGGGATTGGGATTTTCAAAATCTCGGTGTCGGGATCGGGTCGGGATTGGCTTTTTCAAATTTCGGGATCGGGATCGGGACCACAAAATCCCGAAATTTCTCGGGATTCGGGATCGGGATCCCGTTTGAACCCTAATATAAGGTATACCTTATATTAATTTCGTCAGTTTATTTCAGTGTTTTGGTATACCTTATATTAGAGGGTATTTTAGATTAGAGGTAAACCTTACCTATATTGTTTTCGTCAGATTTTTCAGACATTACCAAAAGTGAACAACAACACAATTCATTTTATCAAACTGGAATGTAACGAAATTGGTGAACCAAGCCTAATACAAGTAGCACAGAGTTGTAGAGTGCCCTCCTTTTACGCCATGTTTGGCAACGGTTTTTACGATTTTACGCGTTTTGGCATGCAGCCAGCTGTGTCTTATATTAGAGGTATACCTTATATTTATTTCGACACGTTCAAAATGGCCGAAAGGTATACCTTATATTAGAGGGTACCTTATATTGGAGGTAATACGGTATGTCAGTGTAGTATATAATATCCAGCCAATGTGCCCCCCACATACTTTTGCACACTGTAAAACATTTCTGCGAATGTAAATATTAACCTTCCATCGTAACCTAATAACCTTTATTTGATACATACCTATATATAAACACCTTCCCGGTCACGTCCGGCAGCCATTTTTTGATTTTACTTATTATATCCTATCCCCAGTTCTAGGGCTCCCCCGAGGCTGAAACTTGGGGGAGATATTGTCGCAACCCCCCTCTACTTCGCATGAATTGGGGGGGTCGCCGGAACCCCCCAATTCATGCGAAGTAGAGGGGGGTTGCGACAATATCTCCCCCAAGTTTCAGCCTCGGGGGCGCCCTAGAACTGGGGATAGGATATAAGAAGTAAAATCAAAAAATGGCTGCCGGACGTGACCGGGAAGGTGTTTATATATATATATACAGGGGTTTTGTAGATTTGGACCCCCGCGGGGGTTCATAAAGATAGTAAATTGCTCCTCCGAGGGATAGACAGCTGAAAAAAATGGGGGGGGGGTTCGCGGGGGTTCAATATATAGGCTTTTCCGAGGTACATATGAATTGAGATTGATGTATTTCATACGGTATTTTATGTAGTTTTGAAATTGATTATACTAAAATTATATTACATCCTTATAAATTAAAAAATAAATTTCGAACTCACTCAAGCGACAAATTTTCTGCCGATTAAAATGTCCGTTTTCAAGTGTTTCATTTTAGCGAAAGCTGACCTCATAATTCATATTTTCCACTTGCAAACGATTTTTTCCATTGTTTATCCACTCAAATATAACATAAAATTGCGAAATGGTCATCGATATTTGCACAAATTTTGAAAAAAATACGGAAGTGATGTGATAGGAATTTGGAAATGCAAATTTTTCCCATTTTGCATGATTTCGGTCATTTGAAATGTAAATTCCGTACTTAATGGCCCATAAGTTTCACATTTGACAATGCATAATGGCTCATTTTACTTATCAGTATTGTACATATTTATATTTTTTCAATTCCTCTACAAAATTGTTGTTGAGGGCCGAAATTTTGGTAACTGATACCGTATTTATTTTAATAGAAGAGCGGCGTTCTATTTTTCGTCAATTTTTTCCGCCATTCTATTGGAGACTGCCATTCTATTGGAGACTGCCGTTCTATTGGAGACTGCCGTTCTATTGGAGACTGCCATTCTATTGGAGACTGCCGTTCTATTGGAGACTGCCGTTCTATTGGAGACTGCCGTTCTATTAGAGGAAATAAGGTAAATAAGCTTTCAACGCATTTCAGTTAACCTAAATGTATATCCGTCAACTGCTGTTGATGAATAAGATTTATCAGTTTCCGTAATTTTTGGCCGTTAACTAGTGGTCAAGTTCCAGTGACAACAAAAGTGTCATGTCATGTGTTATACTCGGTGTACGTGATACTCTGCCCTCGCACTGATTTATGTCTCGTGTTGGAAGCGTGCCAATGATTATTAACTCATGCGATTTCCGCAAAAATGTGAAAAAAATTCATCGATGTGAATATGTTAATGAATAACATAATAACAACAATCAATTTTATCATCTTTTTATGAAACTCGGACGCGTTAACCATCGTTGGCACACTTCCAGCGGGAACCACGCGTGCAGGGTGTAAAGTAACCGGAGTATACTTCACGTGGCAAGTAAACTTATATTTGTGACAAGCGTGTTTGTGGAAAGGTACTTCTCACTTTTAAGTTCATTTCTCACTTAGTCTTTTCCAGTTACACTCGCTGATTTTCTAAATTTTTATAACTTTTCTTATCATTTTGAACACTGTTTACCACTTTTCTTGTCGCTTGAACACTTTCAGAATCGCCTCAGGTGTGTAAATTTTTTTAAGATTCATGAATTTTTTCACCGTCGATAATTTTACGCTCTGATTTTTCTAAAACATTTATTTCGTTGGCAATAATTTATCACTCATTCGGGGTGTTCAAATACCCATTCAATTTATTACTATCATTTTACACGTCCATAAATGAAAATCTTTGATGTCGTCCAAAAGTTCTGGGACACTTTGTGCCTACACACACTAGTTTTCACCGTGACTTCTTGTGAAAACTGAAATTTTTTCAAATGCAAATTAAAAATCACGGTTGAATGATTTGACTTTATTTAAATTTGAGTTTAAATAAATGATAGTTGAACTTTGAAAATTTGAAAACTAAAACACATAAAGCATACAAAATGAGTAGGCTGGATGTAGTGATGGAAAAGCGCCAGAAAAATGGGCGCCAGGCGCCAATGGCGCCATGGCGCCATTCAGAAAGTGGGCGCCAAGGGCGCCACAGAAAAAGGGCGCCAGGCGCCAAGGGCGCCATGGCGCCATTCGGAAAGCGGGCGCCACGGAAAGAGGGCGCCAAGCGCCAAGGGCGCCATGGCGCCATTTGAAAAATAGGGCGCCAGGCGCCAAGGGCGCCAGGATAAATAAGTGCATACAACACCCTGCGTGTGCTAAAAGTGTTTCTACGGCACCCTAGTACATGCATTCACTACTTAATTTGCATTCTCCAGGGTGTAATGAACAAAGACAACACTAGCAACAAAAAAAATCGAGTAAAATTCACATGACAATTCAAACACAATGGATATTGTCATTTGACAACAATCCATTCACTTCAAATTGACTTTTCCAATCAATGTTTCCTCGAAATGGACAAAAACGGAATTGCAACGATTTGAATCTGTTGATTTATGATTGTGCAAGTTCAACGTTCCATCAGTCTCGTCTTCTTATCTGTCAACCTCTGATGAACACATTTGATGAACCGTTGCACAAAAGATTTATACCCACTCACACCACTTCGTCCATTTTTCTGGCGAATTCAGATCATCCATGAATGCGTTTTTCATCTTTTTTCCATTTATACAGCACTCACCTTGAAACCCTGCTGGCGCCTTTTTGGCGCCCTTTAAAAGCAGGGCGCCAGGCGCCAAGGGCACCACGGAAAAAGGGCGCCAAGCGCCAAGGGCGCCATGGCGCCTTTCAGAATGTGGGCGCCAGGCGCCAAGTGCGCCACAGAAAAAGGGCGCCAAGCGCCAATGGCGCCATGGCGCGGCGCCCTTTGGCGCCCTCAAATGGCGCCAGCGCCATGGCGCCATTCCATCACTAGCTGGATGTGGCCATGTGGCCATTTCAGTTTTCACATCAGTCACGGTGAAAACTAGTGTGTGTAGGGCCTTTATGATGCACAATTGCACGCGACAAGTGTATTGTTAAGCAGGGGTTTCCAAGATTTTGGCCCTCCGGGGGGTTGGAAAGATAGCAAATCGGTCCTCCGGAGGGATAGGTAGCTGAAAAAGTTTTTTTGGGAAGGGCTTGCGGGGGCAAATTTTTATAGACATTTTCAATGCATAGAAAGCAGAAAGGGGAAAAATCGCGTAAAAACAGGTTAAAAGTAGCAAAAATAGGCTAAAAATGGCTAAAAATAGGTATATAACCATGTGTATATGCAAAAGCCACTATTTTGAAGGTGAAAAACTATAAAATGGTATGAAAATTAACAATTATGTGTGAAAATTGTGGCAAAATTTCTCAATACTCCTCCAGAAATGTACATAGCTGAAGATTTGTGGGTGGGGCTCAGGGGTAGAAGCCATAAATTTTGCTTGGGATAGATAGATAGCTGAGTGGCCTCCGGGATAGATAAAGATAGCTGATGGGGTTTGGGGAGAGGCAGCCACCCCCCCCCCCCAGCATCCTCTCATAGACCCCTATTGTTAGGTGGTAAATGTATTTGTATTAAAACTGTAATATTCAGTAAAATTTCAGTTGACAAGTTAAGTGTAAGTTCACGTGATATGTAACAATTTCACAGATATTTGTAAAATGGCCCTACACAAATGAGTTGACAACCAAAAATATAAAATGGTTCATTATCCAGTAAACTCAACTATGTTCAAACAGACTCTTCAGTTTTCAAAATGTGACTGTTTGGTTGTCAACCATAGGTTGTGTGCATGAATGTCTCACATTTTCATTTTATGTTGCACATAGCCTGTTTCATCATTTGTTCTAAGACATTGAAATGCTACAAAACTGCAAAAAAATTTTACATTATAATTTGTTATCAGTTTGCAATAATTAGTTCAGTTAATGTGCAAATTCCACAAGCAGACTTGACAATAAAGTTTGTGTTACAGGTAAAGTTTACATTGTTGATCAAGTAGGGATAGCCGAAAAAGAATTTTTCAACAACCTGTTGTTTACAAATGTTCTTTTCCTAAAAAAAAGTTTTTTTTGGAAGCTTTCTGATATGGTTATGGGTCAACATTTACAGGTATATCAGACAGGTGACAGGACTTTGTGATGTTATATATAGCCATAGAATGGCTGCGGAGTCATGGGAATGCATTATAAGTGGTGATTTCTGTCAAAAATATCTATTTTTATGCCGAACATTATGCATTTGATATCGCCTTTGCTGAAGATTCATGACTTCAAGTGAATTTTGACATGATATAGTACTTAAATAAGGTTATAAGAGAAAGCTAATACATTTATGTGCATGTGAAATTGCATACTTGCACACAAAAAATGCAAAATACATAGCGCTTAGTACTAGAAATTTTGGCTGAGATTAAAAAAAACAACTTTTTTGATGGTTGGGTTTAAACATTTTTTTTGAAAAAACGTTGGCCATCGTTATTATCAGGTTGATATGTTTACATGTAAATTCAGAATAACACTTTTTGTCAGCTTTAGTTGTACTTGTCATAAGAATCGCCACTTATATTTTTACATACCACTTACCACTTGATTTGTCACTTGTCTATTGCTCATGGTATTTTTCCCACCTAAATCATAAAGTACACATTTTTCATAAAAATTTCCATTTGATGTCCGAGGAATTTTGGAACATAACAGATCACCACAAATCCCATTTATTTAGAGAAATTTGCATGAATCTGTCATCAAAATCGCACGCACAATAGTATCAATATGTAATTCAATCTTGAAAACAGGATGCTTGAGATTCTATTGTGAATTGTGGAATGGTTTGCACAAATATCAGACTTGCCAGTCAATTTTTGTATTTACCATTTGATGGCGCCACACACGCTGTACGTAGGGTTCAAACCGGATCCCGATCCCGGATCCCGTATCCCTTGAAATTCCGGGATTTAGCAGTCCCGATCCCGATCCCGATCCCGAAACCCGAATCCCGATCCCGATCCCGAAATCTCAAAATACCAATCCCGATCCCGATCCCGAAATCTCAAAAAGTGAATCCCGATCCCGATCCCGAAAAGCCAATCCCGTTTGAACCCTAGCTGGACGTCAACTGAACTCGTGTCGTGTCAACTAAATTTTAATGAATTATGCGATTTCAAGATTCTCATCTGATAGAGCATGGTTGATTTTGCATCATGACACTTAATTTTCATTATTTCTGTTAAGTGTGATGCCGTTAAATTTTTTTGTGTTATTTAGCTGAGATTGAGTTGACACGAATTTGCAATGTCAACTATTATTGCTTGTTTCCCATTAGGGCTGGTGCCGGTTCAAATGGTAGTTTTGTTTTGTTAGTTACAATGAAAGTGGTAAGTGATCAGTAAAGTTATGATTAAGTGGTGGCAAACCAAGTGACAAGTACACGTATAGGACACAGTGAATTTAACTAATTTTTGTCACATAACTTTAGTTGTCACTTGGCTTACAACTTAACTTTGCACTTGTATAAGTTTGTAACTTGACTTCACTTCCCAACTTCACTTTTCTTAAAACATTCACTACAAACGTCAATTACATCTTACCACTTTTCTTGGCACTTATTTACTTGCATCATAAGTACCTGGCAAAATGCCATATTGAAACTCAAAATCCTACCCCCTACAAACCAAAAGTGCACAAATTCGATGCCGTTTTGGTCAGTGAACATGGGCAATGATTTTACAAATGGCCATTTTATCACCCGGTGCGATGATTTTGTCACCTGTGCCATTGTGGTTTGGATTTGTGATTTTTGCCATTGTGCTAAATGGTCACTTGCGCGACTGGCCGTGTCATTTGCATGGTTCTATCGGGATGGACAAAAGTATTGACTACAATTTTGTATTGTTTAAGTTTTTGTGTGTATCTGGGTGACAACTGACTGGTGAAGTAGAGAGTTGACTAATAAGTGACACAAAATTTATACCAAATTACCGTATTTCTCCGTGTAAAGCACCCGGGTGCTATACAAAATTGAGACACTTTGCAGCAACCTTTTTTTAAACCTTGTATAACACCCGGGTGTTAGGTCAGGGGGTGTTATACACGGAAACACCTCCAAATCCAATTTTTTTTATTCCCAGTGTGCATCAATTCAATGGAAAAATGCGTGCCGCGGAATTACAATGAGTGGCGCGCGCCACACCACGTATTAAAGCAATTCAAATCGGGTGATCTTTTTGAAACCTAGCATAGCACCCCAGGGGTGCTATGCAGCTGTATAACACCCCGGGTGTTGTGCACGGGGGGGTCCTTTACACGGAGAAATACGGTAAATTGTCACTTGTCACGTTACTTATGACATGTCATTTTGTTTGTGACTTCCCGAATGCCCCACTGGTTGTCACATTTTTTGATACACATCAATGAATAATCTAATTATATTTACTAATCAACTCTGCAACATCGCTTATGGTCTTAATGAATACACACATTACAGTGAAAATTACAATATACCACCTGAATAATCAACCAATTATATTTTTTTGCATCACGGCGCTTGTTTTTAGTGTTTTTTTACAATAAGTAAATTTGGTGAATAATTTATGTTACTTTTTTTGTTAAATATATGGTAACATTTTGTAAAATATTGGTAAATGTAGTGGTAAATATATGTCCTAAATGACAACAATATTTTATTCGACAAAATATGGTACCATCATTGTAAATTGTAAACGTTGTACACGTAAATGTAGTACTATTTTAAAACACACCATTTTCACCCTAAAAAGGTGAGTAGCGATACTTTTGTCCAATTCAATACACATAAATTCTCGATATCAGTGCAAAAATTCTGGCAGGTCAAACGCTCGGCTGGCTTCAAGAATGCGGCCCCTAAATTTATTTTAGTTGAATTCATTTTATCTAATTTTTATCTAAATATCGAGAAATTTTATTTTATTTTTCGGACACATTTAGTTGGATATATGGATGGATATTTGTCTGGCCCGGTGCGGATTTCCGGAGTGCAAACTTCGAAAATGGTTGGTTTCCTTTTTTCGTTTTTGGAACTTTTTCTTTTTGTCAGGCGTTTTTCCTCTCCCTTTTGTTTTTGGCTGCGTTCTATTTTATAGTCTGTTTAGGTGCCGATGCCGCTAGCGGACAAGCGCATGGTGATAAGTCAACTTTCAACTAGGGTTCAAACGGGATTGACTTTTCGGGAACGGGATCGGGATCGGGATTGGTTTTTTGAGATTTCGGGATCGGGATTGGGGTCTTGGGATAGAGATTTTGGCCAATGTTCTGGCATCCACAGTTGTTCATAAAGGTCTCAAAACACTGTTGGATGCCAGAAAATTGGCATAAAATGGACGCTGGGGGTTTGGTTCACATTTTTGCATGCAAAAAGCTCATTTTTAACTTTTTATTATTTCCACTAATTTTTCCGGGATCGGGATCCCGGACTTGGGAGTTTCTCGGGATCGGGATCGGGATTTCAAAATTTTCGGGATCGGGATCGGGACTGCTAAATCCCGGAATTTCACGGGATCCGGGATCGGGATCGGGATCCCGTTTGAACCCTAGTCACTAGATAGTAAATGGTTGATTCAATTTCCTCCAAATGCCCCCGGGGTTCATTTTTGATTGTGAAAATTTAGGGGGGGGGGGGTTAAACGAGGGGGTATTTCGAGGAAATGCGGTAGGTATGTTCGATCGAGCTCTACACAAACTTTTTAGTAAATCTTTCATCGAAAATACGGGGCAGTCCCGCACCCTGTATAATGTAAGGTCAGTTGTAAAATGTCTATCGAAATAAGAGATGAAAGATTTTGTTACAGAACTTTTGACACTTTTCATGACAATTGTCAACTTTTGATGACATTTTGCATGACGTTTGACACTTTACTTTACACTTTACAGGGTACGGGACCGTCACCTGGTCTGTCAGATGTTTATATTTACCGTATTTCCTCGAAATACCCCCGGGGGGTTTATTGTTTCAGAGTGAGAATTTTGAGGGGGGGTTAAACGAGGGGGGGGGTATTTCGAGGGGGGTTATTATTTCGCCAGAAATTTTTTGAAAACCAAGAACTAAATTGTCGTCTGAAACGTACGCAGACGTCGAAAATGCAACAAAAATCACCATTTATAAGACTCTAAAGACTTGTATAAGTGTGTAGACGTATAATCACTGTTCTCACATAACAGAGTCATCGTTTTTCACGTGTGTTTTGCATTACCCAGATGACAAACCGCAGCCTTTGTCATTTACGTTCTCTATACACTAAATTTGGGGGGGGGGTATTTCGAGGGGGGGGGGTTTATAAGTTCATAGTGTCCATTTTGAGGGGGTATTTCGAGGAAATACGGTATGTCACTTACCTTAACTTTACATACTGCTTTACGTCACTTTTCCATCTGCGGAAATGTCATAGAGTCGCTACACACACTGGCTGTCAGTCATCAGGGAGCAGTCCCAGACCCTGTAAAAAGCCCTGTAAAGTGTCAAATGTCACGTAAAAAGCCCTGTAAAGTGTCAAAAGTCACGTAAAATGCTCTGCGGAATGCCAACCGAGTTGCCATTTTGCAGGGCATTTTACATGACTTTTGACACTTTGCTTGACATTTTGCATTTTACAGGGCATTAATTTTACAGGGTCTCGGATTGACACAAAGTTTCCATGTCGATTGAGATTTTAGTTGACGGGTCGTTCCGTGATCCGTCAACTAAAATCTGAATGGAAACTAATCGACCCAGTGTCATTGTTGTCATTGTCATTGGTGCCTTCGATGTCATTGTTAACTTCCTTGTGTAGCGGGAAAAGTGTGTAATTCCATACACTCTACCCATTTTATCGGGTAACCCGGTTATTATTCTCCAAACCCGATATTGAAATAAAGAAATGGGCCTGTGCCGCCTGGCATGTGACCCGTTCTGCATGCAGACAGCGGATCAGGGGTTTCCAAGGTTTTCACCCTCGCGGTGGCATCACAGATAGCAAATCTCTAGGCAAAATATACAGAGGTGGGCATTTTCAGTTGCTGCTGGAAAAAGGCCATAGCTTGAGCTAGAGTTGAGCTATCACAGTGAAATTTAAACACAATATAGTAGACTCCTTAGGACACCTATTCTGAAGTTTGCGATCCAAATGGCCACATTTTGGGTGAGTTGTGGAACACACAGTTTTTAGTGTAATTTTGTGACTTGGCGTCACCCATAGGATGAATCAAGGGTGGCATTTGAGGGGGGGGGGGTCACTGGTCTTTGGTGTCGTCCCATTCTGTCGTACATTGGCCGATTTTGATGCACTTTGAGTATGTTGGGGTTTGGAGTCGGGGCTATGACCAAATTTTTTGTTCTTGAATAGTCCCCCAGTCCCGAGATAAGTATGGTCAAGTCACAAAATCACACTAAAAACAGTGTGTTCCACAACTCACCCAAAATGTGGCCGTTTGGATTGCAAACTTCAGAATAGGTGTCCTATGGAGTCTACTCTAGCTCAAGCTATAGCGTTTTTCCAGCGGTAACTGAAAATGCCCACCCCTGTCTATGTGGCAAAATTGACAAAAAAAGCATTTTTTAGTGATTTTTGGTGAAGTTTGGGGTAAATCGCTCAAAGGGCCTACACACACTAGTTGACATTGACACCAAATGTCAACTGGTCCCGATCCCAATTCAAAGCTTGCATTTGAGCGTCGTTCGTCGACTCGTCAGCAAGCTTTGAATTCGGATCGGAATCAGCTGACATTTAGTGTCAAAGACAACTACCGTATTTCCTCGAAATACCCCCCCTCAAAATGGACACTATGAAATAATTACCCACCCCCTTGAAATACCCCCCCCCAATTGTATGTAAAGGGTAGGGTTGGAAAAAAAACGTTTTTTTTTAACTCGATGTTTTTTTTAACAAAAAAACATTTCGGACGTCATGTTTTTTTTATAAAAAAAACGTTTAAAAAAAAACATCGGCCAACCCTAGTAAAGGGAACATACATGACTAAAGCTGCGGTTTGTGATCCGGGCAATGCAGAACAGACGTTAAAAACAATGTCTGTGTTACGTTAGAACATTGTTTATACCAACTACATACTTATACAAGTCAATAGAGTCTCATACATAGTGGTTTTTGATGCATTTTTCCACGTCTGCGCACATTACGAACAACAAATAAGTACTGAAAGTTCAAAAAATTTCTGGCGAAATAATAAGCCCCCCCCTCTGTTCCCCCCCCCCCCCTCAAAATTCTCACTCTGAAACAATCACCCCCGGGGGGTATTCCGAGGAAATACAGTAGTATGTGTACGGCAAAGTTGGCTCCACTTAGATAGTAGATACCGTACCTAGATTTGGTGGCAGGGCTCAGCGGATAGTAGCCTCGTGATAGATAGCTAGCTGAATAGCCCCCCCCCCCATGGGATCCCCGCAACGAGTCTACATGCCAAACGGGTTACATGCCAAACGGGTTACATGCCAAGCGAGCCTACGCCTTAAGAAATACCAGCCCATTTCGAACCCTGAATCGGGAAGGAGAAAATTCTAAAATTCATGGAGGCATTTTACGGCCGAGATTTCGGAAACTGTAAAATCAGCTTTGAACGCTTTTGAGTTTATCGGAATGAGGTGTCCGTCAACTGCTGTTGACTGACGTCGAAAATCGTTTTTGGTGTTTACTCAAATGTGCTTGAAAAAGATTTATACTTATATATTTTTTTATTTAAATTTATTTATACCTTTTATACTTGGCGGACCGCAAAGCATGCGCAGAATCCTACCATAATTTAATGAATAAAATCTTGTGATAAATTTCGTAATTAAATATTCCGTAGTAAAAACGACATATTATGATGAGAAACTGTAGAATTTTTAGTTTCATTATTCGGATGTGTTATGGTAGGTTTCCATACTACCGTATTACCTCCAATATAAGGTATACCTATAATATAAGGTACCCTCTAATATAAGGTATACCAAAACGCCGAAAAAAACTGACGAAATTAATATAAGGTATACCTTATATTAGAGGTAATACGGTAAGTGTGATGTCCACAGATATACTTGCCGTCTTATTGGAGATACCCTTATATTGGGGGTACGTCGTATATAAAAAGAAATACGGTAATAAAATTTTTCTCCTAGTATAAAATTTTGATAGAACATCGCCGTGTATTTTTGTTATGGTTATTTTTGTATTTTGTATTTTTTCTTTCTCCATGAGTTTTTAATGAAAAAGTGAATTTTTCCAGCAGAAAAATACACAAGTAGGTACATTCCCATTTAATTACATGAGTAACCATTTTATAAGTTACCTTCAATGGGTCATGATTTCTGTGCAAGGATAAAGCCTACATACCGTATTTCCTCGAAATACCCCCCCCCCCCCCTCAAAATGGGCACTATGAGTTTGTGGTCCGGGAAATGCATAACAGACGTTCAAAACACTTACTGTGTTACGTTAGAACATCGTTTATACCATCTACATCCTTATAAAAGGCTGTAAAAACTTATAAATGGTGGTTATTGTTGCATTTTTCACGTTTTTCTCTCACAATTTTCACTCTGAAAAAATAAACCCCCGGGGGGTATTTCGAGGAAATACGGCAAATAGATTTTCATTGCTATCAGTTCATCTATTCAAACATCAGTTTTTGCCACATTCAATCATAAACTTGTCCTAATCCGTAATTAGTGCAGATCATAACAATTGTAAGTAAGAAGTACCCTAATTTTTATTTTTACAGCCTTGGTGAACTTTTTTCACATGTTCCATAATTGGTGATTTTATGTGGCAATAATTATGTATTTATTTCCCTGAAATATGACGCGGTATATGGTTAGCATTGAACGCTATGTTTATAAAATTAAAGAAAACATACTCAATAAATCATACAAAACGAAAATATAATATAAAATGTTCCTTGAAAAACCTGGTAGAAATATAAAAATAGATGTGTTTTAAGTTTAGCGCTGTTTGCATCTGAGTTTATTGTGATTATTATTGGTATCAGGGGTCTCCTAGGGGGGAAGGGGCTGGGGGGGGGGTGCCCCCCCCAAATCCGCCAGCTATCTATCTATCCCCGAGGCCAAATTTTTGGCTACTACTCCCAAAGACCCCCCCCCCAAATCGCTCAGCTATCTATTTATCTGGAGTGGTTTTTGAGAAATTTTGCCCCAATTTCGCTAAAAATCACCAATTTTCGCACCTTTTTATAGTTTTTCACCTTCAAAATCGTGCTCTATATGCATGGTTATATGCCAGTTTTTAGCCATTTTAAACCTACTTTTGGCCACTTTTAACCGATTATAAGCGATTTTTTCCCCTTTCAGCCTTCTATGCACTAAAAAAGCCTAGGTATATATTTTGCCCCCGCCAGCCCCCCCCCCAAGCCCCCCCCCAGCCCCCCTCGAAAATTTTTTCAGCTATCTATCTCACCGGAGGAGCGATTTGCTACCTATCCAGCCCCCGCGAGGGCCAAAATCTTGGAGACCCCTGATTGGTATTCGTCAACTACAGTTGACAGCGTAAAAACAACTCATTCCAGTAACCTCAAATGCGTTCATAATTGACTTACCGGTTTATTAAATTTTAAAATTTCATTGATTACTAGTGTGTGCGGCGACAATGTGGTAAGAAATTTTGTGGTTCCTATTTCAGACCGTATATGGTTGATTTCATTGTATTGGCGCTGCACACACTAGTTTACTAACGGTAAACTAAGAATTTGGTAACTCATTTTTCAGCTTCAGCGCATCTGAGTTTACCGAAATGAGCTGTTCGTCAACTACAGTTGACGGAGATTCAAACTAACACATTCCGGTAAACTCAGATGCCCTCAGAAGCTGAAAAATGAGTTTACCAAATACTTAGTTTTCCGTTAGTAAACTAGTTTGCAGTGGGAAAGTGCACATTCAGGGGACCATATCTATATACCATCATGCCATGGTTTTATGACAAAAAAAACTCAATTTATGACCACAAAATTGGCTTTTTGCTACCACGAGATAAGACTTGTTTTTCTGTTACTTTTTATTTACAATCTATATCTTAAATGTTTGCACATGTCAGCAAACAATAAATATTTTTGACTGAAAGTTTTTTTGTTATCAGATTGACTGCATCTTTTTCCAGCTTTTTATCAGATGAAAATCAAAATTGATTTAGTTGTGGGGATTCTATTTTTTTAACAGTCATATTTATCCTGGTATCTAATTCCTAGACCCTGTAAAATACCCTGTAAAGAAAGTGTCAAAAGTGTCATGTAAAATTTCATGTAAAATGTCAAATTTGCTGTTTTTTTGTTTACATGACAATTTACATTTACACACATTTTACATGACAAATCAGCTATCCATTTTATAAGATAAGTTAATTTAATCAGAGCAATTTTTGTGTACCATGCCATAATTTATTAGAATTTGCGTTTGAGGTACCCTAAATTTTTATATGAAAAAATTGTCCCCAACTTTGATGATACCCATTCTATCGATTTTCATTGTTGATAAAAAACAGCAGCGCGTAAGACTTTTTGATCTCAATCAATGACGCATAAATAAATGGAAATGTCATCTCATTATTTTTATCTAATATCTGCAAATGTGTATCAAATTTCTTTTTGCTTCGCAAATGTCAAGGTGATTTTTTTGTATATTGCCGCCGTAAAATTATTTACAAAGGAACTTCCATATTTATGGTATTTTTCGATAATTATCTCTGTTTTGTTCCTTTACGATAAATTGAGATATTTTCTGTATTTACCTATTTTTCGGGACACTCTGATTTTTGCGTTAAGGTTAATGAGGTGAAAAATGAGGGTTGTTGCATACCGCATTTCCTCGAAATACCCCCCTCGAAATACCCCCCCCCCCCTCCTCGAAATGGGCACTATGAATTTGTGGTCCGGGAAATGCATAACAGACGTTCAATACACTGTAACACTTACTGTGTTACGTTAGAACATCGTTTATACCATCTACATCCTTATATAAGGCTGTAAACACTTATAAATGGTGGTTATTGTTGCATTTTTCACGTTTTTATCTCAAAAATTTCACTCT
Organism: Sphaerolaimus hirsutus; assembly: GCA_964036195.1. Taxonomy (NCBI): domain Eukaryota; kingdom Metazoa; phylum Nematoda; class Chromadorea; order Monhysterida; family Sphaerolaimidae; genus Sphaerolaimus; species Sphaerolaimus hirsutus. The sequence continues at coordinate 819,813 of OZ038455.1, read as the reverse complement.
GAAAAAATAAACCCCCGGGAGGAAATATTCGAGGAAATGCGGTAATTTCGTGGCGTTTTAGTCACTAGATTACCGCCAGTAAACTAAAACTTTAGTAAACTCACAAATCACCTCTGAATAGCATTCCAGTTTACTGGAATTAGATGTTCGCGAACTTCAGTTGACGGAGCGTGAAAATAACTCATTCCAGTGAACTCTATTCGTTCAATGATGATTTTTTTGAAATTACCAATTTTACAAAATTCAATTGCTAAACTGGCATTGTGGGGTTATCCTTTATTCAGACGGTATATGGTAGATTTGGAGTTTTTAGGTTACGTCACTGGGAATCACCTGAATTTACCTCAATTGAGGCGTCCAATTCTAAAAGTCGACAAGTCCAAAATATGAAAATTTCGAGTTAGGCCCGGAAACGTTATCTGGGGCTACTTCTGCCTATTTTTCATCATTTTCCATCAATTTTTTGACCTCACATGCCCATATGGCATAGTGCCAAATTTGACATTTTTGGGGAAAAATGCAAAAAAAATTGGGCAAGAAGTCGACAAGTCCAACATCCGCATCCTTTTTAATGGAAAAAACGCAAGAAATGCGATAAGTCCACTATGGGCACCAATTTCAAAAAGTCGACAAGTGCATAAATTTCCCATAAGGGAGGCGCAACGCGGGCGGGAACAAAAATGTCCTCGCGTGCAAGAAGGCGACAAGTCCATTTCCCTCCCAAAAACAGTTTTGCTCGGACCGAATGGAATTTTATGGACACCCCATTTTTCACACATACGTTGGGATTAGGGGCCGAAAATTTGACACTTTATTGTCAACATATGGAACTTAATGGAAAGCATGAGAGAGCCGAATGGAACACGCACCATGGGCCTGGAATTGGGTTTGAAACTTAAAATGCGATTTACTCAAAATCGCATTTTGTGGACTTGTCGACTTTTAGAATTAGACGCCTCAATTATTTATTTGTGCTATGTAAGTGCCGATTAATGGTATTATAAAAGTGACAAGTAGACTTATAGATAGAGAACAACACAATTTCAAAACAACACTTGACGCTTTTCTTATAATGAATTGGGACCACGCTATTGCTGGGGATAAAATTTAAAATATTTCATTTTGATATTCGAAAAATTTTGTTTGAATTTTTATTTTATTTTGGAATTTCAGTTTTACGCAGCAGTCAAATATATTAACAAATTCAACGAAATATCAGTTTTAAAATACAATTGAAGTCTCACCATTAAATTTTTTCCTGAGTGTTCTCGTAGAAAACGGTTTCCTATAAAGTTTTTCCCAAAATTTTATCATATATTCACGAGACAAATTTCCCACTTTACCTACATTCCCTATATTTATAACATAATACTGAATGTGCACTTGACACTTTACTTGAAAGGTGTTTCCTCAAATTAAAGTGTACTTTTTGCCGCAAATCCTTGTGCCTTGATTGCTACCTGTCAGTAAATTGTCATAAAGAGATAGCGTTTGGAAAATGGTATCGTTAATATGGAGTGGCGTTGTATTAGGAGGAACCTATTATTTGATATAAATCATGCATCATTTCGTAGTTTTCCTGTAAAAAGATGTTGTTTTATTGGAAGGTGGCATATTAATTTGTCCTTTTTAAAATTGAAAATGATGGTATATTCGAGAATTTGCAAAGCTATAATTTTGCAAATTTTGTTCAGCGAGCGTTATTTTTGCACAGACAATTTGTCCCTTGTAATTGAACTTTTTGGGGTATGGCTCTGAACCATTATTTTTGTCGATATTTCACCGAGTAAAATTCTGAGTAGTAATTCAAGTGGCAAATATGTGATTTCTGAAAATTTTACTGATAAAAACTTGATAATCAACACCCTTCACTGCTCAATTTTCAATCCCCAAATTCATATCGATCTGCAAAGAGCTATCGATATCGATAGTATCGATTCAATGTCGATACATGCAAAAACCCAGCCCTAGTTCCCGAAATCTCAGCGTGAGGCAAACTCAATTGCATTATGCCCACGCCACTTTATTGTTTCTCTCACTTTTATATATACTAGCGCATTCCGAGTCGAGGTCAACCTATCTTTCAAGGTCACTATTTAGATTTGATCTTGACTGTAACTGTAACTGTATTTTGCACATGCAGATACAGTGTGCAAAATGCGTGTGCAAATGAATTTGCATGTGCAAAAAATGAGAGATGTGGGAATGTCATGATTTAAGCAAAGCAATGTCACTGCACACAGGTTTACTGACGAAATTTTGCAAATTTTGTCAACTCATAAATATGTCAAATGTGAGAAATGGGCTGAAATCAAGATTACAATGAAATTTAGAAAGTTTGGTCAACTCATAAATTAGCTGTAAATACATTTGAGTTTACCAGGATGAGTTTTTTTCAAATCTTTGTCAACTGCAGTTGACAGACACCTCGTTTTAATAAGCTCAAATGCTTTCAAAGCTGATTTGTGACTTTACTAAATATTCATTTACTGACAATAAACTAGTGGGACCACTGTCATTACTATCCATGATTTAATGCATGCAAATTGGTCAAGGTATACTCCGGTTACTTTACACCCTGCACGTGTGGTTCCCGCTGGAACTGTGCCAACGATGGTTAACGCGTGCGAGTTTCATAAAAAGATAACAAAATTGATTGTTGTTATAATGTTATTCGTTAACATATCACATCGATTATTTTGTTCGTCTTTTTACGGAAGTCGCCATGTTAATAATCATTGGCACGCTTCCAACACGAGACATAAATCAGTGCGACGGCAGAGTATCATGTACGCCGAGTATACCACTTGACTGCTAGTTTGGTAAACTAAAAATTTTGTCAACTCATAAATCAACTTTAATTAGCATTTTAGTTAACTGGAAATAGTTTTCCTTCAACTTCAGTTGACAGAGTAAAAAACTCGTTCCAGCAAACTCAAATGCGTTCAAGACTGATTTATGAGTTGACTAATTGAAAGCAATTTTCTAAATTTAGGTGAACTCCATTTGCTTCACTCCCATACATTTCCCACATGCATTTTGCATACCAAAAAATTGCAAATCTTTTTAACCGTGCAAAATGTGCAAAACGTATACCGCATGCTGTGCAAAATGTCAATGTGAATTTCGATTGTCAATTATTTTTGCACTGGTAGATTTGATTTTATTGTTCTGGAGCGAAATTTATCTAGCCCAATTTTTTCGGGTGAAGAGAATTTGGTCCCTGGTTGCAATTTTTTTTAATTTTAAATTTTTTTCTGCAGTTTTGAAAATAAAATTTGGTTCCCTTTTGTGGAAAATGTGCAAATGGCATATGGTAGTTTTCGTACAGTCGGTGTTAACGATCAAATTTCTAGAAATGCTTGACCACATTTCACCTGAAGATTATATTTTCAGTTGACCAAAAACTTGAGTTCACAATATTTCCCCATTATAATAATTGGCTATAAATACATGTCTCTATAATACAAAATTGTACAAAACCGCTGATACACAATCTACAAAGGGCAAAATGCGGTATAAATAATGAAAATGGTCACTTTCAAGTGCGTGTTTGTCAAGGTCAGAGTGTCATTGGAAACTTTTTGTAAAGTGCCGCACCACAATTGATTATCTGCGTACATGGTGGATCAAGGTTTAATTTCTTGTAAAATGTTGATGTATTTTTTGCTCAACTTTTCTCAAAATTTTTTGAATTTGTTCAATGTCAGTGGATTTTTTGTTGAGTATACTGATAAAAAATTTTGAATTCCGCCTAAAGGGCGAACAATTTTAAGCTACAAAAATTTCCACACAACAGTACAATTTTGCAAAAAATAACATAAAAACTTACTGAAGTCAACAAAAACAACTTTTTGGAACAGACAAGAAAACAACAACAAGAATTAAAAGTTCTTAATGGAACCATTCACGATTTCATTCTGAACCACCCTGCACACCCATATTTCCATTCAAGCCCCTGGTGTAATATTGCAGTATATATACCATTTATACAATCTAGTTACCTTTACAATCGAATCTACCATATACCATGTGAACAGGGGTCTTCTAGATTTCGACCCCCCGGGGGGTTGGATAGATAGCAAATCGCTCCTCCGGAGGGATAGACAGCTGAGAAATTTTCTGGGGGGGTTGGGGGGGGGGGGGTTCGCGGGGGTTTAATACATAGGCATAGAAGGAAGAAAATGGAGAAAAATCGCTAAAAGTAGGTGAAAAATGGGTATATAAGCATATACTACTAAAAATAGCTGAAAATAGGCAGTTAGACACATGAACTAGTGATTTTGGAGGTGAAAATCTATAAAAAGGTATGACAAATAGCGATTTTGAGCAAAAATTGTGGTCGTGTTTCTCAAAAATCGCTCCAGATAGATAGATAGCTGGGCGATTTGGGGGGGGGGTTAGGATATAGTAACCCCCCCCCCCCCCAACCCCCCCCCTTTCCTGTGAATAAACCCCCCAAAAATGATTTTCTTCATTAGCACTGCACTATTGTGTTCATTGTGTTAACACTAGTTAACAAAAAAATTCGAAAACTCATAAATCAAATTCGAGTACTGTTTGAGTTTACTGGAATCAGTCGTTCGTTAACTACAGTTGACAGAAAGCAAAACTAACTCATTCAAGTAAACTCAAAAGTGCATTCAAGACTTGGAAGGATTTATCAGTTTACAAAATGAATTTTTAATTTCAGTGGTTAACAAGTGTCTGCATCGACATAAATTTAGGCACCAGTATACAGGCGTTTTATTCATTAAACTATGGTAGTTCTCTCTGTATGGGAGTATATATATTCCGTATTTCCTCGAAATACCCCCCCCCCCCCCCCTCAAAATGGGCACTATGAATTTGTGGTCCGGGAAATGCATAACAGACGTTCAAAACACTTACTGTGTTACGTTAGAACATCGTTTATACCATCTACATCCTTATATAAGGCTGTAAACACTTATAAATGGTGGTTATTGTTGCATTTTTCACGTTTTTCTCTCAAAATCTTAACTCTGAAAAAATAAACCCCCCGGGGGTATTTCGAGGAAATACGGTAGTCAATTTACCTCACAATCAGCATTATAATCAAATCGAGACAAACCCCAACTTTTGATCGACTATAGTTGAATGGATTTGCATAGCCTTGACACTTACTTTCTTTTCATAGAATTTACAGTGTTTGATGGAAGATAAAAGTTGCATTCATTGCATGTGGCACTTTATTTGAGAATGTCACTTTAGGTTAAGTTTTGTGTTCACGAATTTTTTATGTGTGATAGGAAATAAAATTATTGTATTTTTATGCATAAATTAATTTTTTATCAATGTTTTAAGATTAATCAATTATTTTTCAGTCAATTAATCTAAACATCTACATATTTCCCAATTTTTCACTTTTGATTATTGACAATTCGAAAACGCCTTAACTTTTTGTCAGCGATTTCATGATTTTGTGACTTTACGTGCACATGATCAACTGTGATAAAATGAGAAATACAATGCATGGAACTTCCTTATAGATTACACATTTGAACCTGATTTGACGTGACTTTTTGTCCAAAAACTTTTGTTATTTTATCGCATTTTAGCCGCGCGCCATTTGTGCTTTTTACAGTAATTTTTGTGTGTGCAATTTTTCTCCGGATTTGAAGTTTTCAACAAAACAATTACTCCAGAATTTTTTTTGGTATTTACTCGTATCACTCCAAACAGCGGAAATTACCAAAACTGATAAATGATATTCCAATGCATTTGAGTTTACCGGAATGAGGTATCCGTCAACTAGCAACTATGCATCTCGATATACTTTTAGGGTTCAAACGGGATTGACTTTTCGGGATCGGGATCGGGATTTGTTTTTTGAGATTTCGGGATCGGGATCGGGATTGGCCGGGATTGGGGTCACGGGATAGAGATTTTGGCCAATGTTCTGGCATCCACAGTTGTTCATAAAGGTCTCAAAACACTGTTGGATGCCAGAAAATTGGCATAAAATGGACGCTGGGGGTTTGTGTTCACATTTTTGCATGCAAAAATGTCATTTTTTCACTTTTTATTTTTTCCACTAATTTTTCCGGGATCGAGATCCCGGACTTGGGAGTTTCTCGGGATCGGGATCGGGATTTGAAAATTTTCGGGATCGGGATCGGGATCGGGACTGCTAAATCCCGGAATTTCACGGGATCCGGGATCGGGATCCCGTTTGAACCCTACATACTTACATTGAAAATGATTCATTCTGGTAAACTCAAATGTGTTACTCAGTGATTTATCAATTTTTGAAAATTCATTTGTGAACTGCGGTGTGTGTCGCCAAAAACAATAATTTAGTTCCACAGTTGTTCATGAATCCCATTCGATACCCATTTTTTAGATTGGTATTTTTTCCATTTTTTCCGCTTTCTAAGGGTTCAAATCGGACCGGGTTGCGGGGACTAGAAAAATATTAGTGGAACTAACAGACATTTTGTTCTGAATTTTCGTCTGCATCAAGTTTGAAATTAAGGCATATGGCCTATTTTGTAGTCATGTTTTATTTTTATTATTGAGGTTACTGCTGCAACCAATCGGTTCAGTGAATCGGGTAATTTGTCGGGTACCCGATACAATAAATCGGGTCACCCGAAAAAGGCTTAAGTTAATCATCTTTCAGGGCCAATAAAATTAGTTTCAAATAGGTACATTTTTGTTTACTTGTTTGTCTCCTAGTCACTGCACATTATTTACAATCAAATCTGCCATATTCCCTCTGAATAAAAATATTTTTTTATCGTGATGTAACAAATACTATGGGCTGTTTATGTTTTATGCTTGTTATCAAACTTCAATATATATTAAATTGCTGTGGTAATATAAATATATATCGTATTTGCTTGAATAGTTCCCCCCTTGGATAATCCCCCCTTGAATAATCCCCGCTGTAAGACGAGTGAGGAAATAATAATTCCCCCCTTGAATAATCCCGCCCTCTAAAGATTTGCTTATTTTTTTTGTACCTAATTTTAACAAAAATGACACGTTATTATGTTTATGACGCATATTTCTTGAAATGAGTTGATAAAAAAATGCTTGAAAATTTTGACGAAATAATAATTCCCCCCTTGAATAATCCCCCCTCGAATAGTTCCCCCCTCAAAAATGTCTGACGAAATAATAATCCCCCAGGGGGGTTATTCAAGCAAATACGGTAATTCCATTACTGTGGTGAATTTGTTGCGCAATTTTCCAGGTGACTATTCATCGAAATACGGTAATATTTAAACCATTTTCAAACAGATCAACATATCTATTTATGTATTCAAATATGCACAGTCAAAAGTTTTGGCATCATGTGTCAAAACAATCTTTGTGCCCCGCTATTCTCAAATAAATACAAAAGTGAAAGATAACAATAATCGGACAAAGTGCACCGAACTTTGCCCCGTTAGGCAACTTTATTATTTTATTGATAGCGGATATTTTTGGACGTATTTATTATTTTTTGTTTTGTTGATTTTCAGGAGTTTGATGGAAGTTGAGAATTAATTGGTTGAATTTGTCAATTTGGAAAATTCATGCTTTATTTATGTGTATTTAAGCTTTTTATGCTGTTAGCTATTTTTTTGTCTTAAATGAATTTTTTGAGAGTACATTTATTGAAACAAAAATAAATTTAAATACAAAAATTTCCCTGAAATTCACAATTTTCCGCACGGAAATTTTAAGACGCAATCTCATAATATCCGCGTCTTATTATACACCAGAACTTCCAAATTCCATGTGCACAAAGATGATACTAATTGAATAATGGATATTAACTTTAAATATCCTGCAGTTGATATTTTATTATTGTGCAAAATTTGTACACAATTGTGCCGCTTAAAAAAGCGTGGTGCTCCCTTTTGTAACTTTTTTTACTTTTCTTTGTTTAAAGTTGTTATTTTATGGCCCACTTTATCCGTTGGTGAACCAGGTGCCAATTTCAAATGTGAAATGGTGGACAAGTGACAATAAAAGTTTTTTTTGACAAGTCAAGTGACAAGTGGACTTATAGTTGACAGTAAATTTATTAATGGGAATGTGTGCCACTTATTACACAGCAACAAATGGGCGTGTGATGCGCAGTGAAGTGCCCTGAAATTACTTCACACTGACAATTGAGGCGTCTAATTCTAAAAGTCGACAAGTCCACAAAATGCGATTTTGAGTAAATCGCATTTTAAGTTTCAGACCCAGTGTCCAATTTGGCTCTCTCATGTTTTCCGTAAAGTTCCATATGTTGGCAATAAAGTGTAAAATTTGTCGCTTTTTAGAAATCGGTGCCCATAGTGGACTTATCACATTTCTTGAGTTTTTCACCATAAAAAAGAATGCGGAGGATGAACTTGTCGACTTTTAGCCCAAAACTAAGTGGACTTGCCGATTTCTTGCCCAATTTTTTTTGCATTTTTTCCCCAAAAATGCCAAATTTGGCACTATCGTATATCGGCATGTGAGGTCAAAAAATTTTTGTAAAAAAATAGAAAATGTGCGGAAGTAGCCCCAGATGACGTTTCCAGATCTAACTCGAAATTTTCACATTTTGGACTTGTCGACTTTTAGAATTGGACGCCTCAACTATATTGGCTTAGAGACACTTCACTATGCCTTCAGACAGACACTTCACGACTCTTCACGAACCATACAAAGTAGACTGCAATGCTTCATAAAGTGCACTTAACGGAGTTTGCCCATCGTGATGATAGGTGAAGCGTGTATTTCAAAGGCCTGAAATTTCGTGAAGCGTCTTCATAGAAGCCGCTTCACGTGCATCCAGTCCAGCCCGCTTCCACACACTTCACAACCTTATTGTTGCAAGGTTAGATCACTTGTGATTTGACATACATTTTTCGATTTGATCCACATTCCACCACTTGACAATTTTCTTGACACTTGAAATGGGGGTGCGCTGATACGCACATCTGCCCGATACGCACATTTGCCCGTTTTTTTCACTTGACACTTTTTCAAGTGATTTTCAGGTATGAGTAAAGTGAAAAAAAGTTGCGCAATGACTTTAGTGAACTTTTTTCACTTCACTCATGTCTGAAAATCACTTGAAAAAGTGTCAAGTGAAAAAAACTGGCAAATGTGCGTATCGGGCAGATGTGCGTATCAGGCCTGCTCCCTTGAAATCCACTTGAAATTGGCCCCAGGGGGATACGCGCACTTTTGTTCGCCGGTGTAACTTCCAAAATCATTCTCAAATGCCGCCAGGCGCACCTAATAAAATTTAACGCTTCATTTGAGCCCCCCAAAAATTTCTCTTTTAAATTCCAAATTTCGGACAAAATAAATACATTGACATTCTTAAATTTTCAGTACAGGTGAATGGACTTTTCGATTTTGATTTTCTTGCATGGAGATCAGATAAATAACAGGCAGAATGTTTACAATGTTTTTGCATGAGACAGTTAAAATGTTCACTGGATCGTTTTTGAGTGAAAGTGAAACATTGAGTTTTGGGAGTATCCTTTTTGCTCGAGTAGTACAATTAGCGTATTTCCTCGAAATACCCCCCCCCCCCATTGAAATACCCCCCCCCCCCCTCAAAATGGGCAACATGAATTTGTGGTCTCTGAAATGCATAACAGACGTTCAAAACACTTACTGTGTTACGTTAGAACATCGTTTATACCATCTACATCCTTATACAAGGCTGTAAAAACTTATAAATGGTGGTTATTGTTGAATTTTTCACGTTTTTCTCTCAAAATTCTCACTCTGAAAAAATAAACCCCCGGGGGGTAATTCGAGGAAATACGGTAAGTACCATACCCCGCGGAAATATATCCATCCAATGCCAGTGAAATCTCATATTATTTTCTTCGAAATATGCAGTTTAACACATTGTTTTGCAATGTGGCGTAGCGGCGACATTTAAGAGGCAAAAATAAAAATGAATGAAGTTTGTCAAGCGGAGTGAATAATGCCGCGGCGCCATTTTTGTGTTTTGTGCCGCATGTAGTGTTTCCATGGCGCCATTTTATGGCGCGGGCGCCATTGGGCCCACACACACTAGTTGACATCGCAAATTCGCGTCAACTCAGTGTCAATTGAATAAAACAAGAAGTTTGTAAAAAGCATCACACTTAACTGGAACAATGAAAATGAAGTGTCATGATGTAAAATTAACTATGCTCTATCAGATAGATAAGTTGAAATCACAGTATCACTTATTCAGTTGACATTTAGTTGACACGAATTCAGTTGACATCAGTGTGTGGGGGCCCATTCTTCCAAGTGGATTGGTGACAAGGAAAGTGGTATTTAAATGAAATTGTAACTGTCAAGTCAAGTGACACGTGAATTTCTAAATGGGCAGCGGTGCACCATGTAAAGTGTCAATAAAAATTTACTCAACATTTACTCAACATGTCACTTATAAGTTTAAGGACAAAATTGTGAGGGAAAAATAAAAAAAATACATTTTATTGAATTTGGGGAGCATTGAAAGGTTGGAAAATGTGCAAAAATAGTAAGGCGAGTGACAATTAAATTTGCTATTGAGAACACTTGTTTGTTACCTTCAAGCTTGCATTGACTTACCACTTAAAACTTGACTTATGCCTTGCCACTTTTCGAGTCTCTTGTTTCACTTTGTGTACCATTCCAAACTTGCTCCAATAATTTCCGCCATCTTTTTTCCTCAAAGTGGCTTAGCACGTTTTTAAAATGCATTTTTGCGCCATCGAATTGCGCCAGCGCCAATTTTCCTGGCATTTTGCCAGCACTATTGCGATACCATTTGCATGCAGTTTGAGTCAAGGTCACTTTTGTTAAATGCGTTTTGTTTGTGCCGCGCTGAAACGAAGTATGAGTAGACTTCTTTCTTTGATGTGATTTAATTTGTTGCGGATTTTATTGTATTTCGATGGTCTCTTTTGTGTTTTGTAAATATATAGTTTTTGAGCGTTTTAAGTTTGAGGTTCGATTTCCGCGTCGACATTTTGATTTTTTTCAATTTTTCGATATTGGTGTGTAGATATGACTATTTTATAATTGGAATCAAAACTATTTATTTCACAATGAAAAAAAATCAACTTTGGCAATTTGCCAATGGTCTTAAGTTTTGGAAGAATAGTGGGCGGAGTTTCAATATGAAGGTATTTACCTGTATCTTCTCATCAGTTTCATGATTCATTCAATTGTTATTCACTTGATTGTGTGCATTTTTCTGTTTCCTCCATCTCAATTTTTTTCTCATAGAATTTTTATTTTAACATGAAGTGTTTTTTCGAAACATAAATATTCCTATCATAAACTTTAGACTACCTAAATACTTTTCGACATTAAATCATGGCTCATGGAGACTTAACTACCCAATCTATTGTAACTTTTTTAAACTTGAATACAACACTTAATACTTACTTGGTACTTAATTCACAATAGCCTTAATATACAAAAAATAAAGATTTTTTCTGATATTCACGTGATGTGACAATCTATATAAACAACCCATCCCAAATTTTTCCCCCTGTTTTTGCATGAGACAAAGGCATTTTGTAAAACCGTTTAAATAGTTTTGGGGGATGTTTAAATGTTATTGTGTATATGTGATATTTGAAAGTTTCCCCCCCGCCCCGGGGGAAATTGAACAGGTATTGTCAGCAGATACAGTAATCTATTGAATTAAAATAGTTTTTTTTTGAAGTTTGAAGAAAAAACAAACAATTTTTGTCGTTAAATTAAGTTGTGTTGCGATGATTAAATATATTCATCTTTTTTCACATAAAATGTACTTGGCAGTTGGCATATCACTTATACCTAACTCAACTTACCACTTAATATTTTGAAAAACCAGTTAAAAAAACTTATCGCACCCAAAAACTCAAAATTGTTCATCTTTCAATTTTCACTTTCAAATTTCAATGTCAACAACTTTCATTGTTTAAGTTACAAATTCCTAGGATTACTGTAGATTTTAGTGGCACCTAAAATTTTAGTCACGCAGTGATATTTTCGCCGCGCCGTTTGAATATGGTAAAAATATGCCCCATGCATTCCGTCTTTTTGTTCTTTTTACCATAGATATCACGCTGTGATATTTTTATACAAAAGCGATTTTTGATTGACTTTGATCCGCGCTGTTTATTTCGATTTTATTAATTTTTTAAAAACTTTTCTCCTGTGATTCGGGTTCAATTTTTGTTTTAGCTTATGTTTAAATATTTTCAATTTGTGGAAAAATTCTAATTATTTTATTAATTAGCAGATAGTTCTGCAAGTTGGCAATTACGAAAGTGACAAGAAAGATATAAGCGATATGTTATAAAGTGCTTTTTAAGTAGTACTCCAAAGGGCAAGTAAACTAGGGCCAGTCCCGCACCCTGTAAAGTTTCCTGCCAATTGTCAAATGTCATGCAAAGTCAATCAAATGACAACAACAAATTTGCTGAACTTTTGACATTTTGCATAACATTCGACAAACTTATATGACATTTTACGTGACATTTGACACTTTACTTAACACTTTACAGGGCGCAGGACTCTGCCTTGATCAGTGGCACAATTTCCCGTAGTTACCGTATTTCCTCGAAATACCCCCCTCGAAATACTATAGTTTATAGACTCTTGTACATGGAGCTTATTGCTGCTTTTTTCTATGTCTGCGTACATTACAAACAACGAATTGGTACTGGCAGTTCAGAACTGTCTGGCGAAATAATAACCCCTCCCCCTCGTTTAACCCCCCCCCCCTCAAAATTATCTCTCTGAAAAATGAACCCTCGGGTGGTAAATATTTTGAGGAAATGCGGTAAATATAAAAATACATATCACTGGACAATTTAGTTGACGCTTACCACTTTTTTCCCTTGTCCATTTATTGGCTGTTTAAGTATGAAATTAGGATTATAATAATTGCTAATTAGAACAATTTTCATCCGGTAGCGTATAATTTCTACATAAAAATTCAAAATTAATGTGGTCCCGGGAAAAAAACTTTTCAAGTTAATCAAATTTCTCCCCTGGGAACAATTCAAGTTTACAATGAGTGTTATTTTTGGCGAAAATCATTGAAGCATGAGCCGTTTTTATTCGCTATTCTGGTTTTCACGTTTTTTTTATTACAAAACATCATTGTTGAATTTCGAACAATTAAAATTGACATTGACATTGTTATCTGAAATTTGATCGGGTCGTAGAAAGTTGATTTTTGGAATAACGGAAGTTGTTCCGTTGTTTTTTTGTGCAAATTATCGTCAATTTGAATAGTGTGCATAAATTTTGGAACTTGACATTTTTTGTCATCTGAAAATTTTCACTGTCAACTGATATTTGATTGCTTCCACATTCTAATATCGATATTTTACAAGTGACAACAAAGGTTTTAAGCAGTAAATTCAAGTGATAAATATTTTTCCACCTTTTTTTATAACATCTTTTTACATAATAAAATTAATTAGTTAGCTTCATAAAATTAAGTTTTGGTTAAGTATACTTTACACTTATAGGTAAAATGACTTGTTGCTTGAAAAGTGAAAATATTATCCCATCACTTTCCACTTTTTGGTCACATGCCGTATATATACCGTATTTCCTCGAATTACCCCCGGGGGTTTATTTTTTCAGAGTGAAAATTTTGAGAGAAAAACGTGAAAAATGCAACAATAACCACCATTTATAAGTTTTTACAGCCTTATATAAGGATGTAGATGGTATAAACGATGTTCTAACGTAACACAGTAAGTGTTTTGAACGTCTGTTATGCATTTCCCGGACCACAAATTCATAGTGCCCATTTTGAGGGGGGTATTTCGGGGAAATACGGTACTCCGGAAATACATTTTTCCGGAGGAATCACTCCATCATGACGTGATCACTTTCCTCGCCAGCACTTCGTCGTCATCACGCCTTCGGCTGGCCCTCTGCCAACCCAAGACATAACTCCTATCTGTTTGTAGAGTATCGTGTCTGCAGAGTAAAGCTGAAATTCGTGAACTCTTCGTCATTATCCAGTTGACAATTATGTTTTAGTTGCCAAAATAAGGTATAGAAGTCACCTAAACCCAGTTTTAGCAATGACAAATAAAAAGTATTGTGCCGCATTGTTTAGTTCGGAAATGTAGATTTTTCCTGTTTGGAAGCAAGACACTGCATTTTTATTGTTGTACACCTAACTATTGAACTATTTTAACAAAAATAGTGCCTAATTCGGCAAGTGGACATTGGATAAGAGCCAAAAAGGTTGTAAGGGGTATAATTATGATGCATTGAGTGGTTAACTACCGTATTTCCTCGAAATAACCCCCCCCCCTCAAAATGGGCACTATGAAATTTGTGGTCCGGGAAATGCATAACTGACGTTCAAAACACTTACTGTGTTACGTTAGAACATCGTTTATACCATCCACATCCTTATATAAGGCTGTAAAAACTTATAAATGGTGGTTATTGTTGCATTTTACGCGTTTTTCTCTCAAAATTTTCACTTTGAAAAAATAAACCCCCTGGGAGTAATTCGAGGAAATACGGTAAGTGCAAGTATGTGACTCTGTATTTGTGATTTGTCACAAGTTTTTTTTGTCACTTTACTAATCACATATAACTTAACTTATTACTTACCACTTATCTAGCTGAATATTCACCAGTTCCAATTATTTTACTCTAAATCATCACACAAAATATGTGTCTACAAAAAAAAACCTAGCTTCGGGGCATCATGTTTAGCTGGGTATTTTTTTTCCTTTAACGAGACAATTGAAATAAAATACATAATGGCGCTGCGCACACTAGTTTACTGCCAGGAAACTGAAAATTTAGTAAACTCAAAAATCAACCTTAGATGGGATTTGAGTTTACTGGAATTAGGTGTTCGTCAAATGTCGCTGCACTCACTAGTTTACTAACGGTAAACTAAGAATTTGGTAAACTCATTTGTCAGCTTCTGAGCGCATCTGAGTTTACCGGAATGAGCTGTTCGTCAACTACAGTTGACGGAGATTTGAAATAACACATTCCGGTAAACTCAGATTCACTCAGAATCTGAAAAATGAGTTTACCAGATTCTTAGTTTACCGTTAGTAAACTAGTGTGTAATACAGTTGACGGGATAAAATAACCCATTCCGGCAACTCAAATGCGTTCTAGGCTGATGTATGAATTTACAAAGAACTATGAAATTTCATGTTTTAGCTAGTGTGTGCAGCGACAATATGTAAGCTACATACATATTTAACAATAGAAAATAATACAATAGTTTTCCTAGTTTTCATCCGGTCTGTATTTAGTGGAATTGTGTTTCTTAAAAATACTTTAGATCTATTGTTATTTGACCCTGTTCCATTTTTTTAGTAGCTAAAATTTTGGTTTTAGGTGGAGAGTTTTTAGTTATCGTTTTTCAATTTTATGCTGAACGTTCATTAGAAAGATAATGTTATGATTTATTTACAATTTGTGTGATGTTACAATCTGAGATGATTGTAAGATAATTGTGTATCATTTTTGACAAAATGTATGTTAAATATAGATGTCAAAATGTTTGAAATTTGACATTTTTTGGATTTGAAACAACGCTTACAAAAAGCATCTGTATGCAGTAGGTGTTTTTAACTATACAACCCAATACCTTTATTGAATTGCATATGAAGGGTGTGCTTCTAAAAGTACCGATCTACAAAAAATCGATTTTGAGATAATCGCGATTGAAAGTTTGGAGCATGCAATACCCATACATGGGTATTGGGTATGGGAATTTTGGGTAAGGGTATTTCGGCCATATTGTTGGGTATCCACATGCATGGGTATAATCATTGATTATACACATAACACTAGCTATATAAAATTTAGGGAATTGTATTTTTGTAGTACAGTACATTTTAAAGGAACAAATTGGTAATAGCGTGTAGATCGGTATTTTTTAAAGCACAAAATCAGAAAGCTGTAGATCGGTACTTTTACCCATAATAAAAAAGCACAAAATGAGTTTTTGCGCAACCGGACGCCGATCTGACATCGGTACTTTTAGAAGCACAAAAAATAATGTGCAGATCAGTACATTTAAAAGAACAATTTTGAAAAAAGTGTGTAGATCGGTACTTTTAAAGACACAAAAGCTGAAAAAGCTTGTAGATCGGTACTTTTAAAATTTCAAAAACTGTATTTTGCGATTTTTTTGCTTTTTTCGACCCCCCATATCTCAAAATTGAATTTCGCACCCCCCACATATTATATATATTTTTGAAGCGCATTTTTATGGGGACCCCAAAAATGGTCCTAACTCAAATTTGAAAAATTTGTAGATCGGTACTTTTAGAAGCACACCCTTCATATGCAAAAAATTGAAAGCAGAAGTAGTAATTTTCAATGAATAGTTTGAGCATGCTAATAAAAATAAAAGTACATAACACCCATCAAAAATGGTTCTCAAATACTATGCATGTTTATGTTGTGCCGAAAAAACCATTTTAGTAAAATACCGTATTTGCTTGAATAATCCCCCTGGGGGATTATTATTTCGTCAGACTTTTTTGAGGGGGGAACTATTCGAGGGGGGAATTATTCAAGGGAGGAATTATTATTTCGTCAAAATTTTCAAGCATGTTTCCATCAACTCATTTCTCGAAACATGCCTTATAAACACAATAACGTGCCATTTTTGTTAAAATTAGGTAGAACAAATTAATCAAATCTTTAAAGGGGGGATTATTCGAGGGGGGAACTATTCAAGCAAATGCGGTAATAGATTTGACAAGAATGGGTGACTTTATCCACACTAATGGATGTATTAAATGTGTATTAAATCTAAACAATAGAAATGTGTGCGTGAAGTTTAGTGATTTCAAATCTGACACAATGGATGAATGCATTTGCACAAAATATATATTTATTCACATCGTGTGAAGGTTTGAAGAATTTTGGAAGATTTTAGGCGAAGTGAGGATTTCAAAATATTTTAACCAAAACCCATTTTAATGTTTAAAATGGGCACAAATCTATTTAGCAAAATTTCTTTGTTCCGTTTGGGCCACTGTTTCCAGAGCACAATGGTGCGTTCCTTGTATTTGGTGGAAAATACCATTAAAATTATATAAATTTCACACCTAAAATTTTACAGCCCCTGAATTTTTTTCCCATCTCAAATTTGTCATGTATAATTTTGCAAATTTTCCACCAATGTTTTGTTGCATGTGCCCCAAGGGCTATTAGCTTAATGACTTTTTTCTACTTTTGTTATGTGCACAGATATATGGGAATCCTGGCTATTGTGTGTTACCAAAGATAGGTACCTATTTAGTTTAATTTATAATTTTTGTTGTTTGTGATATCTGTTTTGCTTGCATTTTTGAAAGTGTGCCAAGTGTGACTTTGGATGGAACATAAGTTTCACAGTTAAATTGAATTATATGCTTCACCTTGGAGATATATAAAATTTACTTATTGAAATATATATTTATCTTAATATATTGACGTGTCATGTCTAAATTTCAAATTCACAAAGTTCTGAATCTGTTATTTAAAAAAATCAAAATTATTTTTATAATACATACAATATCATGCCGTGAAATTCGCCCAACTTTTTCTCTTGTTAAAAATGTTTTTTTCAGCTTTACATTGAATTGTTGCTAAATTGCAGATGTATGCAAAAGCGCGCACACAAAATGTTGATTGTCCAGCAGCCATTGTAATCACTGGGGTTGGGAATCGGGTTTAAAATGGTTCCGGGTACCCGGAATCGGGATTCACTTCCGGATTTTCGGGTACTAAAGTCCGGAACTTAGGGCACTTTCGATCTGCAAAAATCACATAATCAGTGACAATAATGGATGTATGTGATTGCAAAAAAAATTGGTGACAAGTCAATAGAAAGTGAACTAATAAGTGACCAGTTTTTATGTGATATTTACATGTCATTTTACTTACCACATACAAGTTTACTTGACACTTGGCTGGGTTACTTGTCACTCGATTTTCCACATCTTATTAAAATTAACACTTACCATTTTCCTTGTTAATTTGCGATATTTGTCCAATTGTAGCTACTTTCACTAGTTTTCAATAAAAATTATGAAAACACATAAATCAGCTTTGAACGCATTGGAGTTTTCAGGAATAGGTTTCTAAAGCCGTTTTATGAGTTTCCAAAGTTCTGGTTGATAACTAGTGTGTGTGGGGTAATTTTGTCATAGTAGCATTTTTTTCAAACACTATTAGCTGATGAAAACATCAGCGCTGGTGCTTTTGGGATGTTCAAATTGTCCTATATGTTGGCTGGGCGAAAATTTGTGCAATATTTTCATTTTATTGTTGCCCAAGTTTACTATTTATTTTATCGCTGTTTTTGAAATAACCGCAGTTTAAATACCTAAGGATATTAGTATTTTCAGAATATAAATATCATTCTCATTGAACACATTTGTCAGCTTTTTATTTTCTGTCCCAAATTATGATAGATATTTCCCCGCCAATGCACATTTCATTGTTATGATATCAATGCTGTGATAATCATTTCTTGTACAGTGCCATTCATACGAGTTGTCGGATCAAATTTTAGGTGTACTTTAGTATTTACACATATTTTTCCTAGCTACCGTATTTCCTCGAAATACCCCCCTCAAAATGGGCACTATGAATTGTGGTCCGGCAAATGCATAACAGACGTTCAAAACACTTACTGTGTTACGTTAGAACATTGTTTATACCATCTACATCCTTATAAATGGCTGTAAAAACTTATAAAGCGTGGTTATTGTTGCATTTTTCACGTTTTTCTCTCAAAATTTTCACTCTGAAAAAATAAACCCCCGGGGGGTAATTCGAGGAAATACGGTATATAACTGTATTTGTAAAAAAGTGGCCAGGTGCCAATTCTAATGGTTGACAAGTCAGTTGAAAAGTGGTAAGAGTTAAGTGAACTGACAAGGATTGTCACTTGTAAATTGCATTCTCACATATGAGTTTATCTGTCACTTTGATGCCACACACACTGGATGTCAACTGGTTTCAGTGTCAACTCGATTTTATGACACTGGTCGCATGACAATTTTCAGACAATTTTCAGGCTTACAGATATGGTACCAGTAAAGTGTGGCCATAAGTTTGAGTATGGTTTTTTTTGTGAAAATTCTGACTGTGTAACAATTTTCAAGAAAAAAAGCCAAATTTGTGGAAAAATTTAAATTTCAGAAAATTTTCAACACTTCAATACAGAAAAGTGAATATTTTGTCTCTGCACGACACTTATTATAGATGACACTTCATAATGACATGGGCACTTAAATTTCATGCATACAGTATTTAGATGGAGCTTTAAAGTGCACTCTAGGTATGCAGGTCTATATCGTTAATTGTGAAGTGACATTTAGCTAATCGGTAGGTCCCCAGTTAAGGCAGCTTCCATCAATCACAATTAAAATGGTCCCCGGTCTGGGGAGTGAATTTTTGGGGCACTTGACACTTGACGCCAGAATTTAAGGTGTTATTTCTGGGTCTCTGAAATATTTGGTTTTTATGTTTGTTTTTCTAGAGGAGTTAAATGTGTCTTTGAAAAAAGTCGTCGAATTATTTCGGTAAAAGCTTTTTTGATAAATATCTTTTGTCAATTCATATTTTAACAATTTTTCTGTTCTGGTTTTAAAACATTCAAAAATTCCCTGCATGTATTTCCAAAGTAAAACTATTACCCCCCCCCCCCCAATTTTAAGTATGATTATATCATAAGTGAATACTCTGTCACCTTTCCTTTGTCACAGAACTAAAAGTTCTATTTTCAATGGTATTTCAGATATTACATGTCATAGTGATAAATTTTTAAAATCCTAATAAATAGTCTCTATTTTTATTGATTCACCCCTCAAAAACAATAAAAGCTACCATATCCCATCAGAATACAGACGAAAAATTCGATTTTCTCATCACACTAAATACATTGCTCTCACTATGAGTGAATTTGGCGCAAATTTTTCACGCGACTTAATTCATCAAATTACGGTAACACATTTTGTATACTCGGTCAACATGATACTCTGCCGTCGTACTGATTTATGTCTCACGTTGGAAGCATGCCAATAATCATAAAGCACGCCTTTTTTGTATAAAATATGAAAAAATCATTGTTGTGAATAAGTTAACGTATCACGTTATAACTAAGATGAATTCTTTCAACTTTTTATAAAAATCACATGCGTAGAAAAATATTTGGCACGCTTCCAGCGGGAACCACGCGTGCAGGGTGTAATGTTACTGGAGTATATATCCTCCGATCAGTTAACCATTTTTTCAAAAATAGAAAAGTATTTTTTATGAACCACCGCGTAGGTAAACCCGGGCATTTGACAATGGGAAATGAACAATGTTGATTGTTGGCTAGCATACCGCTTTTCTATATTTCTGCTTTACAATTTACAGTCATGCTTTCCTATTTATTTAGGTACTTTCAGCAGTATATTTTAGGCATATGTGATATTTTTGTGTTTTTGTCAACTTTTATTGTCATTTTGTTTTTGTGTTGTGTTTTGTGATTTTGATTTGATCTGTTTTGGGATTTTTTTTTAAAGTTTTGTTTATTTTTGAAATGATAATGTTGTGAATGCTTTGTGGCTTAGAATTTTTAAAATTTTTCCATATCACTTTTGAAACATCATTCATCGTAATACAAAATCTAGATTTCGAAATAAATGTCTCCTACATAATTTTTAAGAAAATTTTTGTGCCGCTGTTTTGCTTACAAAATAAATCCAATATTTCATTAACAAGGGAGCAATTCCGCGAGCGTGACGAGAAAAGTGATAAGTGATAAGTAAATTTATAAGTGGTGATTCAAGTGATACGTAAAGTAGCAAGTAGACTTACGCTTAATGGCTCATGAAGTTTCGATGAAAATACTTTTAGACTTAAAATAGCAAATTTAATTATCGTAAAAATACCGCTAACGGATAAGTGACAGACAAGTGGGAAGTGACAAGCCAGGTGATAATTCGCTAAAAGGTGCTAAAAGTCGACAAGTCCAAAAAGTGCCAAATTTGACATTTTTTGGGAAAAATGCAAAAATTTCGGGCAAGAAGTCGACAAGTCTACTCAGTTTCGGGCTAAAAGTCGACAAGTTCACCCTTTGTCTTTCATCAAAGTCCGTCATGGAAATCTAATTCTAAAAGTCGACAAGTCCATAAATTGCCCATAAGGCAGCTTCTTCGTCGCCGGGAACAAAAATGTTCTCGAGTGCAATGAGTCGACAAGTCCATTTCCTTTCCCAAAACAGTTTTGCTCTGACCGAATGCCAATTTATGGACACCCCATTTTTCACTATCGGTTGAGAGCAGGGGCTGAAAATTTGGCACTTAATTGTCAACATATGTAACTTAATGGAAAGCATGAGAGAGCCAAAATGGACACGCACCACGGGCCTGGAATTGGATCGGAAACTTAAAATGCGATTTACTCAAAATCACATTTTGTGGACTTGTCGACTTTTAAAAGTAGAAGCCTCACTTGGTTTGTCATTTGATGACTTTTAACTCGAGTGACGTTTAAAATGTCATTGTGAGTTTTTAAAGACTTCATTTCCACTTAAAATTCAAGTAAAAACATTCATTTTTCTGGAAATCGACCGTCTCTGTAAATCAATTAAACCAGTTGTCACTTGACGCAGCACTTAGCACTTATCACCGGCACTTTTCTTATCACTTATCCGCTTATCCAAAACTGGGAGCTCGGCCCTTTGTCAAGCCCTTTGTGTACTTACCAGCCATTGTGTGTGCTCAAATGCAAGCTGCTCACAACAATGCATTTCATTGCACCGCACTGCGTGCATTCTTGTGTGTGTGCACATTGGTGGGTGTTTGTTTGACTCGGGACTCGACTCGAGTCGAAGTTTGACCCGGGTTGGAAATATTTAGATTGCCCTACACAAACAAAGTAGTTTTGTGCGAAATATCGAATAAATCGGAATATGCAAATCAGCTTTGAACGCATTTGAGTTAACCGGAATGAGGTATCTGTGAACTACTGTTGAAAATGTTCAAAAATGACTCATTTCAGTCAACTGAAATTGGCCCTTGGGCTGTCTTAAGAAATTACAGTGTATACTTAATTTAATACATGGAAAACAACCACCAATGTCAATTTGTGTGTGAAATTGCGCGCTTGCGCGCAAAAATTTTGCAAAATACCTAGTGCTTAGTACTAAAAATTTTGGCCGATGTTTTAACAAAACAAAACATTTCGGACGTCATGTTAAAAAAACAACAACGTTTTTTTCTAATCGGCTCGTATTTTTCAGAGTGCGAATTGACCACGCAAAAACCCAAATCCCGGGTCTTGACTCCAACACCCGAGTCAAAACCAAAATTTTTGGCTCAAATTCCTAACGCTTTTTGTGCCCACCTATCATCATTCCACCAGACCACCATTGGCACTATTTTCATTATTATACAAGCACAATGGAACTATGGAAATGCAATGAAATGCGCCGAGGCCTATAATAGGCGTGTGCTATCATTTTGCCCCATAGTGTGAGATTTGCACGCAATTGTTGACTGAATTTTTGCGAATTTTACGTGTTTGGAGGGATTTTTTTTGTTGGGAAATTTGGATTTGAATTTTAGGAATGACACGTCAAGTTATAAATAAAAGTTATTGTTTTATATACGTCAAGTTGACCATTACTTTTGAAATTACCGTAAGGTCTAATTATTTTGTTATCACTTGACAATTTTTGTTACTTGTTACTTGCGGGGAAAAAAAGTAATTGTATGTTTATTCAGACGTTTTTAGCAAAAGTGACCTAACATAAATCAGCTTTGAACACATTTGAGTTTACCAGAATGATTTATTTGAAATCTTCGTCAACTGTAGTTGACTTTTCATTCCGGTCAACTCAAGCGTGTTCAAATCGGATTAATGCTTTTACCAAAATCCGAGTTCACTAGCAGTAAACTGGTGTTCGCAGCGCCAATCCATAAACTCACGTTAATTTCCCTCAAATGACCCCCTCATTTTTAATTTACCCCCCCCCCCACATTGTGCCGCGTTTTAACAAAGGGTGAAACGGGGCACTTGTTTTTACCTTATTGTGTGCATTTCCATACGCAGTGCCCTGCGAACAAATGTTGAGAATTGGGGGGTCGCCCAGGGCCAGGGGTGTATTTTTGGGGGACCCCTCACACTGGAAAATGATGGGGGACAGAATATCGAAATTTAGGTGTCGTTTTAGTTGTCTGCGGTTTTGTTATAGGCCCCACACACACTAGTTGACATCCACACCAAATATCGACTGGTGCCAATGCCAATTTCAAGCTTGCATTCGAACGTCGTTCGTTGGCTCGTGAGCAAGATTTGAATTGGGATCGGAACCAGTTGACATTTGGTTTCGATGTCAACTGGTGTGTAAATTCCGTCACCAAATGTGATTACCGTATTTCCTCGAAATACCCCCCCCCCTCGAAATACCCCCCCCCTCGAAATACCCCCCCCCCCTCAAAATGGGCACTATGAATTTGTGGTCCGGGAAATGCATAACAGACGTTCAAAACACTTACTGTGTTACGTTAGAACATCGTTTATACCATCTACATCCTTATATAAGGCTGTAAAAACTTATAAATGGTGGTTATTGTTGCATTTTTCACGTTTCTCTCTCAAAATTTTCACTCTGAAAAAATAAACCCCCTGGGGGGTAATTGGAGGAAATACGGTAATCAGTTCTGAAAGTCAAGTGAAAGTAAACTAGCGTGTCAGTGAGGGGGGGGGGGGGGTCAATGTGGAGACCCCCAAATTTACATGCTCCCATGCCCAGTTTGTGGGGGCGCCCATTGTTTGATTTGCCCGTCTATATACGCATGTACACTACGCAGTGCCCTGCCAATCAACTCGCAGTACATAGCAAAGTAGGTACCGTAGTGACTTGATTAAATCCCCTGGGTGTTATTATTTCGTAAAGCATTTTTGAGGGGTAATAATCCATTGGACGAATTATTATTTCGTAAAAATTTTCATGCGCCATTTTTATCAACTCATTACACGAAATTTAACGATTTATTAACAAAGTGACGTGCTGTTTTTTTTAAGTGTGACACAACAAATTTATTCATGCCTAAAAGGGGAGGGGGTTATTCGAGAGGGGTACCATTATCTCCTCACTCCTTTCACAGGGGGGGTACTTATTCAAGCGGGGGTTATTCGAGCGACTACGGTAGTGTATGCATTGCACTGCGCACAGAAACACACGCGAAGACAGGAAGTGCGCCGCGGCTGGCATTGTCTTTGATTTTGCAACCCTTTGATTGATTTTGATTGTTGATTGTTGATTGTGAATCGCAGTTTTGCATTTAGTTTTGAGTTTGAACGTTTGCAAGTTTGCTTGTTTTCGAAGTTGGTGGGGGGGATTTGTGCAGAGTTTTTGAGGATGATTTTGAGGTTTTATGGTCTTTTGCCTCTTTAGGGTTGGTTAAGGTTTATATTAAGGTTTATTAAGGTACTCTTTAAGGTTTATTTAGTTTAATAATTAAATAACTTACAAAGTCATTCACATAAAATTATCTGGAATTTTTAATCCGTAATTCCTGATTATTTGTATTTAACCACAACTATTTTGGACAACCATATTCATTTTATTCGAAATAATTGCCCGATGTAATACCAGGGGGCTATCCCGCACCCTTTAAAGTGTCGTGTATTTAAAGTTTCAAATATCATGTAAAACGTAAATTACAATGATAGAAACAATTTCATGAACTCACTCAACTTTTGTTGTTTCGCAAGACATTCTACAAATTTATATCATCTGACACTTTACAGGGTGCGAGACTGCCCCCTACAGTGTGCCCAAATCTAATCTAGTGCCAGTTCAATGATGCTTTTTGAATTTCCATACCTATGCCCCAATCACTTAATTGTCACATCCCACATCACATGCAGCTGTAATTAATTAGCATAGACACCTCAGCTTGTAGCTTACCCTTCCCATTCTAGTATTATCTATAATGCAACTCACTCATTAATGTGTGCGTTGATTTGCTTGTGTTTTGTGTTTTGTTCGATTTACAAGCCCACAATAGATTTCGATTGCCAAGTCGGCTTGAGTTTCATTTTGCAAGCTATAGTAAGATGTGATCTTTACCTATTACACCCACCACTTTTCATAAAAATCTAGTACAGGTTTGGATGAAAACATTTTGATATCAAAAAAATCAAATTTTGGATCATAATGGCGCTGTGCACACTAGCTTGCACTGTGACTTTGGTGAAAACTTAAATTTAAATCAAATTCAAACAAATCAACTTGGTTGAACAATTTAATTTGATTTTAATTTCTATTTAAATCATGAAATTACATTTGAAAATTTGAAAACTACAAGCATACAATAATTGTACACTGGATGTTACTATGTTGCCATTTCAGTTTTCACCGAAGTCATGGTGCTAACTGGCATGTGTAGGCACAATATCATGATGTAACACTGAATTTCTAATATATAGCTGATTGATATTGATTTTGCAATACCAAAAAATTGACAATTGAAAATGGATATTGAAAATACCAAAAAAATCATAAGTGTGATTTAAATGATTCATTGGCCTTACACAAATAAGTTGACAACTGAAACTTTCAAAGTGTATAAATCTGTTCTGAACACATTTGAGTTCACCAGAATGAGAAATATGTAAAGTAGTGTTGTCAGACATCAAGAATGATCTATTGTGCCTACACACACTAGTTTTCACCGTGACTTTGTGTGAAAACTGAAATTTTTTCAAATGCAAATTAAAAATCACAGTTGAATGATTTGATTTGATTTAAATTTGAGTTTAAATAAATGATAGTTAAACTTTGAAAATTTGAAAACTAAAACAAATGACAAATACAATATGAGTAGGCTGGATGTGGCCATGTGGCCATTTCAGTTTTCACACAAGTCATGGTGAAAACTGGTGTGTGTAGGGCCATTCTGGTAGACTCAAATGTGTTCAAAACAGAGTTATAAATTTTTTACATTTCATTTCTCAACTAGTGTGCATTTTTATTCTAAATACCGCATACTTGTAAACAATCGCGCTTGCGAAACGACACACAATTACCGGTTATCTGGATATATTTACATTATTACCAAGTAGTTCACGCTTGACTTTGCACCAATTTGCAAGCGGCGCGTGAAATGTTTATCTCGGATATCATCTACAGGTGTTGTTCCATAATTATAGGTGGGCAGGGGTCGCTGGCAAAATGCCAGGGGCTTGATTTAATAGACCTGACTTGTCTTTTTTTATTGGGTGGTATGGTGGCAATGGAGAAATAAGTAAAACACATTTGAGAGGTGAGAAGTGAAATGAGAAGTATCTACCGTATTTCCTCGAAATACCCCCAGGGGGGTTATTTTTTCAGAGTGAAAATTTTGCGAGAAAAACGTGAAAAATGCAACAATAACTACCATCTATACGTTTTTACAGCTTTATATAAGGATGTAGATGGTATAAACGATGTTCTAACGTAACACAGTAAGTGTTTTGAACGTCTGTTATGCATTTCCCGGACCACAAATTCATAGTGCCAATTTTGAGGGGGGGGGGTATTTCGAGGAAATACCGTAGTTTACTTCACGTTTTACTTTTTACTTCCCATTTCAGTTCTCACTACTCATTTCACTTCTCATATAATTTTTTACTTCTCCACTTGCGGAATTGCGCCTGATTTTAGTTCATTGTTAATAAAAATTGAAAAATTAATTTCATGTTATCTTACCAATTCAATTTTATTTAGATCCTCAATTTTTGTCGGGCAATTTCATAAAATCGGGCAACCCGAATAGATTATGTCCGGCAAAATAACTTTGAAACCCGAAACAAATTTAGAGAGTGTGTCCTAAACACACGCTTTCTACACCTGTGTGCACATTTACATGTAAAATTCGTGGAAATGGACTGGCGCCATTACTATGGTGTTGGCGTCAGCGCCAGGATTTCATGAAATTTTATTGACAAAATGGCATAAATCTTTAAAGAAAATGAAAAATGTATTTCAAACAGTACAACTTTTAAAGTTTTTTTTGTAATTGTAAACTGTAATTTTACTGTAAGCACGTACTCACATCCCCAAACTGTAAAAAAAAACTATGGTGCACAATTTCATCAATTTCAATTACTGACTACCTAGTTGAAAATGTTTCCCGGCGCCAAGCTCAAAAACTTCATGGCGCCATGAAAAATGCTGGCACCTTTCCAACAATGAAATACGTGTATGCAACATTTCCGTGAATCATGAAATATGTATGATGCTATCAAACCCAAATATGGCGTGTGCACCAATTAATTAAGGTGGTCATGTTAATTAATTAGCCCCTGGTGTCATAAGGCGCGCTTGAATAGTGATATTTTATCTTGATTTTGGGCGTTTCTCATTTTTAGGGCGCACCTGTAGATCGTGAATTTTAGATTTGATAGTCGATTTTAGGTTTTGCAGCTTGGTATTTATGGCTTTTCATTCAGAAATTGCGTGGTTAGTTTTTTTTTTGTTGTCATTTTTGAAATTTTACCTTATTAATAGTTATTTTACCTTATTGATTGTTAATAAATAGTTACCTACACATGATAAAAATATTTCAATCTTTCAGGCGTGTACTTGAAAAAAATTGTGTAAAAGTAGCTGTAAATATAAATATAAATTTTTAATCTCAATTTTCTGATGTTGAAAAAATTAGCTAATTTAATTCATTTTACAGGCTGATAAAAAAATCAAAATCGTTTTCACAATATTCAATGTTCGATTCAATTTCACATCTGTAGGAAAGTCAAAATCTAGGAATTTACATGCGTGAATTCAGTTGTGCATGACCAATCATACTGTCACATGCATTGCATGATATCATCGCATGATTCCCTATTTATTCATTGCACACTTTACCTTTATTACGTTATCTACCTAGCTGGAATTGACGTGAAATTGACTGCTTTAAGGGTAGCGTTTGGATCTTGGAACCGGAATCCGAATTACCAACGGTTTGAGTATGCAACAGTAGTTGACGGACTTCTCATTCCAGTGAACTCAAATGCATAGTTGTTCAAACGTATTTACGTTTACTCGATAAATACGGATACTCGAGTACTGCGTAAATACGTTTACGTTTCCCCTCGAAAAAAATACCGGTACGCACTTACTCGCGTACTTTTTGAAAGTACGCGAGTACTGAAAACGTATTTAAGCCTGACATATAATGTGACATTTTGACATACAGAAAGTGACAAAAATAGGTCGTTTTCGTAAGAAATAGTTATCGGGAGTAAAAAATACAAATTTGATGTGTTCTAGAGTAAAAAGTGACAAAATTTCTGATTTTTACATTTTCTGTGAGAAAAAATACTCAGTTTTACGTTTTCGCTGAACAAAAGTATTTTACTCACGTTTTACACAGTGTAAACGTATTAAAAAAATACTTTACGTTTTCTGTACTCAGGGTTGAGTAAAAATAAAATACTTGATGTTTACGTTTTCTTTGAAAAAGTTCAGTACTTTTAACAACTCTGCTCAAATGCGTTCAAAGCTGAGGTATCAGTATTGATAATTTTGCCTGTCAACTAGTGTGTATGCACTTTATTTACATCATTTCGGACTTATAGTTTTGCCTTATCTTATATCAAAAGTAACTACCGAATCTCTATTCCGATTTCGGGTCGGGTTTAGCGACTTTCGGGTTCCATTTCGAGTCCTAATTGGATACACCTCATTGTGCATTCCATTTCATGCAAATGGGCATTCTTCACGCGACGTGCGCCGAGGCTTTACGGGATTTGATTTTCAGTTTTTGGAATTTTTGGCGTCGCGAAATTTTGGATTTCAGAATTTTGTGAATGTTGGAATTTTGCAAGAGTTAATTTTTAGCTAGTTGATCTCGTTTTTTTTGTACTTTCCACAGTGTTTATTAGAATATTTTATTGTAAAAATATTAAAATCAATATGCCGAAATTTTGCGTACCAAATACAAAATAAGAGCCAGGCGTCAAACAATCGTCCAAAAAATCCCGTACATCCCACCATTATTTCATGAAACGCAGCGACTTTCACATGATTTATGCACAAGCATTGCTGTTGGCACGATGGGAAATTCAATCATTCCTAAAGAGCTTTCTTTGTCTTTGCCCTCCTGATTTATAAAGTTGACCGCTTAGAGAGGTAAAGGTCTGATCAACTTAATTGGCACAGATTTTTTTTATTTATTTTTTTCTGACTGTCAGGTTTTTGTGGGATGTGTGGAATTTTGTGGTTGTGTGACATTTAGTTTTCTGATAATTGATGTGTTATTTTAAGTTATGATAGGGTAGAAGTGTTGTTATAGGGCAAAATTACACCTACCTAACAATCAATTTTTTTTGAATACCTTAGCACATCAAAGTGTTGTTTCTATGTCCATCAGGCATTATCTCAGATTGAATCAATACATACTCTGATGTCAAATCATTTTTTAAATTTGAAAAAACATCAACATTTTTTCGCAGTACCCTGGTAAACAAAATGTTTGTGGCAATTAAATGAACTCATGAAATTTGGTCCACATCTTATTCCTTGCTAATAGACCAGCATATCTCTTTTATTCCATGCATGCAGTGTGGTGCACCGCTTATGTAGAGTATTGTAGTTGGTGTTCCAAAAATAGTGGGACAGCGGACTTTGCTGGAATCATAAATGTGATAATTTTTATGTCATATGATTTTATGTTGAAAAGTGTGAAAAACAAAAAAATTTAAGATGTCAAGCAGTTTTCTGCATTGATGTTGGAAAATATATACTCTTCCATGAAACATCAGAGTTACTGTATCATAGTTATGGTTACAAGTGATAAGATAACTTTAAAAAATCAATCACTTAAATGCTCACTTGCCACTTACATGCCTACTTTCTTATAACTTATCACATATCACACCTAACAGTTTTTTGAAGATATTTTTCATTCCTCCAAAAACTTTGGCACCTCCACAGTTGACCCCCTGTCCCAACATTTCCGGAACACGCCCACCATAAGTATACACAAATACACGCAAACCGAAATAAAGCCCCAGTAAAATGGGCGGTCGCTTTGTGCCGCGCGGGCTTAATGTCGCTTTCCGGAAACTTTGCGATAGGGGGGAAATGGGGCAAGAGACAAAAGCAAACTGTGCATTGATCTGCGCTTGAATGAACTCATTGCTAGCAGTGCCTACTAGGGTGGCAGAATTTACCGTACCGTACCGTACCGTACCGTACCGTTTACCGCACTTTTAGAAATTTACCGCACCGTACCGTACTTTTCAGAATTACCGTACCATACCGTTTACCGCAAAATTGAAGATTTACCGTACCGTACCGTTTACCGCAAAATAGAAAATTTACCGTACCGTACGGTGTACCGCAAGGCCGTACCGTCTGCCACCCTAGTGCCTACCGTATACTCTCGCATAGAACCCCTGCTTATATAGCACCCCCATTTTATTTGTATGCGTCTACCGTAGTTTGTGCAATTGCAGTAAATGTATGCTGTTGAATCTGTACCCCTGCTTGAATAACTCCCACTTGTATCAGCTGTTAAGTCTGCGTTAAGTTTATTGTAGTATTTTAAAAAATGGGTGAGAAGTAAGGTTACAAGTGACTAAGTGGTAAGTGGTAAGTATGTTACTCATCACTTACCACTTGGTATCAAACTTGCATTCATAAAAACAAAACATGGAAGTTATGTGCTTTAAATTTACAATATTTCGACCTCACCTGGTAAAACTTCTCCGCCCCTGAAATCTAGACTACCTCAGCTAAAATCTAGTGCAATTTCCCGTGAAAGTATGGGTGCATTTTGCATTTAAAACAGTGTGTTTGTGCGATTTCCATTCGTGCGCTGAAATGGGGCATTGTTTTTGACAGGTCGTTTCACGAATTTACTTGCTGCAAGTTGAGCGATTTGCAATTTAGTGGCTATGCAAAATGTATGTGCAAATTTATTTGCATGTGCAATGTGCATGTGGGAAATGTTAGACTTAGCATAGGGGTGACATAAATGCTTATACTTAACTTAGTAAACTCATGAGTAAGCATTCAAAGCATTTGTGCTTACCAGAATGAGATGTCTGTCAACTACAGTTGACGGAAATTAAAAGTACCTGAGATTCAGGTCAACTCAAATGCATTCACAGCTGATTTATGAGTTGACAAATTTTATAAATTTCATTGTAAATTAGCGTGCGCTTGATTTCAGCCAATTTCTCACATTTTACATATTTATTTATGCACATGCAAATTCATTTGCTGTGGCACACGCGTACCCAATTAATTGAGGATTACAAATTTGTCACATGCAAAATGCACTATCCCCTTAGGCAGTATCATAAAAATAGCAAATTGGGCACTTTTTGATGGATCATGACTTCTGTGCAAAAAATGGTGCCTTAGATACATCTTTATTGCTGTCAGTTTATCTATTAAAACATCAATTTATGCCACATTCAATCATAAACTTGTTTCTGTCAGTAATTACCTAGTATGTTTCATAGAAATTGTAAATAAGGAGTGCCCGTTTTTTACAGCCTTCGTCATGTTTTTGGCTTGTATATAAATATATTTTTACAATGAAAATTGTAAGAAATGTCAATATTGTTTTACATTCATTTTACATTTTACAAGCATTGGCTGTCCACTGATTTCGCCCATACAAATTGGCCAACGTATTAGTTTACTGTAATAAACTCAAACTTTGGTAAGCTCATACATCAACTTTGAATGGCATTTGAGTTTACGGAAGTTGACTGTTAGTCAACTACAGTTGACGAAGAGTGAGAATAACTCATTCCAGTAAACTCAGATGTGTTCAAGGCTGATTTATGAGTTTTCTAAGTGTAAGCATGTGTAGGTGAACTTCCGTTGCTTTACTCCAATGCTAATGAAAACTATTCCCACGTGCAAACACATTTGCACATGCAAACACATTTGCACATGCAAACACATTTGCACAGACGTTTTGCATTATTGCATACTCACAAAGCTTTTGATCATGCTTTTAGTTTAGTGCTGCGCATTACACAACATCGCCGGTAAGCTGAATTAGGCATTTTCTGCTTGGAATTTGAGTGAATTTGTGATTGTCATTTCAGTACGCGGTGGGTCAACTGGGCAATTTTGTGTGAAAATACGAGTTGACGAAAATTGTCTCATGCACAGTACTTTACACTAATTTACACATTTATTTCGGAAACTGATAAATCAGCTTTGAGTACATTTAAGTTTATCAGAATGAGGCGATCGTAAACTACTGTTGACTGAGGTCGAAACTAAAACTCAACTCAAATCAACTAATGAACTAAAATCTGTTTAAAACATTTAAAATCGGATTCCGAATTTTAAGTAAAAAACTGGGTTTGTAGTAAAAAAGATTTTACAACACAAAAGTGTTTAGCATATTACAATTCCATCTCTTGTTATCTAAACACTCAGTTATCTAATGCGCACGAACTTTGAGCTTAATTCACTAATCATTCATGCCCTAATGAATGTGCACCAAAGTGCATTATCTCTGTCGTTGCATTGTCGCTTTCTTTTAAAGCATTTTGTGGCACATTTGGTTATTTGGGGGAGGGTAAATTAAATTTGCAAATTGAAAAGAGAATTTTATAAAAAAATTGTTCCCTGGTGCGTCAAAAAGTATCTGTAAGAGATCAGAAAAGTTGCATTCTATGTAGATATACACTCCTTAAAAGTGTCTCTGATTTCACCATTTTTTCAAAAATGTAAACAATATTCGTCAAATATCAATGTAGGGTATCAATTTGCAATATTCTTCTTTGCCCGGGTGAAATCTACAGTAAGTAATGAGTAAATTGTACCATTTGCCCAATATTAATATTCATTAATTTTGCTAATTTTCACATTTTCCTGTGATACCCAATAAATTACGGTTGATTTTCTGTAAACAATCACAGTAAACTGTAGCATAAATACCGGTGAACTATTCCATTTACCGGTACCGGTATTTACCGGTCCGGTTCGGTAAAATATCCCACCCAATCATAAAATCGCTCGCCAAGTCTGTTCAAATTTCGCCCATTAGCACGCATTAGCCCTTGGGCGCTTTTGTCTTATCAAATGTATGAACCAAAGACAAGACATTTCGTAGGCGCCGCGTGCACTATTCAGTACACCGCCGAAATTTGGGCAACTCGTGAATATGTTTTGAGTTGACCGGAATGAGGACTCTGTCAATTTAAGTTGACGGAGATTGAAAATTCATTTATGACGGATATGCGTGGACGCTGAACTAGTTTGCTAATAAAATTTTTTTTTTGTCTACTCATAAATCAGCCTGGAAAGCATTTGAGTTTGCTGCAATCAGTTATTTTTGCTCTTCGTCAACTGTAGTTGACGAACACCTAATTCCAGTAAACTCAAATTCCATTCAAAGTTTATTTATGAGTTTACCAAATTTTTAGCTTCGTTTCAGTAAACTAGTGTGCACCATTCTGGTCAACTAAAATACCATTTGAGTTCCCCAAATTTCGTCAGTGTACTAGTTTACGTGGCCACTTTCAAGTGGACAAATGCAATCTCAGAATGCATTATGATGTCACTTTGAATGAATCAAACGTGAATCAAACTACATAGATCACAATTTTGTGCGGCTTGGAAAGTCTGTTGAAATGACATTTTCCGGAAATTTGGACGCCACATTTGTGTATTATTTTTGATGTTTTGATGTGTCTCAGGTATGTATTATACTTCTTTTCTTTTTATTTAGATTTGTTTAAAAGTGAGATTTATATGGGAATGATTTCTGGCGTCCTCTGAGCATATGTATATTTTGGGCTATATTCTGTTATTTTGTCAAGTGACAAGAAAAGTGTTACCTAATCGTGTGTTAAAGTTGCAAGGCAGCTTTAAGTGATGAATACACTTTTTATGTGTCATCTTTTTATTTAAAAATTTAACTGACACTTATTAGATGTAGCCATTTCGTAAGCGACGCTTATTTTCACTTCTAGATTTGATTCCCACTTGTTAGTTTACTTAACACTTAGTACTTTTCGGAAAGTGCTAAATATTCGATACTATATATCGACGCACCCTTGAATCTACTGAAAAAAACCCATTCCTAAATCCTCAAAAACCTCATCCAATCAAATGAATCACGTGTAAACCGACTTTGCACATCTAAATGTTCCACAAAATGAATGGAAAGCATTGAAATTCCGGGTTCTGAGTATCAGCCATTGAAAAACCACTTTTTTGCACTTTTAATTGACTTTTTGCCACTTTTTTTCAAGTTTCAGGTGGGATAAGTGCGTTGAATCGACTTGAATTGAAAGTGAAAATAGATACTTGCATAGAATGATCTATTCTTTGTGTGTGTGTTTTTTATAAATACTTTTTTTAGTTCTGCCCTTGGAGCTGTGATTTTGGCTGCGTGAATCACATTTTGACTGGCGCCATGCACAGTTGTTAAAAAGTATTTTGTTCCGTATTTAAAGAGTATTTAAAAAAGTATTTTTGGGTATCTGACGACGTCTCTTCATACTTTTATTTTACTATTTTGCTTTGTTCATAAAAATATATTCTTTTTCAGTTTTAATAATGAAAAAACTTAACGTTAATCTAAAAGAAACGATTTCATCGCTGGAAAAAATACCGCAGAAATGAAACTTTTTTTGACCTGTGATGATTAAGCAGAAACAGTCTGGCTAGTGCAGAATTGAACTAAATTTTTGTATCCTCATAAAAAGTGCCAATAAAGTATTCACATTACCATTTTTAATACCCAGTACCCAGACAAAAATACTCACAGTATTTTAACAAAAGTGTCTATTTCAGTCTATTTCCTTTATTAGCTGTTCCAAATTTTTGGATAGTCTTCAGTAGCCGTGTGAACTTTTCTCGATTGTGTATTTTCTGTGGGCTTTGAATGGGGGGAAATTTTGGGAAACTTTTTCAGTGGTGAAATTGTCGTTAGGATATTTAAGTGATGATTTTAAACTAGTTATTTTTGTCTGAGTTTAAACAGATATCCCGACTTTTCAAAATGTGAGTTCTTATTTCAATACGGAAAACCAGTTGGCATTGGACATTTGAATCACAATTTCAAGTTGCCTTTTTTGACTTTTTTTACAACACAAAAATTTATGTGCATAAACTCCGCCCACTTACCACTTGCCACTTTTCTTGTCACTTTACAGCAGGAAATGGACATAAACTCCGCCCACTTACCACTTGCCACTTTTCTTGTCACTTTACAGCAGGAAATGGACATAAACTCCGCCCACTTACCACTTGCCACTTTTCTTGTCACTTTACAGCAGGAAATGGACCTAAACTCCGCCCATGCAAGAAATCTGTCCGCTTTCTATGTACCGCATTGTAAAAGCAACAGAGCATTTTATTCTCCCAGTGTTCAAAGTTCCATTTTTTCTTTTTTTGGCTTGGCAATTCACGGCCTATTTTCCCCGAGATTTTTGTAGTCTTAAATAGAAAATAGGTGCCCAAAATAGGTCTATACAAAATAGAATGCATTCAAGCTTCCGTTTTATATTTTAGGCGGCATTTTAGCTCGTTTTTCGCTTTTATTTTTTGGGGATTTCCAGTAAAGGTTCCTCCCATTTTATTGTTTTCCATTTAGTTTTCGCAGTGGAAAATGTTTTTTTTTGTGCGACGACATTTTGCGCCTTAGAAACGCCGCGGGAAGTTTGTTATATTTAAACACAGACATCATTATTCTTTACAAATCTTTTTTTGCACACATGTGTTTTTCCTATTAGCTTTTAGGCCATTTGAAGTGCGCATTTTACACATGTAAATCGCTTGATTTGAAGCATCTGCATTTGAGCACATTTGGTCTATTT
This sequence comes from Sphaerolaimus hirsutus, assembly GCA_964036195.1. Lineage (NCBI taxonomy): Eukaryota > Metazoa > Nematoda > Chromadorea > Monhysterida > Sphaerolaimidae > Sphaerolaimus > Sphaerolaimus hirsutus. Next base: position 784,035 of record OZ038455.1, on the reverse strand, counting down.
TTCGGTGTGTTTCGAAATTATTTGGTCACTAAGCTTTGGAAATGTAAATAATAATATGTTATATATTTTTCAGTTAAGTGGCAAGTTATGTGCAAATTTATGTGGTTGATCAATCAAGTGACAAGTAGCGTCATGATTTACAGGTAGGTATCTTCATTTGATAGTTCACTTGTCACTTAACTTCGTCACTTACATTCCCTATCAATTACCAATTTTCATGGCACTCGTATATGTGAAATGTGTCCCTATTACCATTTCAATTTAATATTGATCTTTTTCTTAAGGGGGGGAGTTATTCAAGCCGGATGTTTTTGAAGGGGTGCTACATCAAATAGTGAACAAACTTATTCGAGCATATGCACACAATATTTAAAACTAGCAATCAGTGTCTCAGCACTTTTGGAACAAATCAAGTTAACTCCAAAATTGAAAACGGTCAATTTTATGGTTTGTTTCAAATTGGGAGAGAATGGAACAAGTACTTTATAGCCACAATTCACAATGAATTTGCAATTGCAAAGTGACATCAATTTTGGGCTTGGGGTCAGGGTGCAAGTTCAATTGGAGATTAAGGCTCCCAACAAAAATTGTTAATTCTACAAAGTGAATATGCATATGAATTTTGGTCATCTGGACATTTTGTACTTTAAAATAAACTGTTAAATGTCAAATGTCATGCAAAGTGTCAAATGTCAGGTAAATAGTCCTGTAAATTATCTTCATTTGCGTTTTTTCAGGGCACTTTGCATGACAGTTGACACTTTGCATGACACTTGACATTTTACAGGGTCTGGTAGTGGCACTGGGTAGCAATCCCCACCCTGTGAAGTATAAGTAAATTATTAAATTTCGTGTAAAATGTCATATAAATTTATCAAATGTCATGTAAAATGTTACATAAATTTATCAAATGTTGTGGAAAGTGCCATAACTTCAATCATGCCATCCTTTTTATTTTAAATTTCACTTGAAATATCACACTTTTACAGGGCATTTGACTGTCCCTTGTGCCGATACAATTTCTTACTTGCTTGCCTTGCGCCTTAAATGCGCCTTATTTGCGCCCTACTTTCTAATTTTTATTTCGGGTTCTGGTGCACATGTGTCTCGGGTCATTTTGCAGGCTTTATTCGCCAGATGGGGTTGCATATTTCCATTTCATTGTGCCTTTAAAGTGACTTTAAGTGCGCAGATTTGAGTTTTTGGGGCGCCAAGTGTCATAATTTTGACGCCACTTTTTTGGGCAGGTTTAAGTTTGAGTAGTTGAGCACGAGCAGTATTAACTGAAGTTTGAGTACTCAAAACAGTTTTGAACGTATTTGAGTTTTATTTTGAGTTTGCCTTGTTATCTCCAGCAACTCAAAATTAAACTTAAATATTTACGTTCAAAACTGATTTACGTTCAAAACTGACAATTTTTTGTTTACTGGTATTAGTAAGCCAGCGTGTACAGTGCCAATGTTTTTACATTTACAACTGTAAAATTTTTCACTCGACTTGCCACTTTACACTTTTATTATCCCTTAACACTTTTCTTGTTAATTTATGTAGAATTAGAATGGCAAGTTCCTATAACTAGGTAGGTATTTTCGTTTGTCGTAATTTACAAAGCTAACAAAAAAGTGAGCCACACACTTGGTCCATGGCGCTTAATTTTTGTGGCGTCAAAATCCTGGCGCTTTATTTTTGTGGCGTCAAAATCCTGGCGCTTTATTTTTGTGGCGTCAAAATCCTGGCGCTTTGAAACACCACAGGTCTAGTTTGAAATGGAAATAATAGCTTTTCAAAGTGCATATCGTGCTTTGATTACCCAGTTTTGTGGAATTGTGCGCACTTGCGTATGTTCCAAAATCTAATTAGTTGCTCAACTTATTGTTTTTGCTTTTGTTGTTTTGTTTTTGTCTTCAATTATATTTTTATCTTTTTGTGTGACGTCTCAAAGTTCAAAAATTTCAGCTATTTGTAAATAGGTATTTTACAGACTGTAGATTTTTTCGCCGCGGGATTTTACGGTGTGTGAAATATTTTTTGATGGCTGTTTCGAAAAAGCGCATTTTCAAGATTTCTTATAGTGTTCTTTGTGTGAAAATGTTCATTTCCCTACAATTTCTTTTGAAAGAAATAGTGATTTATTTTATCAAAATAAAATTATACATTTTTTCTGCACTACATATTTTTCGGGTACCCGAAAAAAATAGTAACTATCAAATATCAATGCCTGATTCAATTTTTATAAATTTGCTAGTTTGCTTACAGAACGAACCTCAAAGTGAAAGTTCATACCGTAAATTTGCGAGTTAATCCCCGGGGGGGGGGGGAGTTATTTTTTCCTCAGAATTTTATGAGGGAGGGGGGACTTATTCGAAGGGGTCTTATTTTTTCGTCGGAATACATAACACTTTATAAGTTCTTCAACCATGCAAATGCATCACTTGGCAACATTCCAAGATGCTACATAAATCCACCCTTTTGTGGTTGTCCCAAACACAACAATTGCAGGTGCACGCACTGCTCCGCACGCATGCAAATACATATAAATTTATGCACATGTGTCTTGGGTTGCGCAGGGCAATGCATTGCCTGGGGTGTTCCGGAAGTAGTGGGCAAAATTGAGTTGACTAGAGGGGAAAGTTAACTTATTTGTGGCAGGGAAAGTGGCGGTGTTGTTTGTAGTTTTATTTGAAAATTTTAATTGTTCGTTTCACTTGTTTGTTTGTTTGTTGGATTGCCTTTGATAGAATCATTACTGTGTCAAGTTGTACAGAAGTTGCCTAAATGTATTCATATTTTGTTGATTTACAAATTTTCTTATGCAAAACTCTGCTGAAATTTCTCATGACCAATTTCTTCTTAACTTTGCTTCCACATACTTTACCTATTACCCAATCTATCCTAGTATCAAGTTCAATTCCCATCTAACAATAATTCCACTGTCCCACCATTTTTGGCACACACCACTCATGTACATTGTACACATGTAAATATGTACATAAAGTAGTGTGTGCAGCACAATCATGCAGGGGGCAACAGGCAGTGCATGTAATTGCCCAGTAATCACTGAGTTCAGGTGTCATTGCTGGAAAAGTTTAGGGTTTACTGAGTTTTTTAATTGAAGTACAGAAATGTTGTGTTGTTTTAGAAGTTGTTGTCTGGGTGGTTTAAGTTGCTTTAGGTTATTTAAATTGCATTTTTTTCTGTGTTTGTTGGACAAGTAATGAATAGTATCTATGTTCCTGTCTCTAGATAAATATAAATCCATAGAGCCTGCCAATTTTTACTCATTTTTATCTTGCGCAATACACAAAAATGTTTTTACAACATTTCAGATAAATCCCCAGGACAATTTTATTCTACACATTTCTACAGAAAAATTTCTTTAAATTTCCCGCCCACGCGTGGAGCATGCAAATCGCATGCAACGCATGTTGTAAGCCACCGTTTGTTTTCCGGTCATTTACTCATCATTCGTGTGGTCGCGTTTCAGCGCATATGCGTTTCGCCTCCCGAGGGAACCTTAGGCAATGGAAAGTAACCCGACCCGGAATTACCCGGTCGGAATTGAAGTCGGGTTTTTTTAACAAAAAATTGGGCTGATTTTTGTTGAACGATTTTTTCCGACTTCAAAAGTTTGACTTTCTTCGTTAATACATGTGGGCACAATTTCGCCGGTTAAAATTTGGTTAGAAAAGGGCTGATTGGTAAAAGAAAAGTAAACTTACAAGTGGCATGTATTTTCTTTCGGAAGCGTACTTTTCACTTGACACGTCACTTAAACTTTACTTAGGTCGCAGTTCCGCTATTCAAACTGGAATATATGTGTATGTGTAAACGGTATCGATAATTTACAGAGATATCGACTTTCAATAATATGTCCACTCATAAGCTCCATTTTTCCCTAACATTAATAACCCATACAAACTTCGAAATTATATAAATATGTATTTCGAGTCGGGTTTCGATTACTAGATGTAGTCTTAATGGAATTTTTATAGCGGAATTGTCTCTGCGCAGCCACAATGCTTTCGGATTGTTAGCTTACATGGTGTCTCAAAATTTGGAATTAAATTGTTTTCTTACAGTTTTGAATGACTTTAAATTTTGTAATTTTGTTGGAAAATGATTAATCTTTCAATAATCACCGCAATAAAATTCAATTTTCTTATGGTTTCAGGCAGAAAATAAAACCCTAACCTCAAAAACTTCAATTCATTGAAAATTTGATTCTGAACAACAAGTAGTTGCTTAGACTAATTAGTACAATGCCATGTCATGTTTCAAATGTAAGTCAAATACCTAGATCCCCCTCCCCATCAAATACTTACGGTGCATCTGAAACTTTACTTGGCACTCTCTGAAAAACACACTTGCAACACTTTTACACAGCACTTTACCATGAGTTTGAAACTTTATCCAAAACTTTGTCACCTTCATTCAATTTTCACCAAAACGTAATAAGTGCCACTTTAAATGAAGCACCCTGCATAGGCACAAGTGCAACAAATGGATGCAGCTCACATAATATGCCCAGTGGGTGTTGTCTTTGTGCCTTTCTGTGATAAAAGTGCCTCACTTAGCATGTGCACCCTTGTGTGTTATTGAAATTGACAGTTTGAGTATGCACCCCCAAACACTGTGTTCTGACTAGATATATATTTATGTATATATCTGTGCCTAGATATATATATATATATATTGGGAAGCTTTATTCCTTTCTTTAAGCATTCATACATGTAATGTATGCCTGAAATGTAAACCTGTTCTAAATACTGTGAGTTAAGGTTTCATTTGTGTGCTCAAGCATTTGGTGTGGCATTGGATAACGGGCATGAGGTAACACCGCTTTTTTGGTTTTACACTTTACCATATTATCTGATATCAATATTTATATCCAGCCAACTGTCAAATTATAGTGTAAGAATACCAAAGAACAATGATTTTTTAACCAAATTTCTATGCTTGAGTGTAATGACTGTAAATAGGACTCATTTGGGACACATTTAATGAGTTCTCAGTTTCTCTACATAAATATTTCCCTTAACTTTTAGGTTAAAATTACCATATTCAAGAAATCTTGGTTGAAGTGTGTATTACTTTATGGCATGATTATCTAATGCAACCTCATGTTTTGTCCCATGTGCATCTATTCTGCAGCACAAAGTGCTTTATTTCCTTCTAAAGATGCTTTGATTTGAGTCCATGGGATGCATTACAAAGTACTTTTGCCCCTGTATGTTCATTGGTGGAAAATTAGGCGAACTTATCAGTGACAGGTGCTGTTGCAACTTGCAACTTTACTTGTCACTTACCACTTTACTTGTCACTTGTCCACCTGCGAAATTGCCCTCCAGTGTTTCATCGGTTCTCAATTGTCTCATGAATAGAGCTCACTCGAATTGCTTGCGCAAACGCAGATTTCATGCATGTTTGATTGAATTGTGCTTCATTCTCCATTTCGCGGCCATATCTCATTTCACAAGCAAAAGGGTTCACCGGAGTTCAATTCTTACGGGTACCCGAATTTCGAATCCCGAAGATAGTCGGTTTTTCAATGCCTTTTCGGACACCCATATTCCGATACCGATTGTACCTAATCTCGACTTTTCCGATAGCCAATCCCATTTTTGTGATCCAGATTCTGTAGAGATTTAAACAAGTGGTAAGTGAAGTGACAGAAAGTGGCAAGTGATAGATGAAATCAGCAGTATACTTATCAGTGAACGAGTATACTACTAAATGAATATACTTGTTACTTAAAATTTAACCTGTCACTGGACTTACTTTTCTCACAATTTACCACTTTTATGTCACTTTTCCACACTTTGAATTTGTCCATGATCCCGAAACCCGGATTTCAATCCCGACACTATAAACCCGGTTTATTTTGACCCTACCATTCACTGTTTGCATTTCGGCTAAATATATGGCTAGGTAATATGGAATTGTTGCCTCTTTCGGGGCTATATCTATGTGTATATATACCGTATATCCTCGAATAAGTCCCCGGGGAGTTATTTTTTCAGCACACTTTTTGACTCGCGAGTTATTCGAGGAGAGGGGCCATATTTTCGTCACAATTTTACTTAAAATGCATATTGTAATAATGGGGGTGAATCAGTTGCATAAACCTGTCAGTAAGTATACTCGGCGTACATGATACTCTGCCCTCGCACTGATTTATGTCTCGTGTTGGAAAGGTGCCAATGATAATTTAATCATGCGATTTCCGTAAAAAGATGACAAAAATTCATCGATGTGAATATGTTAATAAATACCATTATAACAACAATCAATTGTGTCATCTTTTTATGAAACTCGCACGCGTTAACCATCGTTGGCACACTTCCAGCGGGAACCACGCGTGCAGGGTGTAAAGTAACCGGAGTATAATAAATCCCATAATTCAAGCAAACAAATCAATCATAGTGTAAATACATCAGCTGCAATAGAGAACATGCTTTTAAATGACACATAAATACATTTTTATACATCAACGTATTTGCTACGCATGAAAGGGGGGGGGGCTTTCCAGGGTGGAGGGTATTTTTCCCTCAGTCATCTAACAGGGGGAGTTATTCAAGGGGTGCTTATTTTGGGATATACGGTGAAATAAAATGCAGTGCTATGCAATGTCTGTAAATTGCATCGTGGGTTGATTGATTTTGGCCCGATAAATTAACTGTGGCTATAGTCCCAATTTTTCACATTGTCTTACTGTAGGGTTATTGTGTAAGTTTGCAATTTACAAAAGCTTTTTGTATAGTTATTTTCTTTATACATATTTATAATTCAAGCCAGTTTGAACGGATTTACATATTAAAATGTGATGTGCAAAGTCCTTGTGTCATTTCGCCTTGGAATGTTTCCAGGTAAAAATGGTAGTGCTTAGTAAATATAATTGTCATAATGTGATGTTATCAAAACAGTTTGAAATTATGAATAGTCCTTGTACAGTTTCGATTTTACACATTCGATTTTGCGCATGTAAAAATACAAGTTTGCAAATGTGATCCCGGGAAAACATAACTACACGTCCACATAAATATTTACAGTAAAAAATCCATCCCGGGTGCCACAATTCGGCAAGTAGAGAAAAAAATTTGTATTAATCAAATTTTAAGTGAAAAGTAAAAATCTAAAAGAAAAGTAAACTTTTTACTTTTCTTTTAATTTCTCACTACTCCACTTTCGGAATCTACACTAGAACAAATTATTCAAAATCGCCCAGTAAACATCACCCTACAGTAACCCCCTCGACTCCATAAACATCAAATGCAGTTTCATTTAACCCGTGTATACTTGATTATTCTCCAGTGAAGCGATAAGTCAGCCCTTGTTATTTACGTGTGTAAGGCGCCATAATGACCCTACCCACACTAGTTGACAAGGACGCCAAATGTAAACTGGTGCCCGTCCCAATTCGAAGCTTGCTCACGAACGACGTTCAAATCATGTTGCAAATGAAGCTGTAGTGTTGAAATAAATATTGCGGTATGTGGATATGTATTTACAAGGCCGGCATGAAGTAAATATAATTATGTGTATACAATTTTGCGTAGTGTTACTCGTGGACAAGCTTTGTATTGGGATGGGGACCAGTTGACATTTGTTGCCCTTGTCAACTAGTGTGCTGGGTCAATGTGCAGTGTGTATGGTGGATCAAAAGTCTTGTGTCAAATGGATATATACCCAATTACCAAGCGGCCAGCCGCACGCGACAAGGGTTTATGATGCGTGCAAGGTAATAAAGTGCGCCAGGTGTCTGTGTCACTTTTCAAGTATTACGATTTTTAAGTAACGTTAAGTGATTGTGTTATTCATGATGTTTGAATGCTTTATTGGCAATTGTATGATATCCGAAATGAAATGAGAACCAAAAGATTGTTTTCTCATCACATTACATTTTTCACTATTTTTGAATTATATACCAATTTGTAATATCCTATTTACAACTACTGCTTTTACGTTTCATTATCTATGAAAATGCAAAAATAAAAAACAAAGTCTTCCAATTAGTCATGCATGAATCCACTTACTGTATCCAGTCACCCCAATCCAAACAAACTGCAAAATTAAAATTCACACTTAATATCTTGCAAAACCCCACTTGCAAACTGGCTCACTTGTGAAACCATGCACATATAGCTGGAAACTTCATTCAGGTGCAAGACAAGGTCCAGTCAACATTACTTATTCTAGTCATGGCCATTGCACCCTACTCATTACCTTAATTAAAATGCAGCGAGCTTGTTCGAAGCGGGTGCTTTGTATGCGCTCTGCAGCGGGGTGATCCCTTTCAGTGGTCATGCACGCGCGTAACATGCAGCATGAGCCCCCAATGGCTCTTTGTCACGCTACATAACTCTGCCCTCCTGCCTAGGTGAGCTTTATAGTGATTGAAATTTAGCCCCCATTTTACATGGTGGTCAATTTCGTTTTCCAAGCCACCGTGTTCGCTTTCTAAGCGGTCACCCGGTAAATTTGTCATTGGAAAGCGCCATTTTTCTTGTGACACGCTTTTATTTTATGTAGCGCTGTCTCAGTGCACATGCCTTTGTATTTATTGTCGTTTTTGCAAAGTGCTAGTTTATGGTATATGGTAGTGACAGTGTATATCAATTTCATACTTTGAGACGTGTATTTATCTCTTGTGTGTTTGTGTGTATTTAAGTTCACTCTTCAAGTACACTCTCAAATTGTATCTAGTTGACAGGAAATTTGAACCCACCTCATTATTGAACTAACTGATTTCGCTTTGTGTATTGTAAATTGAAGCAAAACACGTGTCATTGTAATGAATCCCCGGCCTGGGCGCAATTCTACTGAGTGGAAAAGTGTCAAGTGAAGGGAAATTCGGAAACATTTTCAAATATGTAAATACGAAGTGGGATGTCAAGTGAAAAATAAACATATTATTAACTGACAAATTTTGTCATAGAAAATAAATGCCACTTGTAGGCTTGCTTGTCAGGGCACAAAGAACGGGGGTGCACTGATACGCACATTTGTCCGTTTTTTTCACTTGACACTGTTTCAAGTGATTTTCAGATATGAGTGAAGTGAAAAACGCTGCGCAATCACATTAGTGAACTTTTTTCACTTGACTCAAATCTGAAAATCACTTGAAAATGTGTCTAGTGAAAAAAACGGGCAAATGTGCGTAACGGGCAGATGTGCGTATCAGGCCTGCCCCACAAAGAACGTCACTTCATACTTACTAATTTCGGAACTGGTTTCTGAGTCAAATAAATGCCAACTGACAAGATAAGCAAGTGTATTTATTTTCTTACCAACTTACTTGGCACTTCTCCAAACAAAGCTCTACTTTTATAGTTACTTGTCATGTGCTGAAAATGTGACCTGGCTTCAAAATGCAATGGCATGCTTTTAGTGCATCGTTTAGCAAGTGTTTCACTCTGTGCAATACAATACTTTGGGCACAATGGCCCCTCCCCATTTGTGCTGCACATGTGGGAAAAATGTTTTACCCTTTTATTTTTGAGTTGAGGTGACATTCTGTTCAAGGTTTAAAAGATGTTTTTTTTATTTTTTTATTTTTAAGATGTATATTTAGATGGCTAAAAAGCGAATTTTGATTTATTATTTTTCTGGTAGATAAAAAACATTTTTCTTTAGGATTTTGTACAATATTTTTCGGTTTGTTTTGGGGGATCATTCAAAACATATGTATAGGAAAAAATTTTCACACAGAAAATACATATTTTTATCATTATCCCATAATGTGTGTATTTAATTTAATTTTTGCTTTGTATTAGCATAATTGAAAAAATAAATTAAAATAAAATTAAATGAGGTTTTTAACGATTATTTGTCTAATACCGAAGTCTAACACAACCCTTAGAAATGCAATGGTTTATTTGTTTTTGTTTCACATATTTCTCTGTCAGAAAGCACAATGCTTCTTTCTGACCATTTTTTGCACATGTGGTCATATAAAATACATAGTAAAATTGATGCTTTTCACATCCTATAGGCACATGTGCGCCACTGCAAATAATAATTTGGGATGGCTTTTCTCTTTTTTTGTGTTTTTGTTGGAATTGTTTTTGTTCCCCTGTTGTTTTTGTTCATTTTTTATTTATTCATGTGCGAAACCTTCATTTTTATCCAATGTGAAATATTTCAGAAATTCCCCGCTTTTGAAATCGCCTCCCATTGTGCCATTTTTCACCGCACACAAACAATTGTCATTGTTGTTTTATCAGAGTGTGATAAGACATTTTCCATTGTCAAAGCAAAAATAAAACAACAAAAAACACATTGTGTTATTTATCTGAACCTGACGTCAGCCAAAAATCTCATTGTTCCGGTCCAATTTTTCTAAGAAAAAAAATCCACTTTTTGTCCCCCACTGTATTTTTTTACAAAAAAATCCCTCCAACTAACGCAATGCATAGGGAAATCCAATGCACAATAACTGGTATTGGGCGTGCGCAGGGCACTGCTAAATGCATGGAGTAATAGTGTACGGAACCCGACCCGACCCGACAAAAATCGGGTTTTTGAAGAAAAAAAAAGATTTTGAAGCCTGAGTATTGTAAGGGTCTTTTTACCTAGGCTGATTTCTGATGTAGTATACCTATGCTAGTCCTGTTAAATTCCTTGTAAAGTGTTGTATCATAAGTGTTGTAAACTGGTGGAAAATATAAATGAGAAAATCACTTTATTGTATTTTACAGATCCCACATGAAAGCTGTCAGGCTGTCATCTTGTGTGAGGGTGACCCCAAGTGTTCACTATATATACCATAGGGGGCACCCCCCTCAGGCCACCCTTGGTGCAGAAAATATGTTTTTTTGTCATTTTTTCTGGAAAATATAAATGAGAATTCCATACAAATTTTTGTTCCCGATGAAATTTATATTTTTAATAAATTTTTTTCAAGACACTTTAGACAAAAAAGTTTTTTTGACATTGGTAGAGTGTAAGTACGTGCAACTTTTCTACCCCCTCAGAAACCCAAGAACCCCCACACAATGATGGCGTTGTTGATCAAATTAAAAAAATTTTTTGGAGAAAAACGTAGGTTAGAAAAAGTGGACAATCCACTATCCCAAGCTATTTATGGAGCACATGGGGGCCAGAATTGGCTCGCTCAGTGTCAGGGGCAACATATGGCTGCTCCTGGGCCCCGTTTTTGCACTTATGTATTTTTTATAGCAAATGATAAAAACAGCCCTGTGTAAAGAGGGCACTCACGTGACAGCGCGTCCAGCGCCTGCAGTGTCATGATGCTAATCACAAAATACTTGTGCCCATGCAATGTGGGCACTAATTATCTGGTAAAAACCTATAGGGGCCGATGGGCAATGTGCCCTGTATCTAGTGTGACTGGCCCAGACAAATAAAGAGGTCATGTCCAGAAAATCAAAAATCACAGTTTTTTAATTACAACCACAATTTAGGTAGTCACAAAGTTTAAAATCATTGTTGACATGGCTTCGTGGCACATGTCTGTATATTGGGGGTAATTTTTGTGTGGGGGAGTGGGCTGGGGGTCAAAATATACCCCCTACTTACCAGTGGGTCAAACGATGGCTTTGGGCAAGCCACAAGGAATTTTTATTTTTTGAAAAAGCACCAACACAAGTGTATTCATCACTTGTGTTGTCAGCACACCAAAAAAAGGCTGCACACTTTACCGCAGCCATATTTTGTGTGTTTTTTTTGAAAATTCTCATTTATATTTTCCGGGAAAAAATTGGCAAAAATTTTTCATTTATCTGTAGCAGCAGAACAGGGGCGTGCCATGGGGTGCCACTTGGCATTTATGTAGGCAAATGTTGTGGGCACCCCCACAACAAATGGCAGCCATATTGGGCTGCACGTTTCCCTGTGAGATTGTTATGAAAAATGAGGTACCTGATTTCTCATTTAAATGTGCCACCAGTTTATGATATTTTTCAAATGTCATGTGAATGTTAACTGCTTTGTAACTTTTTTTTATATCTTACCTTGGCTTTTACTTTATACTTCAAAAAATAACATTTGTGAAATTTTGTCCAGCACTTCACTTAACTGACATATTATTTTACTGAAAAAATGCCCAAGATCACTGAAAATCGTATAAGCATCAAACACCTCAAATCTACATCCCTATCCATTATTGTGCTGACAACAAAACATTTGAAAACTCAGAAATCAGTTTTTAACACATTTTCAGCTTAGTGGAAAGAGTTAGTTTTAATTCCAAACAACTCTAGTTGGTGGCCTTCTGGTAAACTCAAATACCTTCAAACCTCATTTATGAGTTCTCATAATTTTAGTTGAAAACTAGTATTTATGCATACAGTACATCCATTATTCTCGATAATTATTGACCCGAGTCAATTTTCGAGTCGAGTCGGGTCAATTCCGGGTCCCAAACACTATCCACCCATATATTTATGCCTTTCCCCCCATTTTGGCACCTCAGCGCTTTATATTGTGCAATATGGCATTCATTTGGATTGTGTTGGAAAACCCCAAAACAAAGCGGGGTTCCGGAGTGATTTATTAGCTGGATCTGGCGTTTTTGTCTTTATTTCGCCGCGGTGCATCGCCAGATTTGAGCGCCCCCCCCCCCCCCCCGTTTTTTTGCAGGGTGGTTCAGGGAACGTCAGTTCTGCACCCTGTAAAGTGGCAAGTGTTATGTAATGTGTCAATAAAGTAAATAAGGAAAGATTTTACTGAACTTTTGACATTTTACGTGACATTTTACATTTTACATGACATTTTACATCTTACTTTACATCTTTTAACGGGGTGTTTGACAAATAGGCAATTGATAACAAAAGTGGTAAAAGATAGGTGGCAAGTCTTTTTACAAGTGAACTCCTAATTAAAAATATTTGCTTCTTTTAAGTTTATTTATCACCTTAACACTGAACACTTTTTTTTACTGTGGAATGATAGTGGTATGGATGATTCTGAAGATTTGGAATATGTAGTAAATATTTTAGACATGTTTTACCTAATTAAAAATGTCCCAGCTAATAAAAACAAAAATTTATTTTCGCTCAAAATCACTGTATTAGCCCATTATTTCTTCTAAATATTTCAATCTCTCAAATTGTCAAGCCAATTTCCAAAACATTTGGAACATTTGTTCCAAATTGTAATCAAATGATCCACCCTGTACCCAGATTTGTGGGTGAAAAATCAAAGACAGTGCCCAGTGCACATCTGCATTGCATAATACCATCCTCTAAATGTAAAGGATGTACCGTATTTCCTCGAATTACCCCCCGGGGGTTTATTTTTTCAGAGTGAAAATTTTGAGAGAAAAACTTATAAATGGTGGTTATTGTTGCATTTTTTAAGTTTTTACAGCCTTATATAAGGATGTAGATGGTATAAACGATGTTCTAACGTAACACAGTAAGTGTTTTGAACGTCTGTAATGCATTTCCCGGACCACAAATTCATAGTGCCCATTTTGAGGGGGGTATTCCGAGGAAATACGGTATTCTAGAGAATGCGGCATTGTGACAGATGATGAAAGACCCCATGCAATGTGTTATTTAGAAAATCGGCAAGCCTTTGTGGAGCTTTTCCACCCAATTTCCATTAATGAGTGAGTGTGACAGCTTAACACAATGTGTCACCCCCGATTGCAACGCCATTTTAGCGCATGCTCGAAGATTTTTGCCACTAAATGGTATATTGAAAATTCAGACGCAAATATTTTCAACGGGTGTTCAGTGGTTCTTGGTAAAGCGATTTTACTTTCGATTAAATTTTACGTGACTTTTGGGCTAAAGTTTGCCACTTAAAATCAAGTGGGCTCCTAAAAAGTTACCCAATTGCAGTGACAAAAATAGCCCAATTTCCGTGGTGCTACCTAAATTCAGGCATTTTCACCTCAATTTCTCCGTGTTCAAGTTAGCTTACGGTAGTTTTGCATGCGCATTGTTCCATTGTTGAGTGTATGTAGTTTATATTCCACGTGTGACCAATCAGCATTCAGTTTAGTTTATTCAAATTTGTCACTTTAATTTTTGAAATTTTTGAAAGTTTTCTGTTCGAAAATTGGGTGACAATTAAGAATAAAATTGTGGCAATATCAGAATTTTCATTTTTATAACATAAATAAATTTTATGGTGCAACGACTAAACTGTACCTCACATAAGCCCCGCCCACTTTTGTGCATTGTTCCCATTGTTGGCTCACTTCATATTTTCAGTAACATTTTTGCACTTTGTATTACTGTAGAATTTTTGGTTTGAGTTTCTTGGAGTATATTTTTGCAGCGGAAATTTTTTTAAATGTAATTTTTAGTGCTGAGTTTTCCCCAGCCATGGTTTTCCACAGCGCTTTTGCATATGCAAATGCACCGCGAGAAACTGTTAAAAATTAACCCCTTTCTTAGTATTCCCTTAGTGTTTCCTTTCTAATTGTGATTCTAAATATCCGCAAACATACGATCTAAACCTTTATTATATAACAAGTGTGAAATTGATCGGTGACAAGTAATGCCATTGACAAGTAAAGCCACTGTGCGTGTCACATGGACACTTATTAGCACACTTTGTAATTTCCACCGCCGCGCCATGTTCCCGTTTTGCTACTAGCGTTGCGTTGGCGCTGGCGCCATGGTTTTGGCGCTGGCGCCATAGATTTTTCTTTTGTGGATTTTGCTTGTTTATTTAGGTAGTTTGGTTGTGTTTTCGTGTGGTGTTTGTATTGATGATAATTTGTACACTTTGAGTATACAAGTGGTGAGTATGGATACCCTTTGGAGTATTTATGGGTTTTTTCATGTTTTTTAATGGGCTTTCTCAATTGGTAAAAGAGCTTGGAAAATAGGTTTATAATGAAAAAGATATAAAAATATGGATTTCAATGACCTAATATGCTAATAAATATAATGAAATTTCAGTTGATATAACCAAAAGAAGACAGACAAACAGTGCAAAATTTGCTGTGATCACTTACTAGTTACCATAGACAATTGTTTTTCTCAACATAAATAGATATCCCAGTATCGATCTGGCTAAAGCCTTCAATGCTGGGCACCCCATGCCCGTCAGAGACCCCCCCCCACTTCCGTGGCGCTGCGCCATTTCCATGGCGCCGCATAAATTTTCATGGCGTTGGCGCCATTCCCAACGCCCGCTGCCAACTACAGTCAAACTACGGCAATAATACGTGTTGTTGTTGGCGCGACGCAACGCATTTATTAATGCCCATCAGTCTAGGATAAATATATGTAATGTATTCAATTGTGACATTGTGCCTTGCGCCGAGCCGAGAGATTAGTACCCGGAATTGGACCCGGAATGTTCCGGGTTTCGTTTTTTTAAAAATTGAAAGTGTTTTTTTATGTGTAGAAATATTTTGTCTCGGGCCGATTTTGCGAGTGGGGAAGTGACAAGGCGCCACTCTCAGACCCTGTAAAATGTCAAATGTTATGCAAGGTGTCGAAAGTCATGGAAAATGCCCTGCAAAATGGCAACCGAAACTGATACATTTGACACAGGGAGTGCCCCCAGGCAAGTGGTAATTAAGTGGTATGTAAGGTGGTAAGTGTCGAATTAAGTCGCTTGTACACTTTTATGTGGCATATAAGTTGCAAATGAAAATACTTGCACTTGACTTATCACCTTTGTGTCCCTTGTCTTGTCCACAAAAAAGTGTCTAAATTTGTTCCACGCAACTCGATTCATTCAGAAATTCCGAGACCCGGGTCCGGGTTTTAGAGCCGATTCCAAAATCTCGGCTCAAATGTCCAGCCCCATGGAAAAGTGCATGCGACCCTTATTGCATTCTGTCACTTTAGCATTGTTTTCGCTCTTGACCGGATCTAATAAAGTTCGATTCATCGTGAGTGGGTGATTATTTGAAATGCGTCAATGTTAATTTGCATTTCTTTCTGCAAACGTTGGATAGCTAAAAATTTTGCTTGTGAAATTATTGTTTTGTTTAAATATTTTTGAATTTTGCATATCTGTACTGCGGGGCACTCCTTTGGACATAAAATGTAGTACTAAAAAGTAGTGCTTATAGCTAGGGTGGCAGAATTTACCGTACCGTACCGTACCGCATTTTTGGGAAACTTACCGTACCGTACCGTACCGTACCGTTTAGCGCAATTTTAGAAATTTACCGTACCGCGTACCGCATTTTCCAAAATTTACCGTACCGCGTACCGCACTTTTCAGATTTACCGTACCGTACCGTTTACCGCAAAATTGAAGATTTACCGTACCGTACCGTTTACCGCAAAATAGAAAATTTACCGTACCGTACGGTTTACCGCAAGGCCGTACCGTCTGCCACCCTACTTATAGCTAAGCTTATTAAAGTGGGAGGAGGCCTTGTTCCAGCAGATACTGTATTCACTAATACTGTATTCAGATACTGTATTTACTATTATTATACCAGCGTGCCTATGATCTATTTCAGCACTTTTATCCATGAAATTCGCCAGTTGCATTGTGCTGCTAATCACTTTCCCTCTATTATTGCAAAATGTGAAAAGTGCTTCAAGTGCCAATTTTGCGCGCTATTCTTTGTCGAAAATTCAATTTTCTCGGTTCCAAGTAAATTTACAATATGCAATCAGTGGGTCCATTGAAATTTTGGGCCCCCCACTTTCTTTTGTGGATCTTATTTTGCGCGCACAATTCCCTTGATGCTATTATATTTATTTTGAAATTTGTAATATTCTTCAAGTGGCTTGTAAATGTGTAAATTGGATCGAAGTGAGCACTTTGTCAAGTGACAGGGAAGTGAGAAGTATTTTGGTTGAAAGTTGACAGGCGATTTGTGTATTACTCGACTGTCTGTGTTTACTGTTTATCAACTGATCAGAAAAGTGTCAAGTGGTAATGAGATTTACAACTAAGTAGGTCAATTCCAGTGAACAAGTCGCACACGAAAAGTTATGATTGTCAATTCAAGTTGCGGCAACTTTAGGTTGACTTGACACTTATGTCAACACACAATGATTTCCGCGCCGCATTGAATACATCTAAAAGCCACATCAAATGACGCAACGATACGTGGCTCCAGCCAGCCTAATGTCCCACTATATTTGAAACGGCGCCCTAATTTCATTTATAATGAATAGATTGGTAATGATCGCCCGCTGACTGGCGCCCCGCGCCCTATAAAACGGTGCAAATGCATTGCGGGACGCATTTTGCAATCGGGAAACAGTGTCCAATTGCGAGCACAATGGATACTGGTTAAGCTGGGCCCAGTTCCAATTTGATGTAGGTTTTTGGATTATGGTTGGGTATTTTTGTCAGATAATTTATTTATTCTGGAGACAGTCTCGAGTCCTGTAAACTATGAAGTTGAGTGTCAAATGTCATGTAAAATGTCATACAAATTTGTCAAATTGTCAAGCTAGGTGTCAGAAGTTCAGTACTAATTTTTTTTATGTTTTACAACGTGACATGGTGTATGATGCATTTGAACCTTGCTTTGTATTTTTACTTAACATGACTTAACAGGATGCTATTATCACCTGTAAATCTAGGAATCTATTCCTTCAAATATCACACATTTAAAATTTTTGGTGCCAAGATATCCCAATCACACTTATAAAACTCTCAAATTATTTCCCAAATTTCAAAACACACGTTTCCCCATATTGGGTCTAGCCCCAGCACTCAGACAGCTATATAACTGCCTATTAAGCACTACAAATAGGGGAATGGCTCATGCTTATGCCTTGGGATCTGCGACAGGCAGAAACAAGAGCCCTTGTGTCACAATGTCAAATAATGGCTTTGGCATGTGAAATGGATAGAACACATCCTAGACAGCTGCAATCAGGCATGTGATCCCCCCAGCATAGAAAACCATTGCCTTGCATTGTCAATGCGTGTGCATTAAGCACATGCATTCGATGCATTTGAGAATGTGTCAATAGGTAACTGGGTGATTTGGGCAAAGAGTGGTCTTTGTGATTTTGATTTGAAGTGTGGGGTATGTTTTATATTTGTTTGTTTTTTTGTAATCTATTTTCATTTCATTATTTTATTTTGGTGTCATGAATCTAAGAATCTTCTTGTATATCTCTAAGCATGTTTTGCCACACTTTTTCCAGCTATTTAGTGGAAAACTCCAACTAAACCCAGCAAATTTCCCCAATAACCTCATCCTAACCTAACCGAATTACTCCTCAACAGACATTTACCTACTGCCCAGTTAGCCAGTGCGACACCCTTGTAACCCCCAGTAATCAATCATCAGCAATGCATTGTTTTGCACAATCATGCAATGGGGCAGCAAAGCAAGTCAGTCAACTGACCATGGGTTTTTGCAACTGGCATCAAGAATCAAGTGCCTCTAATGAAGGCTTGCATATTTAGGTCACTGTGCACTATGTAACTGCTCGTGTATGTATGTGTATGTATGTATGTGCTCATTTGGTTTGGCTTTATGTACTGTGCATAATTGTTTGTTATCTCATTTGCAAATTTGGTTACATACCAGCCAGCCTGCTGAATGATTTTTATTATCTAGATGATTGATTAGCTGGTGACCTTTTTGAGTGATTTTGCCTGATTTTTCAGGCAATGGTTTTTGCTTTTCTGTAATCATTCGCGATTTTTAGCGATTATTCAATGATTCTTTGAGTTTTATCACTTGAAATTACTGCTGTCTTATTAATCTGGAACTTTGTCCGGCTAACATTTATTTGAATTCATCATTAATTCACCATTCATTATTTTTACATACGATAGATCTGATATTCTTATGTAAATCACACATATCAAGACAATAACATAAAAGTCCGGTTAACACAATTTCCGGTGGCCTTTCACGTATCTCGCAAACATAAAACATCCACACACACTGGTTTTCAACTGAAATTTCGAAAACTCAGAAATTCAGCTTTGAACGCATTTCATTTTTCTAGAATAAGATGTTTTAAATCTCCGTCAACTGCAGTTGACGGACACCTCATTCTAGACAACTAGAATTCGTTTTAAGTTGATTCATGACTTTTGGAAATTTCGTTTGAAAACTAGTGTGCGCGGTTACATTAAACAATTTCTGATTGTCTGATTTTACGCTATTCTGCTTTTTGTTTTGTTGTGTCTGCACAGGAAACTGAGCATTTTTCTGGCATTTTTTTTTCTCTATTATTTTATTTTCAGCTTTTTGTGTCCCATTCCAATGTCTGTGCCTGTGAGCATTCTTTGTATTATTTATGTTTTAGTGTTGTTTTTTGTTGTTTGTTGTTGTAGGTTTGTATTTTGTTGGACAAATAGAGTGCTGATGAAGTAAATCGTGTGTTTTTGGGAGAAAAATTTCATGCATAATTATTCAATTATTATAAACTCTAATTTTGATGGTAAAAATACATTTTTACTGCTTTAAAGGGAAATAGTCAAATTAAGAGGTTTATAGTTTTTTCTTTCTTTGATTCATACTAAGATTTTTGGACAAAATTCAATTTTGTTGTCTGAAGTTGTCAAATAATTCCGAATCATGCATCAACAAGTTTTCGCCTGATTTTCTTTCCTTGGAAATCTTTGTCACTTGTCAGATACCATACATGATTATTACCATATTTTGATGAATTAAGTGGTGTGAGAATTCAGTACAAAGATTAATTGAATGTGTCAATGTAATGAACACATTCAACAAAAATTATTCCAGCTTCTGTTTTCAGATGGAACATGGTAGATTTCACTCTAAAATCACTTAGATACGTCACCAATACTTTTGTCCAGCACTATATCAGCTTTCAGTGTTTGATTTGAATGGGGGTCAGAAAATATCACTTTCAATGGGTGCTTGCTTATCTATTGTGCATTGAGCGGAAAAGCGCTGGTACACAATGCCATAGGTTGTATTAGAAATATCGCCTGAGGTGTTAAAACGTATTTTACGTTTCCATAGCGAAAGTATCCTTACACGAATGTAAAAACGTATTTTGCATTTTTTTTACTGTCAAAAAACTGAATGTGAGACTAAAAAAATTTTATGCGGAAAAATATAAGAAAAATATGTTTTCGACGCAGAAAATGTAAAAATACATTTGACTAGGTAAATCAAACAAGCAATGTTTTTCTAATTTTTTATTTGTATACCCGAAATTACCATTTTTTCATACGTTTTTGGTAGAATTTTTTTACGTTTTAACAGCTGTGATCATAAGTGGTGTGTTTCATTCTGAAATTGTCGCATGGGGGGAACATTTCTACACACACTTTTTGTCTGAATATTTGTGTGGTTAAGTACAAATTTACTGCTGCAGATACAAGCTGCTACAAATGCTACTGATTTTTCGGAATGTGTTTATTGGCATCTATCCAATTGTTTTCACTTTACAGGCACTCATATAATTGTCTATTGAACTGATAGTAAAAAGGCAACATGCATTCACAAGGCACATTTGTATTATTGTGCCTTGAGCGTAGTACCTAGACAACGAGATCCTTGCAAATCCTCACACTTATCAGGCACAAATCCTTGTGCCTTAAAAGTGCCTAGCATGAAAACAAATGTTAATTCGATAGCCAAATCTGCGCGCAATTTTATTAGCTGTGGCATTTTTGCAAACGGCCCAGCTTTTTGTGTTGTATTGTTGCGTTCAGCTATATGTTTTTTTTTGTTATCGTTTGGAATTCATGTTCCTTTGATATGGTCGACTTTACAAGGGATTCTACCGTATACTATCTGAATAAAAGGACACATTTAGGAATTTCATAAATTAATATTGAATGGCATTTGAGATTACTGGGATTTGGTGTTCTTCAATTATTGCCGGAGAGTAAATATAAGTAAATTCTTGTAAACTCAAATTCATTCAAGGCTGATTAATGAGTTCACGAATTTTGTGTTTACTGGAAGTAAACTAGTGTTTTCAGTTCATCGTTAAAACGTCAGGAATTTACGACGCAACTATCATTTTTTACCTCATTAACGTTTACGCAAATATCAAAGCGTTCCGAAAGTTCGTATCTCTGCAAAAAAATTATAAATACCAAAAATATGTCCAATTTAGCGTAAATGAACAAAACGGAGATAATTATCAGAAAAATATGGAACTTACTTTGTAAATAATGTAAAGGCGGCGATATACAAAACATTACCTTGACATTGGCGAGGCAAAGAGAAATTCGATACACATTTGCAGATATCAGATAAAAAATACGGGATGACATTTCCATTGATTTATGCATCATTGATTAAGATCAAAAAACCTCATACGCTACTGTCTTTTTTATCGACAATGAAAATCAGTATCAGCGATTTTTGCATATCATAAATACGATTTTGGATGTAAAAAGTTGATGCTATTTAGGTTTGCAACAATATTCATTTTTTATGTTTTTGTAGATTTTTTGTAAACTATTGTTGCCGCACACGCAACTTTGGAACTATAAACTCAAATTGGGTGCTCATAAATAAACATTGAACGTATATGAGTTGACCATAATGAGCTATTAACCTTTGTCAACTGCAGTTGACAGAAACCTCATTCTGGTGAACTCGAATGCGTTCAAAGCCGGCTTATGAGTTTACCAGAATCCAAGTTTACTGGCAGTTTACGAAGCCCAGGTAACATCCCAAGCCCTGTAAAGTGTAAAGTAAAGTGTCAAATGTAAAGTCAAATGCAAAGTAAACTGTCAATTGTCATGCAAAGTTCAGTAATGAAATCTTTTCTTTTTTGTTTTGATTGACACTTTACTTTGCATTAGACTTTACATTTGACACTTTACTCTGCATTTGACTTTACATTTGACACTTTACTTTACACTTTACAGGGCTTGGGACTGCCCCCTGCACTCTCACTCTGGGTGAATTTTGTGCACAATTTTTTACGTGATCTTTTTTCGTCGATATACGGTAACATTCATTGTTTTGCGCGCGCGTGTTATATAGCAACACATCGGGTTAAGTATTCTGATATTTACCATTGCATATAGAAAATTGTGTATTTATATAGCGACCAGACATCATGCTTTTTCAGAATGTTACAATAATTTTGTTCAGATGGATTATGGTAGTTTTCAGTGCAAGGTTAGCCGCCGAAAGACTACATAAAAATCTGCGTATAATATATTGTGTCTGTATGACGTTGTGTTGAATATCAGATCGTCACAAATTATCAATTCTCATTCAAAAGCACATTTCGATATCATATTAATAACTAAATTGAACATTCTTCAAAAATTTTAACTTATATTCAATATAAAAAACCGACCAAAAAAATCTTAACTTTACGTGCCTAAATCTTCAAGCATCTGTTTCTATGTATATGTCAAAAAAATATACCTAAAAATAAAAAAAGCGCTCCCAAACATAAAAAGCGCCCTAAGGCGCCGATTTCTAATGAGCCTTTGTTCTATGCCGAAAAATGTCCATCCCAAATAAATAGCATTGTGAATGTAATATTGTGAGATTATATGAAGCAATGCTATATAGGCGTGCCTTTGTTCCCCCTTTATGCTTTAAGGGTGCGATTTTACAGGGTGAATCATTTTGAAATGTTTTTTTTTAATGTGATTTTTTCTTGTTGATTGTGCCTATCAACCTGAAAACTTTTAAAGCTCGCTAATCAGCTTTGAACGCATTCGAGTTTACTGGAATGGCTGTTTTTTTATCCCCATCAACTAGAGTTCATATCATATTTCAGTAAACTCAAAAGTTTCAAAACTGATTCAAAATTAAAAAAAAATTTTTTTTTCAAAATTTCAATTTAAAACTAATATCTCGTGACTGTGTAGAGCCGTTATGTTTCACTCTGAAAAAAGTAAAATTTGATGTCAATGTTGTGAACCACACTGTAATAAACGTGGGACATATAAGCATCTGTTTGCGCCCAGTTAGGAGTGTAAATAGCGCCATTTTTGTGAGAAAAATAACGCTGTGAATTTGCGCATTTATGATTCATAAAATAACCGAAAAATTATTATTTTCAGGAATTAAAGACATTTCTATATTTTACATATATTTTATATTTGAGTTTCAAGACTATTTTTTTAAAACAATGGACAGTTGAAAATGGTTGCATGGCACCCACAGCAAAAAAATGGGTTCGTGAAGTGTGTGGAAGTGCGCTCTGTGAAGACACTTCCACACACTTCACGAAGTTTTCGGTGAAGTCTCTTCCAATCACTTCACCTAGCTTCAGGACAACCGAAATTCGTGAAGTGCACTTCACGAACCTTTGCAGCATACTTTGCATGGTTCGTGAAGTGCCGTGAAGCGTCTGGAATGCGGTGAAGTGTCTTCACGCCGACATTGCGCGTCTGCGTGAAGTCACTTCAGGACACTTCACCGCGCATCACACACCCATTTTTTGCTGTGACCTGCGCCACACAGCGCCATGACATTTAGTCCAGCACTATTTGGGTGTCCATTGCTCATTATATTGCCGAATTGTGTCCAATTGTTTTGCTTCCATGAATATTGCGCATTTCACTCGAATTTTTGATAGAATTTGTCGTTTTGTGTACTGGATTTGGAAATGTTTTCGTGTTTTCCACTTTAAAGTGAATGCTTAGTTTACTAATTTATCGAAATTTCGATAACTCATAGATATTGAAACAAACTCTATAACTTTTAAAACAACAAATTTTTGCCATTTTGCATATTATGTACTGAGCCTCATCAAATTGACACCCCTGGTTCTACAAAACATGCAAATAAATATATAAATACAAACAGATATATATTTAAAATCCATGTGCCTCTAGCAATCAATTTAATTGGTATTGTTTGTACAATTTGACACTGCATTGTGCTGTGTGCAAGATTAGGCTTATTGTCTTGTCATGCTTTGCAATTTATTTGTCCTTAGGTCAGGTTGTCTATTGAACATGTAGTGTGGCTTTGGATAATGTGTCAGTGGGTAACTAGTTGTACTGATAGGTCCATTTGTATAATTTTTCTCATGATTTACCGACGGTATATCCATATATGACAATTTTTGTTATTTTTTGCTATCATTTTTTTCCCTCTCAATGGAATTTTTACCCCTAATTTTTTTTAAATCCTTTAATATTATTTTGCAACACGCAAAAAAAACATCAAAAATAACAATAACATAGTTAATTGCACATTTTATGTTAATCAGATGCTCGACTTTGATGGTGCTACAATAAGTATCCTAAGCTGTGCAAATGTAATTTAGCTAAATACTCTTCAATGGAGTGTTTTTTCAACAATTGTCAATGTATGTAGTGTCTAGTTCATTTTGAAACAGTTTTAAGTGACAATTAACATTTTTCAATGTTGAAAAGCATCAATTTTTCAATGTTCAAGGTCTTTTCAACTGTAAGTATTATTTTCTTTGAAATTTTATCCTCAAACGTTCATTTCCATTTTGAAATTTACTCGTCACTCGCTTGACACTTGTCACTCTATTGTCACAACTTTTCTCGTCAATTGCAGAGTTGGCAGCATGCCAATAAAGCTCGGTTAAATAAATACCCCCTTTAAATAAACTGCCCTGCTTTGTAAAAATTTTAGCTTGGTATTTTACATAAAATTGGACACTGTTTATGAATGTGTATCAGTCACGTTAAGGGGGAAAAATTCTAGAAAAAAATGTATTCGGAAAGTAAAATAAGTTTAGGAAAGTTTTAAATTTTATAAAGGTTTCAAATTGCAATATTTTCACATTCTTAAACAAGTGACTTTTTGATAATTTTTTTATCAATAATTTTTTTTTAAATTTATGGAAAATTCTAGATTTCTTCTTGAGAAAATCGACTTATAAAAAGTATGAATTTTCGCCAAAATGTGGCTTATCGATATCGATAATCCTGCGTAAAATCGAATTTCGAAAAATAATTTAAACCCAACTTTTTAACAATGAATTTTGCCGGCAATTTTTACCGCACTGGCGTCATAACCCCCCCCCCCCCCTACAAAATAGGGTAAAAACTGTACATGCGCACGTATTTTAAGTGTAAAGTGTTGCCTATAGTAACCCAAGGAACACTTGAATGACTTTGATTCGGGATGATTTCTAAGTGCGTAATACTTGAAAATCATGGCGCTAGCCAGAGTTGTTAAAAGTACAGAACATATAAGGTAAAATTTGTGTACGTTTTCTCTTGATTAAAATACTTTTCTCGCGGGAAAGTATTTGCGAGAAATTTTTCCACTATTTTCGCCCAATCGCTATGTTGTCATACTTTGCCCATTTTCACCTACAAATTCACTAAATAGTTCACGTGCTTTTTGCCTATTTGAAGCTAGTTTTGGTATGCATTTGCTTGTATACCCATTTTTTGTTACCGTATTTCCTCGAAATACCACCCCCTTGAAATATCCTTCTCAAAATGACCACTACGAGCTTATAAACCCCCCTCCTCGAAATACCCCCCTCATTTAACCCCCCTCAAAATTTACAGTATGAAAAAATAACCCCCCTGGGGGTATTTCGAGGAAATACGGTATATTGAAATTGAAATGGCTATTTTTGGCTATCTGAAATAATTTTTCTGTAATCGAGTAGTTTCGTAAAAGCAAACGTAAAAGTAAACGTAAAAGCGAGTACAGGTACTTTTTCAGAGGAAACGTAAACGATTTACTCAGTACTTGAGTACACGTATTTTCCGAGTACCGTAAATGCGTATTAACAACTGTGACATGAACCATTGAAATGAATGTTTGCAACAATGCACTTTTCAGGTGCTTGTGCATTTGGTTATTAAGATTGAAAATGTGCTAAATTACCGATCTGTTTACATGTCTGTCGACCCTATTTTTTAGTGAATATCATCTTGTTGTCGTTTTGTGAATTGTGTGACTTTGAATTTATAGGTTTCAGATGTAAAAAATGTACAACTTTAATTTGCACGCAAATTTTTTTCCACTAAGTACGGTAACAAAGGAAGTGCATTGCATGGGTTGCTGCTACTCACAGACCCTGTAAAAAGTCCTGTAAAATGTCAAAAATCATGGAAAATGCCATGCGAAATGGCAACCGAGTTGAGTTCAGTGCCAACCGAGTTGCCATTTTGCAGGGCATTTTCCATGACTTTTGACACTTTGCATGACATTTTACATTTTACAGGGCATTTTACAGGGTCTGGGAGTGGCACCACTATTTCTAAAGATTCAAAAGTTTCAGAATCTGAAAAATTTGCAACTTTAATTTACACGCAAATTAATTTCACAAATTACGGTAACAAAGGAAGTGCATTGCATGCGCCGGAGCTTTTGTTCCATGCATTTAGGTATGAAATGTGTAGCGTGTCGCCAGCTGCGCCGCCCATTTGACGTCGCCACGCATTTTTCAATGGCGGAAATTGTGTCATTTAAAAAAAAAAGTTTTATTTTTCTAAAAAGCTTGATTTTAGGTGGCCTTGTTTTAGTGATGGCGAGTGAAAATTCTATGTGGATATTTTGTTTTGTGGAAATTTGGGAGAACTTGCCATGGTGTCAGTCCCAGACCCTGTAAAAAGCCCTGTAAAATGTCAAATGTCATGGAAAATGCCCAGGGCATTTTCCATGACTTTTGACACTTTGCATGACATTTGACATTTCAAAGGGTCTGGGAGTGCCCCATGGTCTATACATGGGAAAATTTCCATTTTCACGTTTCTTAAAAATTGTTTTTAAACCTTTCAATTTCATTTTAAAAAAACAACAATAAATTTCCCACCAAAGTCACTTTGCGGCTGTATCCAAGCTATTCACAGTGTACAATAATAAATTTAATAAATACTGGGGCTTTGTTTCAGCCAAAGCGTTTGCATGGTTAAATTCTCAAATCAGTGAATCTGAATGCCTGCTGTCCATACACGCGCAGATTTGCAGTTGGGATTGGGGGGGGGGGGTCAAAAGTTGTGTTTCAAAATTTTGGTATGAAAGGGCCATGCTTAACCGACATCTAAACCCATCTCACATCTAGACCGATCGCACATCTAATTCTACCCATTCCACATCTAGGCCCATCACACATCTAAACACCCCATTGTGTGCTAAATTGTGTGCTATCTCACCCTACACCTAGTTAAATTTATCTTGATATGTGAAATGTCAATTGCAGTTTGTCAAGTGTCATGATAAAGGTATTAATTTTTTCTAGCGTCATGTAAAATAGTGCCTAATAACAGGAAAATACCTAACAGGAAAGTTTTTCCAGGAAATAGAATGAATGACATTCACGAAGTAATCTTTCATTTTACATTTACGGTGTGCTAGGATGGGAGGCTGGGGAGCTATTTTTTCTCATTTTTTGGTCATGGGGGCACTCCCAGACCCTGTAGAAAGCCCTGTAAAATGTCAAACGTCATGCAAAGTGTCAAAAGTCATGGAAAATGCCCTGATGACTTTTGACACTTTGCATGACATTTGACATTTTACAGGGTCTAGGAGTGGCACATTTTTTCCGCCTAATTTGTCAATTGTCAAGTAATCCTCCCAGAATTGTCCACAATTGTCAAGAAATTTTCTTCTCAATTGAAAAGTTGTTTCACCCCCCTCCCCCCCCAATAATCAAGTGTATAGCATTTTTTGCCATACCTAAAGCATGAGATCATAGGCTTTTGTTTCATGCAAAGTGGCGCATGAAAATGATCTATTTATTTCCCCCCCGCTTTTATTTGGTTTATGATATGTTTTGTTCTCAGTTGTGCAAAATTACCTAGTGTTTTTTTATATTTTTTGATTGATTGTCTGCCCTTTTTATGTAGGTGTGAATTATGTTGTTTTTTCTTGTTTTTTTTCTTCTCGCGCTCAAGAATTATATTCTTCCATAAGCTTTTCTTGGCATTAAATATAGTTTAAGAGGTTTTTTGCTCTCCTGGGGCCAGTTCCGCAAGTGGAAAAGTTAAGATTTAAAACTTAAGAGTTGAGTAAAACGACAAATGATTTTACTCAACTCTTAACTTTTAACTTTGCTCTTAACTTATCATTTGTCATTTTACTCAACTCTTAACTTTTCCACTTGCGGAACTGGCACCAGATCTTACAGTATAGGATAATTCAAAGTCTATATTTAAACGCGAACTATAGTATCAATTATATAATTGATCAAAAACAATAGACAATGACAGCATTCCTCCGATTTTTCCCCCTAAAACACCCCAGTCATTTCGAATTAATCACTTTTATAAATTGTTTATCCAAATGAATTAATTACGCTACTTAATTATTCAATTATTTTTTGCAGAATGTCTCGCCGAAAAGCCACGCCTATTAAAGTGACTTTATTGGATTCTAAGACTATGGAAACTGCTGCAAGTGCGGCCGATTTGTCTAATTCTATGACCAATGAAATCAAGAAGGGGGCGGAGTTAGAGGTGAGATATTTCCCGTTTAAAAAAGTTTTTTCTTTAATGAAAAACGCGCTGTAAAGTGTCCTTTCAAGTGATAGATTTCGTGCGAAATTTAAAATTCCAGATAATACGTTAAAGTAGCATTCGGATTGCAAAACATTGAAACCGATAATCACAACATTGTAGGCACATAGGGCTAAAAGTGAAAAATTGTTGAATCGAGTAAAAATTGTTGAAACGTTTCGAAAATCCTATTTCATCGTCAATGAACGACAAAATGTCAATTACAGTCTCTTTAAAAACCTTCCCATTTCTACCCCAATTAACCCCCCCCCCCCTTCACAGACGGCACACTCGCCACCCCCCACTGGCAACACAAGCACGCCCTCCCCCCGGGGGACCAGCAGTTTCATATCATCCATTTCTTCCGGTCACGAGTCACCCCCTCACAATGGGAACATGGGGGTGCCCACTTCGAAGGGGGCTGCCACCCCTCACAAGGGGGGTGCCCACCACTGTACTCAAGGGGGGTCCCTTTCTCTGCTGCAGGGCGATATTATGGTGCACAGTCCACACCATGGATTGGTGGTGGTTATTGATCAGCAGACTTTGAGTGATTTGTTTGAGCCCCTTGATAAGTTAGTTGGGGGTACTTTTTTTTTGGGGGGGGGGGCAGGCCTGATACGCACACGTGCCCGATACGCACATATGCCCGTTTTTTCACTTGACACATTTTCAAGTGATTTTCAGATATGAGTGAAGTGAAAAAGTTTACTAATGTCATTGCGCAACTTTTTTTCACTTTACTCATATCTGAAAATCACTTGAAAAAGTGTCAAGTGAATAAAACAGGCATATGTGCGTATCGGGCACGTGTGCGTATCAGTGCACGCCCCTTTTGGGGGAGGGGGGGGGTATTGGTGGAAATTGTGATTTGAAATTTGATTTTGGTGGAATTGGAGTGATGAAAGTCTGATTTATATATAAATTTTCTAGAACAATTTACAAAATAAATTTACTTTGTTTTTTTCTTCTTCTGGAATTCGGAGTCTACATGGAAAAATTTGAGATGATATAAATATGACTTTGAGTAATTATAATTTTTTATGTCAAGTATCATCAAATAACAACTTCAAGCTTTAAAAAAATCGAGTAAAATATCAAAAGTTAAATATCACAAAATACATAGTCATTCGAAGTAATTTGTCTAAACTGGAAATTTTGGCTGATTTTCATTAGTTAAAAAACGTGAACTGGATCCTGAAACGCATTTTCTATCTACATTTCTAAACTCCGCCCCCCTCCAGGCACTCCAAACTAATGGTAGTGGATGATGTCATAAAGCAACTGTGCACCCTGCGGCATAAATTGGACCAGTGCCAAAATACCAGTTTGCACTGTGAGAACAAAGAAATGCTTCAACATCAAAGTGAACATAATTCAGTGACTGATTTGAATGGAAAGATTGATAAGGTGAGAGAATGGATACCTAGTTTTAATTTTTTTGAATTTTTTATATTTTAGATTGGTGAGGCTTTTTTGCCCTGTAAATATCGTTGGAAACTGTTTTTATCTGCCTTAAAGCTTGTATCATAATGAGATGTAAAATGTAACATCACACTAAAATTTTATTAAAATGGCAAAGACCCAATAATTTTTTATTGGTTTTATGGCGAATTTTCCCGACGTTGTACAAATTTTGTCTTTGCCAGACGATTTTCTCACATATTTCCAGTATTCTATTTACCGTATTTCCTCGAATTACCCCCCCCCCGAAATACCCCCCTCGAAATACCCCCACCAAAATTCTCACTCTGAAAAAATAAACCCCGTGGGGGTATTTCGAGGAAATACGGTATACCCATTTTCAAATTTCATTTTTTAAAAGCCAATCCCTACAAAGTTGTCAAAACAACACTTAAATTTACAAAAAAAATGTCAACTCAAAAATGTCAACTCAATTCCCACCCCCAGAACTCCGCCACGCCGCCGGGGGTAGCCAGCGCTGCGAACACACTCGTGCAAGCCGCAACTAGTGCGTTCAGCCATCACGCCAATGCTAATCAAATGGAAACTGATCCAGTTGACGGAGAGAACGCGGCTAGAGAGAATTTGGAACAGACCCCTGGCGCGGCGCACGTTTCCCCCTTTTTGCCAGTTGCCCAGATGAATAATGGTTGGTTTTGGGGGGTTTTGGGGGGTTTTTGGGGTTGTGAGTTGTGGGATGGTCCCCTGGATATTGGATAGTTTTCCTAGGGATCAATGCACTGGTGGTTTATTCGAGAATTTAAGGTGTTTTTGGATGCGTTTCTGATCTTTTTACGTGTGAAACAAACTTGTCACTGGACAACAACAATGTCATACAAAGTGTGAAAAGTCATGTAAAAAGCCTAAAAAATGTCGGAATTTTTTTACTGGACATTTGACATTCTGTATGACATTTTACGTGACTTGACACTTTGCGTGACACATGACGTTTTACAGGTTCTGGGAGTGGCACCTGCCACTTTTCCTGTCACTCTTCCATTGGCCCCACACACGCTAGTTGACATTGACACAAATGTCAACTGGTTCCGATCCCAAATCAATGCTTGCTGGCGAACCAAGGATCGACCTTCAAATACAAGCTTGGAATTGGGACCGGAACCAGTTGACATTTGTGTCAATGTCAACTAGCGTGTGTGGGGCCATTCACCTAATCACTCCCAACCCCTGATCAAAATGCAAAAACCAAAAACTCAACCCCCAACACAGATTGCCTCACCCCCACGTCCACACTCGAATCGCTGATGCGCCAACAACCCAACTTCTCCACGCTTCTGCACACGTCCCAAGCCCAAGCCAACGCCAGCGCCAACGCCAGCAGCGTGGGCAACAGCCAGCAGCAACGTTTGTGCGCCATGGCGCTCGCACTGGCGCAGCATGGCGCTGGCAATGGCGTTGGCGCTGGGGTCAACCCTATAGCTGCCATGGCTGCAGCCGCTTTGCAGCACCAACAGCAGAATGGCGCGAGTTTGGCGCTGGCGCCATTCGCGCCATTTTTGATGCAGGGACAGATGGATGGCGGTTTGTTTGGGGATGGTTTGGAATGTAATCGGTGGATTTTGTGCAAGTAACTTTTGGACGCCGTAAATTGGCACGCGTTCATTTGACAGTCCCGCACCACGTAAAGTGTTAAGTAAATTGTCAAATGTCATGTAAAATTTCATACAAATTTGTCAAATGTCATGCAAAATATCAAACTTGTTTGTTTTGTTTTTGACACGTTACATGCAACTTGACACTTTCCTCGCTACTTGCACTTTACTTTTCAGGGTGCGGAACTGCCCCATGTCAGACAACAGAAAAGAAAAAAAACGCATTAGATCCCTAGAACGAGTGCAATCCTAAACTATTTAAATATCAAAAAAACTCAAACCCCACTCAAAAAATACCCCTTCCCAGATTCTCTTCTCTCGTGGCAGCGCCGTTTAAATCTGTCCAACGCGGGCACCAACTCCATGTCCGGCACCCTCGGCCAGCTGCCCACCGGCGCCGATTCCGAGTTGACAAATAATAATAGCGGAAGTGAAATTATGGAAACTGCGGATGAATGCATGGCCCCGTTGAATTTGACTAATCACGTGGGAAAAAGTCAGGGCAGGGAAAATGAGACTAGGAGTGATAGGTTGGTTATTTGTTACTATTTTTTGAGGTAGGTTTGGCTTGATGCCAATTTTAGTAGTTGATAAGTTCTCGTCACATATACGCTACGTCTAAATGAAACAACAAAACCGCACAATTTCAAATTTCAACCGCAAACACCCCCCCCCCTTACATACCCCCTCAAATACCCCCCCCCCCCGATTTCACAGCGGAGACCCCCTGAACAGGCAAACTCCAGTTTTCCAAGCGACTACCTCCCCCTGCTCCAGCACCCCGTGCAGCACGCCCAATAATTCCGCTGGCATGACGCCAAAAAATAATGGCGCTGGCGCCACGGCCGCTGGCGCAGGCGCCAAACCAGTGCGCCAAGGCGCCAGGTCTCCCAATCATATTAAAAGGCCTATGAATGCTTTTATGGTCTGGGCTAGGGATGAGAGAAGGAAAATTTTGAAGGCTTGTCCGGATATGCATAATTCCAATATTTCGAAGATTTTGGGTGAGCTTTTTTCATCATTTTTTTTTGTGGGAAGGGATGTTTTAATTATTGAACTGTATTTTATGTTTGGATAATTTTCACACGCTAGTTTCGACCTATATTGCTAGACTAGCGAACCAGCTGAGCTAGGTCTCGTCAGTAGCAACTCAGCAATAAGCGTGAAAACTTAACTTAAAACTGTATATTGCATACTACTCCCACACCCTGTAAAATGCCTTGTGAAATGTCAAATACCGGTAAAAATGAATAAAATAAAATTTACATTTCCCAGCCATTTTACATAACTTGTAACACCTTGCACTTTACACATTTCTTGAGTGACACTTATGATTCATATGGAACCAAGATTTGTGTGTCCGGATGAAGACTGCAAACTGCACAAATAAATCAAATCAAATCAAATCAAATCTAGAAATTCTAAAACCAAACCTCTAACCTCTAAAATTCTAAATCTAAATCTACCCCCCAGGCGCCCGCTGGAAGGCCATGTCCAACAACGAAAAACAGCCATTCTACGAGGAACAATCTCGCCTCTCAAAACAACACATGGAACAACACCCCGATTATCGGTACAGACCCCGCCCAAAAAGAACCTGTATTGTGGATGGGAAAAAAATGAGGGTCAGTGAATTTGGCCAGGGCAAAAATCAAGGACAGAATCAAGGTCAAGGACAACTTCAGGGGGTTAAGGGCCAGGACAAAATGAGTGGGCATTGCTCGCAGATGGCTCAGAATTGGCAGAATGCCAGGGATGATAACAGTGGTTTGTTTTTTGATTGAAGGGTTTTAAAGGCATTGATTGTACTTGGCGGACCACAATGTATGCGCCCAAAATAACTTATGTCTTAGTTGATAGCGCGTACTTTCACAAAAAAATATTTTAGAAAGAAAAAGGCGGAGTCGAGTACATGTGTTTGTGTTTTTTGCCTGAAATCATTTTCTTATCAGAATTTTTTTTTTAAATTCAGGATGACGTCATGATCGAGTGTTTCATTTTTTAAATGCATGGGACGTGGTCCGCGAATTATAAATATACCCACTAGTTTTCAACCAAAATTCTGGAAATTCATAAATCAATTTTCAACAGATTTGAGTTGACTGAAATGAGATGTCTGTCAACTCCTGCTGATGGAGAGTAAAAATAACTAATTCGGATGAACTCGAATGCTTTCAAATCTGATTTCTGAGTTTTCAAAATTTATGTCGCGAAAACCAGTCTGTAAATTTAACAATCCTTTATCCAGCAAAATATCAAATTAAAAAAAACAACAATTTTCCAACCCTCACCCTCAAATAACCCCCCCCCCTCAGGAACCTACCCCACATCACCCAGTACAAACTACAATGGCACCCCCCTGAGTCAAGTTGTCAACCAAACTTCAATGTCAACTAGTAGTGGGAATACTGCCGCTCTTGCAGCCGCAGTGGTGCAGCAGTTTTTTTCCAACGCTAATTCCGGTGTGACTAGCGTTGGACAGACGCCAATGAGTGGCGTTGGCGCCAGTCAGAATGGCGCCGCCGCTGGCGCCATTTTGGCTGGATTGAAAATGGATCGAAATTCGCACGGCGCTTTTCAAGGGGTTGTGTAGGCTTTTTTGGTGGAAATTGTGGGGAATTTTTACCAGGTGCCAGTTTTGCAAGTGGTCAAATGTTAAGTAAAGTTTGAAGTTAGGTTAAGTGACAAGTGTACTTTCAAGTGACGATTACTTTACTTGTTTTTTATTACTCTGTTCACTTGGTACGGTAAGACTTTATTTACCGTTTTTCTTGTCACATGTCACTTGCAGAATTGGTACCTGGTGATTTTTTTATGTCAAATGGCGTAAATTTTCGGTGGATTTCAATTGTTTTAAATCAACTTATCTTAAAAATATTAGTTTTTGTATTGCTTCATATATTCAGTGGAATTATTTAGTAACAATTTCCAAGCGAAGATATTTTTCCATAATTTTTCTCTAATATTGTTACAGAACCCCCCCCCCCCCAGAATTTATGAAGCAGTAAGATATATATTCACGTGCATAAGATAATCTTAAAGCTACCAATATTCCAATTAATTTTTAATTGGTGCATATAAATGTTCTAATTGTATCCAAATGTGACCCAATGTATCCAAAAGATTGAAAAATTCTGGCCAGTTTTTATGTCCAATCCTGGCATCCAAAATGCATATCGTTTTATGATATTCACATATTTTTTCCATTTGAAATTCGCTTTATTCCATACGAATGCTATAACTATTACATACCCATCAATACTTTATATCATATCTGCTTTTTGCATGGTTTTCGCGTTCCGAAATTATTGAGATTTTTGTGAGCTTGTTCTCC
This sequence comes from Sphaerolaimus hirsutus, assembly GCA_964036195.1. Lineage (NCBI taxonomy): Eukaryota > Metazoa > Nematoda > Chromadorea > Monhysterida > Sphaerolaimidae > Sphaerolaimus > Sphaerolaimus hirsutus. The sequence goes on along the minus strand of OZ038455.1, from coordinate 749,355 downwards.
AAATTATGTGGAAGATTCATTTTTTTTGTTTTTGTGTGATGTTTGTCAAGTTTTTTTCCTAAAACGTAAAATTTGTCATTGAGTAACTTTTTAAGCAGCCAATCACAAAAGTTGACAAGTGGAATCCGGTAAGTAATGTGACAAGTGAGTGAACTTTTAAGTTGTAATTTCAGTGACAAGTAAAATAATGCCATTATGAAGTTTGACTGGAACACTTGACACTTGACGTAACCGTTGTGACTTGACGTGTCAATTATAACTTTTTGACACTTGTCAACTTGCAGAATTGGCACTTAGTCTTTGATTTCATATGAACGTTGCCCATAATATGGGTTTGTGAACGTTTTTCTGTGCTTTTTGTCAGTTATAGCTGATTTCATGTTAATTAGGCCGAACAATTGTGATATGAATGAGTGAGATTTTTATTTCACAAAAATTACAATTTTTTCATAGCAGATTCATGGCAATCAACAAGTGTCATTTAATATATTTTGTAAATTTTTGGATTAATCACGTTGCAAATTCCCTCTGCTAACTGTGCAAAAGAAATTGCGTAAATTCGATTTGCAATGTGTAAAAAACTACCACACCACAAATTTTTCTCACCACACCAATTTTGGGGTGTGCGGTGCTCCTGATCTGATTTTACTGTTATTTTATATGTAAATAAAATGTATTGTATTTGTATTCTTGAATAAGCCCCCGGGGACTTGTTTTTCTAGGTAAAATTGCCAGGGGACACGCGCAGACCCTGTAAACTGCCCTGTAAAATGTCAAATGTCATGCAAAGTGTCAAAAGTCATGTAAAATGCCCTGCAAAATGGCAACCGAGTTGCCATTTTACAGGGCATTTTACATGACTTTTGACACTTTGCATGACATTTGACATTTTACATGGTCTGGGAGTGGCACCTGATGATTCAATGACGGATTGTATTTTTCCTGAAAAAAAATGAAATTTTTGGGGGCTTATTTTTTCTACATAGCACGTGCGATATTGTAGTTTTTAAATGTTATTTTCTTAGAATAATTCATCAGTGAAATTTACAAGATTTTTTTATATGAGTTGTCTTGGCTGCATAATTTACTAAACATTTGGTTGCTACTTTTCATTTCAATATTTATGGTACTGATGTTGATAATTGAAGGTGTTCATTTGAAATATTTGTGGTACTACTTGTGATTTTATTAGATTCTAATATCACTGGAAACGTGCTGTTTTATCATACTGAATGTATGCTGCATAACATTTTAGTAGGTATTTTGTTTTTGTTTAAAAAATGATTTCAACATCCATATTTGCCTGTGTATTTCTTAAAGAATTTCTCCCCTTGCAGGTTTTTATACTTCACATTGGTAACTTCCCTGTACGATTCAATAAATTGATCTGACACATTTTTCGCTGTTTTGAATTTTTTTTCTGTGTTTTAACATAATTATTTATGCCAGTTTTTGCACAGTGAGTCTCACAATAAAAATTTAGCCCAGTTATAAACCTTCTTCATGAATCTTTGTGGTTGAAATTCATATATATATATATAAATGTTGATGTATTCAAAATATGTAATGTTGTTATATTGCAAAGTGTTCAGTGTAAATACCGTATTACCTCGAAATACCCCCATGGGGGTTTATTATTTCGCCAGCAAAATTTGAGGGGGGGTTAATTCGAGGGGGGGGGGGGGGGGTTATTCGAGGGGGGGTTTTATTATTTCCTCAGAAATTTTCGTAAGGACCGTAGTAAATAGTAGGCATTTTCATACCCAAAACAGGTAAAAACGTGTCCAAACAGGATATATTTGGACATAAAAACGTAGATAGCTACACAAACTAGTCTATGTGTAGCTGCAATGTAAATTAACAGTAATATACATCATGTACATTGCATACATGACGTATTTATTATGTACGTGACGTACATCATTCCGAAGGGGGGGGTATTTCGAGGGGGGGTTTATTATTTCCCCAGCCCATTTTGAGGGGGGGTTTATTCGAGGGGGGGGGGGGGGTCAATTCAAGGGGGGGATAATTCGAGGTAATACGGTACACTGTTTTAGTTTTATAAGTGTGAATTTTTATCTTACTGCACTGAAATAAGCATTTAAACCGCCACAGTGGCACTGTACACTACATTTTTGTTGCTGTTTAGAAAATGGAACATTCCCTGGGACCAAATAATATTAATCCAATCGATTCTAAAATCAAAATTTAGCTGAAAAAATCAATGTTTTTCTGATTATATTAATAGCCATAAATATCACTTTCCTACGGCGATTTTCTGGAACATTTCATTTTTTTCTGAATGGCAATTATTTTTTCAGTGAGCGGGGAGCCTCAAATTATATTATTTTGACATTTATTCAAGAGGAAAATTCTGTAAGTGGATAAGTGACAAAAAAGTGATAAAGGAAAGGTTGTAAGTGCTGAGTGAAATGACAAGTAAACTTGCAAAAGACAATTACCATATTTCCTGGATATACCCCCCCCTTCGAAGTACCCCTCTCAAAATGGACACTATGAGTTTATAAACCCCCCTCCCCCCCCCGTCGAAATATCCCCCAAATATAGTGTATAGAGAGCGTAAATGACAAAAGCTACGGTTTGTAATCAATATAACATAGAATAGACACACAGAACACACGTTATACACAATGACTGTGGTATGTTAGAACAGGGTTCATACCGTCAACGTATTTACATATACCTATAAGGCTATAGAGTCTTAAACATGGCGGTTTTTGTTGCATTTTTCGACGTCTGTGTACGTTACAGACGAAAATTTAGTACTTGGATTTCAAAAAAATTCTGGCGAAATAACCCCCCCCCCCCCTCAAAAATCTCACTCTGAAAAAATAAACCCCCTTGGGGTATTTCGAGGAAATACGGTAAATCCCTAGATAAAAAATGTCATTTATGAGTATACTTGACATTTTACCTATCACAACTTTACGTGTCTTTACGTTATACCACTTTTTGTCACTTTTCTACATGCAGAAATGACCCCTGAAATTGTTGTCAGATTGGAGTGTTTTATCCATGTCACGAAAGTTCTTTGTGTCATCATTTTTTGAATGTCCGTTGTCCAATGTGCATAATGTTGTATTGAATGTATTACTGTATAGATTGCTATTTAAAAATATTTTAATAAAATATCGTCATAATATTTATATATCGCATTGTTCCAATAATTGTGTACTATAAAGCTGATTTTATATAAATAATGGTTACATTTGTCAAAAAGAACAAATTCAAAATAAATTGGCATGAAACCCATTAAAGATGGCAAAGCGCCAGGAAAAATGGCGCCTAGCGCTTTCCAAAGACGCTTGCGATAGCGAGCAAAAACTTGGAAACCTTTTTAAATTGTGTGATTTCTCATGTTTTAATCCAACACTAGAAACAACTTTAACTAGCTTTTTATCCAACACAATTCGAAAATTTCTAAATTTGAGGAATGTTTGTCGATTTTTTCCTTTGATTTTTCATTAAAGACGCAAGAATAAAACAAAAAAGCACAATTCAAAGTTCAAAAACTAAAACTAAACTAACTAAACTAACTTTTCTTCTTAGCTAAAACTTTGTCCAGAAGAATTGGTACCGCGCCAGACCGGGGGGACCTCTGAAACAGAGTTGTTAAAAGTACCCAACTTTTTTCAAAGTATGCGCATGCGTAAAGTATTTTCGTTTTGCTATTGGCTATTTTTTAGCTATTTTGCTCACCCCCTGAGTACAGAAAGCGTAAAGTAATTTTTTTTCACTTTTACTGGCCAGTAAATGAGTGTAAAATACTTTTTTATCCAGAAAGCGTAAATGCGAGTACTTTTCACTCAGAAAAACGTAAAAACGAGTAAAATTACCTTTTCTTTCTAGAAAATGTAGAAGGGAGCATTGTGAATGTTTACACTGGACAATAAAAAGGTGTTTTATTTCTATTAATGAGTATTCTTTATGAAAAGCAAGAGTCTTGAAAGCAAAAATATTATTTCTGTACTCACAAAAATGGATGTTTTGAGTTGATTTTTTGATGCATTTTTTTACCCATTTACAACCAAAAGTACCCAAAAAGATTCGAAAATTCGAAAACGTTTTCAAATGTTTGAATTTATGAGTTTTTTGAAAATAAAATCTACCTATTTTTTATGTAAAGATGTATTTTTTTTCACCGCGTGCTCAAAAATTAAAAAATTCCAAAAAAATTGAAAACTTGAAAATGTTTTCAAATTTTTGAATTTTTTTTGCCATCATTAACCATCGGAGACGGAAAATAAATAGGTGTGGTCGTTGTGTGTACCCGGGCGGTGCTCGCCATTCGCGCTAGGGGTAAGCTACGATCATAAAATTTTGACAGGTTATGATATCAAGTGTTTTGGGTTTTCACCCAAAATTTCACCCCTCTAACTCTACCCACTGCGGAACTGTGGGGGGGGGGGATACATTGCATACATGGTGTATTTATTACGTACCGTATTACCTCGAATTATCCCCCCCTTGAATTAACCCCCCCCCCCCCTCGAATTAACCCCCCCCCCCTCAAAATGGGCTGGGGAAATAATAAACCCCCCCTCGAAATACCCCCCCCCCTTCGGAATGATGTGCGTCATGTAAACACCTTCCCGGTCACGTCCGGCAGCCATTTTTTGATGTTACTTCTTATATCCTATCCCCAGTTCTAGAGCGCCCGAGAGGCTGAAAGTTGGGGGAGATATTGTCGCAACCCCCCTCTACTTCGCATGAATTGGGGGGGTCGCGGCGACCCCCCCAATTCATGCGAAGTAGAGGGGGGTTGCGCCAATATCTCCCCCAAGTTTCAGCTTCTGGGGCGCTCTAGAACTGGGGATAGGATATAAGAAGTAACATCAAAAAATGGCTGCCGGACGTGACCGGGAAGGTGTTTACATGATAAATACATCATGTACGCAATGTACATGATGTATATTACTGTTAATTTGCATTGCAGCTACACATAGAGTAGTTTGTGTAGCTATCTACGTTTTTATGTCCAAATATATCCTGTTTGGACACATTTATTACCTATTTTGGGCACGCAAATGCCTACTATTTACTACGATCCTTACGAAAATTTCTGACGAAATAATAAAACCCCCCCTCGAATAACCCCCCCCCCCTCGAATTAACCCCCCTCAAATTTTGCTGGCGAAATAATAAACCCCGTTGGGGGTATTTCGAGGTAATACGGTACATCATTTCGGAGGGGAGGTATTTCGAGGGGTGTTTATTATTATTTCCCCAGCACATTTTGAGGGGGGGGGGGGTTAATTCAAGGGGTGATAATTCTAGGTAATACGGTATATGCTTTTTCAAGGCGTGGAATAGTGATGTAAAAGTGCCATGGCGCGGGGGTATTTCGAGGGGGGGATAATTCTAGGTAATACGGTATATGCTCTTTCAAGGTATGGAAAAGTGATGTAAAAGCGCCATGGCGCGGGGGGTATTTCGAGGGGGGTAACTATTTCCCAAGACCAATTTGAGGGGGGTGTATTCGAGGAGGGGATTATTCGAGGTAATACGGTAGTATGTGATGTGTGCACTAAACCCCCCAAATTTCATTTCCCACTGCTGCAGATACAGCAGATGTAAAGAAATAAAAAATCGGTGCTGAACTTTATGTGCACAGTGCATGCAGTTTATGATGATGATAAAAATCGTGATCTTACTTAAAATGATCAGAATGAAGTAGGAATTCAATTTTTGTTGATGGGTTAGCTATTTCTACTTTCCTTGTACTGATGCATCCGATTTTTCCTGATTTATATTTTTTTCTTGAATGAGCTAAAGGTCTGTTGGATTTTTGTACCAGATTGTGTGGACTGTAAGTGTGAATAAAATTTCTAAAGATGGAGCTTGCAAACACATGAATTTTTTTTCAATTGTATCCATTTATCTACCTATTAACAATGGTAATTTGAAAGGAAATAAAGAAGAAGTTGTCAAAGATGCAATAAATGTATGCAGCATGGGTCTGTCCACTGGGTAGGAATGGGAAAAAAATGTTTTTTTAAGAAGAGCACTTTATTGTTTTTTTTTTCAAATTGCAAATTTTAAAATTTGCACATTTCACACTCAAAACACACTGCGCTTAATAGCATTATAAGCTTCTTTCAAATGCCTGGACTATTGCACTTTAAAAAAAGTGGCGTTCTAAAAACAGTTCAAAATAAGCGCTGGCGATGCCTACCACTGGGACAACACACTATTGCTAACAAAAGGCACTGTAAAACGAGAGTATAAAACCTATTATTTCACAAAATTAAAGCACATTATTTCAAACAAAAGACCAGTCTGCAAGTAAATATAAAAGAAAGCTCATCATTTTCACTATATCAAAAAGTGATAATTTAAAATGAAATTCAACAAATATCTGATACTTTTTCTAATTGTAATGTTTGTTAGTGTGCAAGGTAAACTGTACAAAATTTCTAATATTGGTGACAAATTTTGGTAGGTAACATCAAAAATTCCCATATACAGGCCAGGAACCATTTGGAACATTTAAGCCAATTCAAAAGCCGGCAGCAATATCAGCACCTGAAAAGCATGAAAATAGTACTGATGCACCTCAGTCAGCTGAAATAACAGGTGCCGGTTCCGCAAGTGGAAAAGTTAAAAGTTAAGAGTTGAGTAAAATGATAAATGATAAGTTAAGAGTAAAGTTCAAAGTTAAGAGTTGAGTAAAACCATTTGTCGTTTTATTCAACTCTTAACTCTTAACTTTACTCATAACTTGTCATTTGTCATTTTACTCAACTCTTAAGTTTTAACTCTTAACTTTTTCCACTTGCGGAACTGGCCCTAGATGAATCTGTCACAAATTCCACAGCAAAAGTCACAACTGTCCAAACTTCCACAAATCCAACAACAACAAAGGAGACCGACCAAGATGAAGATCCATCCAGTAAGTTTGATGAAAAATAAAATAAATAAATTATGTCCAAAATGTACAACATATTTTTATTTCTCTGAAGTTAGGTTCCATCACAAGGGTGGGTAAATTGACAAATAAATCTAAACGTGCAAACTGCAAAATGTTAAAACGTGGTCTTGAAATAACTTGGAGTAATCCTGCAAAGTGTCTAAGAGTTGAAGCACAGCAAACAGACACTGCTAGTCTAATCCAGAGTTGTGCAAATACTGGTATTTTTGGAAAACGTAAACGTAAACGTAAATACTTTTTCTAAATCAAAAGTATAAATACTAAAATGTAAGGTATTTTTAAAATACCAAGGAATACATAAAAAAAACGTAAACGTACATTTTTTACACACAGTATTTGCCGATGGAAAATACCATTATATTCACGTTTAGATGGGTCAATCGCTCCATCTGCACCACTTTCTGATGTAAGTGTGGCCAAATCCAACTACGCTGGTGATTCTGGGGGAGTCCCAGACCCTGTAAAATGCCTTGTAAAATGTCAAATGGCATGCAAAGTGTCTAAAGTCATGCAAAATGCCCTGGAAGGTGGAAAATCTATGCCATTTTGCTGGGCATTTTACATGAGTTTTGACATTTGCATGAAATTTTACATTTTACAGGGTTTCCTACAGAGTCTGGGATTGGCACCAGAGCTTGCACTCGCCCTACCAGTTTCAAAACGTGTACTACTCACAGTTGTTGCACGTGCGTCATCCGAACTCATCACAAAAAATTTTATAAACGCAATTTATTTTAATACATGTTACTTTTATGCAAAAACATGATAATATTGTTGGCTGCAGGTGGTGCGCGTGTGAACGATCACAAGTTTTTTTACGTTTTTCCTAGTACCCGGGTATTTTGGTCAGGAAAACGTAACAAAACGTAATGGTATTTTTGGAAAACGTAAATGTAAACGTAAGTAGATATACCCGAATAACCGGGTATTTCGAGTAAACGTAAATACGTTTTTCCAACTCTGGTCTAATCACATTGTGGCTTTGTACAGAAATGCACAAGATCTGATGATTCTGATTTACTTGTGAAGTTGGACTTCAACAAATTTTTAGCTTGTCACAAGCTTGTAATTTCTAGTGCATTTTCTGCTCTATTGAGATCCAGTTAATGTGATATCCATGATCTTTGAGCACTTCTGAAGGAAAAACCATGCACTTCAACATTTCAACACTTCAACATTCAACTTCAACTTTCAGCACTTCAACAACTAAAGAAATTTTTGTGAGCACAAAATTTTTGAGCTTGGCTAAAGGCTTACAGTTTTAACAACAAATATCAATGTGTAAATAGAAAAAAAATTGAATGCAGGTCACGAGCAACAAATAATGTCACTGCTGAATAATGTCACTGACAGTGATGCCTCCCAAACCAAAGAGATCACAGATTCTGCAGTCACAGAAGCCACAACCACCAGAACAATAACATCATCAGAAAAGGACAATCAATATAAATCTTCATCCAGTAAGTCAATTGGAAAAAATATCAAAAAGTCAAGTATGTCCATGGAGGACCCAAAAAGGGTCCTTTCTGGTCCAAATCAGGTCTTGATCCGGTTAAATGCAAATCACAAAGGCAAGCCGAGTCAATTTCAGTCATTTTCATAAGGCCCCGTTTACACGGATTTTTTGTGACGACTCGACAACAATAAAACGTTCAATAAGTTGAGTAAAAAGGATACATATTTATTAGAAAAAATGATCAAGTATACCTTCTACCTAAGCGAATATGCAGGCCAAATTGCAGACTCATGCTTTTAGCTCAAGATTTATAACATTCAAAAAGTTTGCTATTGTCGCTGGCTGTCGGAGACAGTCCGACAACGGGGCAGGCCTGATACGCACACGTGCCCGATACGCACATATGCCCGTTTTTTTCACTTGACACTTTTTCAAGTGATTTTCAGATATGAGTAAAGTGAAAAAAAGTTGTGCAATGACATTAGTGAACTTTTTTCACTTCACTCATATCTGAAAATCACTTGAAAATGTGTCAAATGAAAAACAGTGAAAAATGGCTATTGTCCGACTGTCCGACAACTGCAAAAGTTTTCAAATGCCTTTAACTCATGAGCTACAAGCACGATTGTGCAATTTGACATGCATATTCGCCTAGGTAAGATGTATAATTGACCACTTTTTCTCATAAATATGGAACATTTTTACTCAACTTATTGAACGCTTTATTTTTGTCGAGTCGTCACAAAAAATCCGTGTAAACACAGTCTTATCAACTTTGTAAAAATCACGACTCACCCCATGTGAAATGTGAATCCTGATCCCAATCCCAATCCCATGACCACAATCCCAATCCCAATCCCAAAATCTGGAAAAAAAACAATCCCAATCCTGCTCCTGATTCTGAAAAGTCAATCCTGTTCGAACCCTATGTGAACCAAGGTGAATCTTCACCAAGTTAGTCAGTTGGGGAAGAATGAAGAAAAAGTGGAAAGAGTTGATGGCCTCACAAATGGTCACTTTTAGTTCATTGGATCTTGATTTGGTTACATGGCATCACAAATGCAAGTTGAGAAAAGTCACATTATTCCAATATCATGTAAAGTTAAAACATAATAACAACCAACGATGGCAAAAACACACATATTAAATACAGAAACTCATTGAGTTTCCGTGTTTTTGTTTAACACAGAAACACGAAAACTCAACAATTTTGAAAAACACGGAACTCAAATGAGTTCTTTTCTGGAGAACACGGAAACACGGAAACACAGAAAATACAGAAATGTTTTTTTAGTTTTTTTTAAATCCAAGCAATTGAAGGCACAAGATTTGAACTGAACAACGTGTGTATGCATATGCATAAGGTATGCATGTATGTATAGTGTGTAAATATGTACATAGTATCCAAGTTTAACGATGAAAAAAGTATCCAAAAAAATAATGATGTCTGCACCTCCTGGTGGTTTTGACAATATTATGAACTGTGATCAAAGTATTGAGGAGTGTCCACCAGGGTCTGCTAGCTCACACAATTGAGCTGAGGGCTCCTCACCTCCCAAGCTGTCAAAGGTATTGGTCACCCATTTGGAACTACCTCCAGTCAACTAATGAAAATTTTCCAATAAATGACGAAACATATACAAATCCAATATTTGATAAGAAAACCACTGTTTCAACAGTAAAATGCTGTAAAATGCAAGTTTTTGTAAAACAACTTGAGTTTTTATCAAAAAACACAGAAAAAAACACACAGAAACTCAAGTTTTTTTTCGTGAAAAAAACTCAAAACACATATATTCATTTTTGAAAAACTCAAAATACAGAAAGTGTTTTTATTTTGAGAACTCACCCATCGTTGACAACAACTACACTAAATTTCTGTTACACAGTCTTTTTGCTACACAAGGCGTGATACACAAGGCCAGATATTTTGAATACCGTATTTCCTCGAAATCCCCCTGGGGGGTTTATTTTTGAGCAAATTTTTGAGAGAAAAACGTGAAAAATGCAACAATAACCACCATTTATAAGTTTTTACAGCCTTATATAAGGATGTAAATAGATGGTATAAACAATGTTCTAACGTAACACAGTAAGTGTTTTGAACGTCTGTTATGCATTTCCCAGACCACAAATTCATAGTGCCCATTTTGAGGGGGGGGGGGTATTTCGAGGGGGGTAAATACAGTATCTACCGTATTTCCTCGAAATACCCCCCTCAAAATACCCCCCCCCCCTCGTTTGACCCCCGCCCTCTCGGGACCACTATGAAACAATCACCCCCCCCTCGAAATACCCCCCCCCCCAAATTGAGTGTAATGTGGCGATTACAGCTCGGGCGTAAAATAGACCGGGCGTAAAATTGATTTTTGGGCGTAAAATTGATTTACAGATGAATGGATAAAGATACGACGTTGTAATTTCAGTCAAAGATAGGTTAGATGCAGACGTTTCTTGTGCCCAAAGCTCATCAGTTTTTTTGAATCGTACTGGGAGTTATGAATTTTCGCACAAATTTTTCCCATTATGCGCCGGAATTTTGCGCTCGAATTTTACGCTGGTGTGTATTTTACGTCGGTGAAATTTGTATTTTCAGTCGGAGTTTTACGCCAAGTAAGACGCCGCGCCACGCGCTGGCGTAAAATACTGTATATGGAAGGAGTTTTACGCTGACCGAGTTTTACGCCCGAGCTGGGGCAACGTTTTTACCGACGTAAAATGGTGTTACTCTAAGAATTACGTTGGAATTACATTTTACGCTGGGTTGCATTACTCCGGGAAGTATTTTACACCAGGAAGCATTTTATGCTGGGAAGCATTTTACGCCGGGAAGCATTTTACGCTGGGTTGCATTAAGCCGGGAAGTATTTTACACCAGGAAACATTTTACGCCGGGCAGCATTTTATGCCGGGAAGCATTTTACGCCGGGAAGCATTTTACGCTGGGTTGCATTACGCCGGGAAGCATTTTACGCCGGGAAGTATTTTACGCTGGGAAGCATTTTACGCCGGGAAGCATTTCACGCCAGGAAGCATTTCACGCTATGGGTAGGAAATTTACACTGGGAGTAAAATTACCAGCACCTGTAATTTACACATACACCACAAGAACTAATTAGTACTGTTAAATTGCTTCAAACAAAAATCACAGGTGTACACTGCTTGTTTCAACTCCAACTGAGGTATTGTTAAGTGCATACTGCCGTTTGCATAAATCAGCTTATGTACCAACCATGGAACAGTTGATGGAAAATTTTCAGGTTATATTGAGAGTATACTGCATTAGATAAATGTTTTATGTATTTATTAAATGTTACATAAACTACAATTTAAACTCTGTCGTATAAAATCTGTTATATAAAATTATTTAAATGATTGATTGTGTTTATTTAGAACATATATGAATGTTACATTCATTTTACAGATTACATTCTATGTGATCTAGCATCTTAAAATGAATATATTCTACATGAAAATGTATATTTAAACTTTCTTCCAGACCTCTCAGCCTGAACACAATTGAAATGATGGACACTGACGAGAAAACTGTTAGTTCTTGTGGTGTATGTGTAAAGTACAGGTGCTGGTAATTTTACTCCCAGCGTAAATTTCCTACCCATAGCGTGAAATGCTTCCCGGCGTGAAATGCTTCCCGGCGTAAAATGCTTCCCAGCATAAAATACTTCCTGGCATAAAATGCTTCCCGGCGTAATGCAACCCAGCATAAAATGCTTCCTGGCATAACATGCTTCCCAGCGTAAAATACTTCACAGCGTAATATGCTTCCTGGCGCAAAATCCTTTCTGGCGTAAAATGCTTCCCAGCGTAAAATGCTTACCGGCGTAAAATACTTCACGGCGTAAAATGATTCCCAGTGTAAAATACTTCCCGGCATAAAATACTTCCCGGCATAATGCAACCCAGCGTAAAATGCTTCCCGGCGTAAAATGCTTCCCAGCATAAAATGCTTCCCAGTGTAAAATGCTTCCCGGCATAATGCAACCCAGCGTAAAATGCTTCCTGGTGTAAAATACTTCACGGCGTAATATGCTTCCTGGTGTAAAATCCGTTCCAGCGTAAAATGCTTCCCGGCGTAAAATGCTTCCTGGCGTAAAATGCTTCCCAGTGTAAAATACTTCACGGCGTAATATGCTTCCTGGCATAAAATCCGTCCCAGCGTAAAATGCTTCCCGGCATAATGCAACCCAGCGTAAAATGCTTCCCGGCGTAAAATACTTCACGGCGTAATATGCTTCCTGGCGTAAAATCCATCCCAGTGTAAAATGCTTCCCGGCGTAATGCAACCCAGCGTAAAATGCTTCCCAGTGTAAAATGCTTCCCAGCGTAAAATGCTTCCCAGTGTAAAATGCTTCCCGGCGTAAAATGCTTCCCGTCGTAATGCAACCCAGCGTAAAATGCTTCCTGGCGTAAAATGCTTCCCGGCGTAAAATACTTCCCGGCATAATGCAACCCAGCGTAAAATGCTTCCCGGCATAAAATGCTTCCCAGCGTAAAATGTTTCCCGGCGTAAAATACTTCCCGGCGTAATGCAACCCAGCGTAAAATGCTTCCCGGCGTAAAATGCTTCCCGGCGTAAAATGCTTCCCGGCATAAAATACTTCCCGGCGTAATGCAACCCAGCATAAAATGCTTCCCAGCGTAAAATGCAACCCAGTATAATATGCTTCCCGGCTTAAAATGCAACCCAGCTTAAATTTTTCAATATGCTATTTGATTATCACCTATTTAAAACCAAGTTGTATTTTTCCTCATGTGCTGACCGTACATAAATTACACCTAATTTGTCAATGTTTAGAAAATTAGGTGGATTAAGTTTCTGAAGGTTCCTGGGGGCTATTAAGTTTTCCGAAGGTTTATTAAGATTATTCAGGTTCAAAATGTCAATTATGTTGAAATAAGGTTTATGAATTCGATATTATGCTCATTCAACTCGCAATTTTCTGCTGATACAGAAAATATATACTTTTCTAGGAATAAGTATCTTATAACAAAACTTGGGAATAGGAATGTGTCAAACTCTATTTACAATTACCAGCTCTATTTGGTAGCTTCAATGTTCAAACCCAACAATTGTTAAAGCTAGACAGCTGCACTGAAACTTTGACTGTGCCTGCTTTAGGCTTCTTATGAACTCAAATTGTACTATGTATGTACCTACAGTATTTATATGTATTTAAATGCATCTGAGTATCTGAATGCAACATATGTTCTTCAACTTTTTCCCTATAGTATATGTGAAACATTACTGTAGGCTGTTTACTAATACAATATTCTGTGATGTCCCCACTTTTGGGAGTTTTAGTCAGTCTACAACTTAGGAGTTTGGCTGTAGTACTCACCACTGGACAATTTCTGATTATATTTACCTGATCTGACCTGCAATCTACAATAAAGCAACTGAAACAACCTTGGAAACCCCCCTTTTTCATGCAAACTCACCTGACTGCCGTGGCTATCTAAATCTACAGTCTGCACTGTCGCATAGTGTAAATCAACCACTCAATTAGCTATCACTCATTACAGTCAACTGAATGACATCAGTTTGGTGGCATTCACGACATGGCGCAGCGAGCAGGGTCTAATCAGCTATCAATTGATTAGACCGAATCAGTACGGACATTGTGCGGCAGCTGGCAGATCTACAAAAGCCCTGCTGATCATCAACAGGCCTTGGCAGAAGTTTGGCTGATGCTCTGCAGCCATCAATGTACCAAAGCTAAGGTACTCCTGTCTTCAACTTGGGAGCGGTTCTACGCTCACGCCCGGCAGGACACTGGCGTTCTGACAAGCCTGTCAGGACCCCAGGCAGCTTTCACCAGCACTCTGACAAGGTGTCAGATGTTGGGCGGCACCGGCATTTGACTAGGTGTCACTTGTCGGACGGTGGACAACTCTCGAAAGGTTTCTGGCAGCACTTGGCCAGGAAGGCTACAGTGTAGGAATGCAACAGTGTCGGTGGTTGGCGCGTCGTCAGCGTCAACTTGGCTGCGACGCACCGCAGCAAGCAGCAAAAGGCGTGGGGATCACGTCCACAAGGCACAGATGTGCCACAGCAAATTGGTACACGTCAGAGGTGATGCGAGGCCATGCCAGATTCGTGTATCCAGAATCAATTGGATTGTGTTATCCAGAATCAATTGGATTGTGTTATCCAGAATCAATTGGATTGTGCAGTGCATTGAGCAGCACTTCCAAACACAGAATGATACCGACACCAATTTCATTATCTCACCACCACCCCCAACAACTTCTTCTGCCCGGAGTGTGCTGACCGTACATAAATTACACCTAATTTGTCAATGTTTAGAAAATTAGGTGGATTAAGTTTCTGAAGGTTCCTGGGGGCTATTAAGTTTTCCGAAGGTTTATTAAGATTATTCAGGTTCAAAATGTCAATTATGTTGAAATAAGGTTTATGAATTCGATATTATGCTCATTCAACTCGCAATTTTCTGCTGATACAGAAAATATATACTTTTCTAGGAATAAGTATCTTATAACAAAACTTGGGAATAGGAATGTGTCAAACTCTATTTACAATTACCAGCTCTATTTGGTAGCTTCAATGTTCAAACCCAACAATTGTTAAAGCTAGACAGCTGCACTGAAACTTTGACTGTGCCTGCTTTAGGCTTCTTATGAACTCAAATTGTACTATGTATGTACCTACAGTATTTATATGTATTTAAATGCATCTGAGTATCTGAATGCAACATATGTTCTTCAACTTTTTCCCTATAGTATATGTGAAACATTACTGTAGGCTGTTTACTAATACAATATTCTGTGATGTCCCCACTTTTGGGAGTTTTAGTCAGTCTACAACTTAGGAGTTTGGCTGTAGTACTCACCACTGGACAATTTCTGATTATATTTACCTGATCTGACCTGCAATCTACAATAAAGCAACTGAAACAACCTTGGAAACCCCCCTTTTTCACACAAACTCACCTGACTGCCGTGGCTATCTAAATCTACAGTCTGCACTGTCGCATAGTGTAAATCAACCACTCAATTAGCTATCACTCATTACGGTCAACTGAATGACATCAGTTTGGTGGCATTCACGACACCTCATGTGTAAATCTATTTTATGATTATGCAGGCATTTATGATTACATGTGAAAAAATTATTTAAAAAAATTGTGACACTTACTTTGTCTATATTCATTTTATTTTTAACGTGTTTTGCTGTTAAAAATACACTTACACTTAAACAAGTTAAAAAAACTTATTTTGACATTTAATCACAACATTTTGTGATTGCATGCAATCACCTTGACGTAAAATTGTAGCGTGAAATTCCATTTTACGCCGCGTAAATTAGACTATTTTATGTTCACATTTTACGCCGGAAGCTGGGGCCAGACAATTTGCGAGCGTAAAATGCGAGCGTAAAATGCAAGCGTAAAATTAGATTTCAATTGATCAAAATCACATTTTAAAGTTTGGCTATGGTCCGACGGCGCTATGTTTGGGCGATAAAGCTTTTACATCGCTTACAATCACCTTTACAAATACGGTCAGTTGTACATCAATGACTTACATTTTACGCCGGGATGTCGCCGCAACATTTTACGCCAAGATGTCGCCGCTGTTTTTACGCCGGACAGCTGGGGCAAGAGAAACATTTTACGCCAGCATATTTTACGCTGGACTTTTACGCCAGCATTTTACGCGGCGTAAAATTAGCTGTAATCGCACCATAAAGGGAACGTACATGACAATAACTGTAGTTTGTGTTCTGTGTACTGCAGAACACACGTTAAAACAATGTCGGTGTCACGTTAGAACAGTGTACATACCATCTACATACTAATATTAGTTTACAGAACCTTATAAATGGCAGTTTTTGTTGCATTTTTCGACGTCTGCGTACGTTTCAGACAACAATTTCGTACTTGGTTTTCAAAAATTTTCTTGTGAAATAATAACCCCCCCCCTCGAAATACCCCCCCCTCGTTTACCCCCCCCCCTCTCGGGACCACTATGAAACAATCACCCCCCCGGGGGGTATTTCGAGGAAATACGGTATATGGAATGGAAAACAATCACAAACACAGCTGAGGAGCAGTCTGGAATATTTGGTGAATATGAAGGGTCTGTACCAACTGCACAAGCACAAAATGTTGATACTGATAGTGATACAACCCAGACCACTGAGATCACAGATACACCAGTCACGGCTGAAGTCACTGAAGCCACAACCACTGAAACTATAACACCACCAGAGGAGGAAGGCAAAGCTAAATTTTCATCCATGGAATCAGATGAGAAATCAAAATCAATTAAGTCAGTCAGTGAATCAGATGATAAATCAAAATCAAGTAAGTCAGTCAGTGAATCAGATGAAAAGTCGAAATCAATTAAGTCAGTCAGTGAATCAGGTGCCGGTTCCGCAAGTGGACAAGTTAAGAGTTAAAACATAAGAGTTGAGTAAAATGACAAATGGCAAGTTAAGAGTAAAGTTAAATGTTCAATGATGAGTTAACAGACAAGAGTAAAGTTAAATGACAAATGATTAGTTAAGAGATAAGAGTTGAAGTTAAGAGTCAAGCAGGTGTATCCAAAGGTTATTTTTTTGTATCCAAATGTTATTTTTTGTATCCAAATGTAATTTTCTTGTATCCAAATGTTATGTCGAGAAATAAGATTTGGATACAAAAAACATAAGATCTGGATACGAAAAAAATAAGATTTGGATACACTTGCTTGACTCTTAACTTTTCATTTGTCATTTAACTCAACTCTTAAATTTACTCTTGTCTCTTAACTCATCATTTATCATTTAACTTTACTCTTAACTTGCCATTTGTCATTTTACTCAACTCTTAACTTTTAAATCTTAACTTTTCCACTTGCGGAACTGGCCCCAGATGAGAAATCAAAATTGATCAAGTTTGAAAAGTCTCAAAGAGGTCATGGCCGAACTTGGGGCCAACACAAAGCCGGGTGGCATTCCAGAGGCAAAGGGCCTCCCTGGGCCAATTCGTTGAAATCAAAGGGTCGTGGATGGGGCCAGCATCACAGAGACATTCAGGTGCCACTCCCAGACCCTGTAAAATGCACTGTAAAATGTAAAATGTTGTGCAAAGTGTCAAAAGTCATGTAAAATGCCCATTTTACTGGGCATTTTACATTACTTTTGACACCTTGCATGACATTTTACATTTTACAGTGCATTTTACAGGGTCTGGGAGTGCCCCTAGCATCAATCAAAAGGGTTTGGTGGGAGGGGGTATAAAAAGGGCAGTGGACATAAATCACAGGGTCATGGACGGGGCAGGCATCACAGTTCCCATAATCTGAGGGGTCAAGGGCAGGGCAGAGGCAATTGGCATAGGGTGGGGTAAATGGTGAAATGAATTCAGGAGCATGTTTTGAGTATCTGAATCTGAATATGTTATATTGACCAACAATGGATAAGTTTATTTGAGAACACTGTTTGTGTTTTTGATTTTTCAGATATGTATATCTGTCTTTCTTGTATTTTTTGCATGCAAAGCTTGAGTTACACTTGCAAATATTGAGCTGAGGTGATTGAGGAAATATGACATGTTGTTGAGATCAACACCTCATTTCAACGCCTTGAATCACATAAAAAGGCTGAAAGACAAAGTGATAATTTTTAACAGTGTTTTATGGTGTTGATTGCAAAGTTGTTATAAGTACTTCACTTTTTCAAAAGTACGCGTACTGGAAAATACTTTCATTTTTACCCATGCTCAAAAATAACTGTATAATATACTTTCTTTTTACCCAGTACTTGGGTAAAATTGTGTAAAAGTATGTATAGTTTCCAGTATTTTTGAGTGAATCAAGTTGGACGAAAATATGGAACTTTTCCATTGAGATATAACACTTTTTCAAATGGTCGCATCATCACGAAATTTACTGTAAACACCGCCTTAAGGTCTGAGATTTTCAAAATTTGCAAGTCTCTATATAAAATAGACAAACAAAAATAATGAGTTTCTATATTTCAGCTGTGCATACTTTCCATCTTGAATTCCAATAAATGTTTTATTCTTCACATCCTTTTTGCTTTACCTGCTTCAGTGCGTTTGGGTTGATAACATTTTATACTGTATACTCCGGTTACTTTACACCCTGCACGCGTGGTTCCCGCTGGAAGTGTGCCAACTATGGTTAACGCGTGTGAGTTTCATAAAAAGATAACAAAATTGATGGTTGTTATAATGTTACTCAATAACATATTCACATCGATGAATTTTTTTCATCCTTTTGCGGATATCGCATGACTTAACAATCATTGGCACGCTTCCAACACGAGACATAAATCAGTGCGACGGCAGAGTATCATGCACGCCGAGTATACCTAATGCCAGTGTTTCTTTCATCAATGTTTGTAAATCCCAACTTTTTCGAATACCTTTTAACCAGTTGATGCTGAGTTATAGAACAGTGATTGTTGATAAACCCACTAAAATGATTATATTTGATTGTGTTCAATGAAGAGCTTAATTGTGCTTGTCCATTTGAACTTGAATTGAGAATAAAATGTCAGAAAAACTTGCAGCATAACATTGACTTGTCACACACAGCACACGTTTAAAATTGGTATGAATGTAACCAGATGCTGTTTTCATCAATCATGGCCCATTCAAAAAAGTCATCTCAGTTTGCTGGATGAATAATAAACCCTTCTAAATACTCCACTCTGGAATGAGTGAAATATACAATAAATGATTTAAACTGCAATCTGTGGGATGTACAAACTTAGGCTGTAAGCTACTCAGTTCAGATCATGGAAAGAAAACCATAATTTTGAAGCGATTGATGTACCGTATTTCCTCAAAATACCCCCCCTCGAAATCCCCCCCCCCCCTCAAAATGGGCACTATGAATTTGTGGTCCGGGAAATGCATAACAGACGTTCAAAACACTTACTGTGTTACGTTAGAACATCGTTTATACCATCCACATCCTTATATAAGGCTGTAAAAACTTATAAATGGTGGTTATTGTTGCATTTTTCACGTTTTTCTCTCGAAATTTTCACTCTGAAAAAATAAACCCGCCGGGGGTAATTCGAGGAAATACGGTAGGTAACTGCAAAATTATCTCATTCATCAGTTGTTTCAGGCTCCTGTGCAGTGATGAATGCACACATTGACATGAACACATTTTCAGTGCATTTTGATATTGAGCACTGGCAATCTATGCAACAAAAATAACTGCTGTTCTAAACACCTTCCCGGTCACGTCCGGCAGCCATTTTTTGATTTTACTTCTTACATCCTATCCCCAGTTCTAGGGCGCCCCAGAGGCTGAAACTTGGGGGAGATATTGGCGCAACCCCCCTCTACTTCGCATGAATCGGGGGGGTCGCGGCGACCCCCCCAATTCATGCGAAGTAGAGGGGGGTTGCGCCAATATCTCCCCCAAGTTTCAGCCTCTGGGGCGCTCTAGAACTGGGGATAGGATATAAGAAGTAACATCAAAAAATGGCTGCCGGACGTGACCGGGAAGGTGTTTACATGGTCGGGCTGAAAAGTCCCTGGACAGTGCTCGCCATTCGCGCTAGGGGTAAGCTACAGTCATAAAATTTTAACACGTTAATATATCAGGTGTTTTGAGTTTTCACCCAACATTTCACTCCTCTAGCTCCACCCACTGCGGAACTGTGGGGGTTACAATTTCGGTCATTTTGTACTGATGTACACATGGTGCTCTAGCTCAACGCTGCTTTAAGTTGTGATCATGAAACTTTGGCTAGTGTGAGCCACCAGTGTTGGCAGTGTGCTGATAGTATTCAACACTTTCATCAACATCATTGCTATTAAGGTAAAATTAATATGCAGATCAGGGTGATGTGCAAGAAACGTGGGAACTGTGATGGATGTTTTTGGTGATCATCTGAGATCATTTTGTATTGCAGTGATTTTAATGTTGTTTTGTAACGTGCAATAAATGAATTTTGTGGAAAAAATTACCCTATGTTTCATTACTAATGTGTAGTGGACATTACCTGTGTTCAACAGCAGTGAGTAGACTCCAAGGGGGGCTATTTTGAGAAGGAGAGGCAGAATGATGAATTTGGTAGTGAGAGTAGCGACAGTTATGACAATATGGACTAGGCTTATGATATCATAGCTAATGTTGGTTAGTGTTGGCACATTGCCAACACTGGTGGCTTACAATAGCCAAAGTTTCATGATCACGACTTAAAGCTCCGTTGAGCTAGAGCACCATTTGTACATCAGTACAAATTGACCGAAATTGTAACCTCCACAGTTCCGCAGTGGGTGGAGCTAGAGGGGTGAAATTTTGGGTGATAACTCAAAACACCTGATATATTAACGTGTTGAAATTTTATGACCGTAGCTTACCCCTAGCGCGAATGGCGAGCACTGCCCGGGGACTTTTCAGCTCCACCATGTATTTAGAAACTCTGTGTTATTTCAATTCGCCCCAAGGAAAGTAATCTCCTTGCCTAAATTGCATAATAACATTAAAAAAAATCACAAATAATAATGCACAAATTATAGCAGGGACACAGTACTAACGATGGCAAAAAAAGATTCGAAAATTCGAAAACATTTTCTAATTTTCGAATTTTTTCGGAATTTTCGAATTTTTATTTCACCCCTAGAAAAAACACTTAAAATTCGATTTTTTTTCAAAAAAATTCGAAAATTCAAAAATTCAAAAATACTTTTCGAATTTTTTAGGGAATTCAAGGCAAAAAAACGCACTCATAGGTTCAACGTGCTAAATAAAACGACAAATGATACGCGTATGAAAAAGCGAAACAAAACAAAAAAAGCATCCAAAAACGTTGAAATGTATAATGTGAAATGTCTTCCAAGTGTCAAAAGTTATGAAAATGCCCTGGAAAATGGCTAACATATTTGAAATTTTCCACAGCATTTCCATGACTTTAGACAATGTGCATAACACTTGACATTTCACAGAGCATTTTACAGGTGTCTGGGACTGCCCATAGGAACTGCACATATTTATAAGTAAAGTCGGCAGACGTATCGCCCTACAAACATTTGCGTCAATCTCTCCAGTGGAGAGTGCATGTCGTCATTATTGTGACGCAATATTTTAATGATTGGAATAGATCGGGTCACGTATGAAAACTTGGCTCTTATCCCAGTTTCCAGTTGCGTATTATACAAATGCGAGTGAAAAGTCAAAGTTAGCTAAAAATTGTTAAAAGTTGCTCCACTTTGCCAATTTCCACCTTTATTATCGCTATTTTTGTTTATATACATGGTTATATAGTTAGTGTTAGCCTTTTTTATTCACATTTATAGCGGATTACACAATTTTGGCTGGCTGCCAAGTTCTCATATGGGGACTCTTCCATTGGAACGGAGCCAACGAATGAAAAATTAACAAAAACGGTAAAAGGTCATTTAAACTGTAAAAAATTTTCGCTTCCAACGGACAACGTTGAAACAAAACGTTGAAACGGGCGGCGTGCACGCACGGACACGGCGAAGCGTCTATTTCTCTTTTAATATTTTTTCTTTTTCAATTCCGAGCGTCCGGGCGGGACCCAAGTTTTGTGTTCGCTCTATTCGCGAGCGAATTCTAACTCTCCGATTTTGTAGGGTGAAATGTCCGCCAACTTTAAAAGGGATGTGATCAAATATATACTCCAGCCACATCACACCTTACAATGAAATCTATCATATCCTATCTGAAAAAAAGAACCAAAATTATAAAAAAAATCATCATATTTATCAAAGCAATTTGATAAAAATAATTAGAAAAATGTTATGTTTGTCCTTTTATTCAGATGGGATATGGTAGATTTCATTGTAAGGTGTAATTTCGCTGGAGTATAAGAGTTGTTTCGAGTATTGGTTTGAGAAGTACCCGTATATTGTAAAGTTGGCACTGTATGCACTGAGTACACTCAGCATGTCACCCACTTCCAAAACAGTCCAAATTCTGCGTTTAAAGCTTCAGATTCAATATTTTTCCAATAAAAATTCGAAAATTATTTGAAAAAATTCAAAAAATAGCCCAAAAAATTCGAAAATTGCCAAAAAAGATTCAAAAATTTAAAAATTTGAAAATTAAATTCGAAATTTAATGTCTTTTAAAATTTAAATTTAATTTAAGGGCCTGCAACAGAGAGGTAGCATGTTTGGGGCCGTGCGAATATGTTGAGCTGTCAGATCTGTCCGCACATTCTGTCAAGAAAATAAGCCATTTTCTGAAACAGTCGATCAAATTGGGAAAACCGGCTGAACAAAAGTTGATGCGCGATAGGGCTCTGAATAACACACTGTTGGCGCCTCTTAGCGTCCTGAGACGCTGCAAAATTATGCCACCTTTTGGACCCCAAATGGGCTATCGGCCATCAGATGGGTGTGATATGTTCTATGAGATTGATGACTTTGTGGTGCCAAAATGTCCAAACTACGACTACTTCTACACTGTTTTTCTAACCGGAGACAGTACGAGCATGTCGCTCAAATCAGAGCTAAATCAACAAGCCTCCATGGAAAATCTGAAATTGCACATTGACAGCACAGGGTCATTATACTGCGGTCAAAGGCTGAACTGCATTGGCACAGCTCTGAAATATAATGAAGTTCGGTCAGCTTATGACGCGGTAATCATTAGAGCGGTTCTGGACAGTACTGATATCGAATTATCAACGGCTACGAATTTTAAGGGGGTTACCATCAGGGATAATTTCCTGCAGCCAGTTTACAGTCTTATCAAACAAATTCAAGATTCGGGGAAATTCAAACTACAGCCACATGGGAGATATATCCTCAGCCTAATCGGGCCCACCCTACCGGACTTCAACTATTCTGTCTGGTGCGAAGAGCTGACTGCTGAAATATTCTACTTCTACTTAGATCTGGAGCAAGCCCTGACTGAATTTCTAAAGGCGAGATGCCTGAAAGTTATGGTGCTCCCTGTCATGCGTTTCTGTCTCGAGCAACACAACAAAAAAATGTGCCTGCCGACCCCCATAAAGGCCATGACAAGTATGGTGGCCCGAGATGGTTTACACACATCTAAAACTGGTACCAAAGTGCTGAGCCATCTTTTGTTGCAGTCCCTAAAAAGCATGTTTGTTACATTTGTTTGGGGGGTTCCGGGGGGCCTCTATAAAAATTCAAGTGAAAATAGTAAATATTGGATAAATACAAATATTAAAAAATGTCCAAAAATATCATGGGTAAGCTCCATCACTCTTGATTTCTATAACATGAACCGTCCTCTCCATCCATATAGGGAAACGTTACATGCAATCTCTAATCTAAATAAATACCTGCTTACTACAGGTCGAAAAAACGCGAAAACGGAGGGCAGAACTAATGAAAGCAAAATCAGCAAATCAACGTTCAATAACGTCGTTTTTGGAGAAGAATCAATAAAGTTGGTGAGTTCTACACTACGAGTCCGGGATTTTAGATGTGAGGTACTTAGAGCCTGTTGTACAGTGACATATGTATTTACTTACGTTTTAATTGTGAAACAAATACCTACACAACGGCGAAATAGAAAAGTGACGTATTTTATACATAATATCTATTTTTACACAGTTTTGGTGTGCTGGTGTAGCGGCCGTTACGAAATATGCCGCGCTATTTCATTTTTCTTCAATTTCGGTGAGAATTGTTTTATATATTTTCCAAAATTTAGAGTGTTGCTCGATATCAGACCCACGCTAAACCAGATAGTGAACCTGGAACAAAATACATTGCCGGGGGATAAATATCTGTTTTCAAATGACTCGAGTGGTTTCACAAAAACGAGGTTCAAAAATTTCAAAAACTCTCTGAAACGAATGTTAGACTTGTACGCAGTTACGGTTCATTGGTGCGGCAGCACGGATAATACTTGCTGTGCTGCAACTTGTGCATACAATTTTCAAACATGTGAGCAAACCACGTTAAATTGTATAAAAATTAAATTTCAACCGGATATACAATTCTTTTTTAATGAGATAGTTACAGTTTTCGCAATAAAATCAATGTACTCTTGTACAGTTCTGGCGGCTTGGTGCGGCGATTACGATGCAATTTTCTGCGCTGCAGCACATCTCTGCAACTCCGGTGAGGCTTTTTCGGTAAATTTCCCGGTAAACTTTATAACAATTCAAAAAACTCGATTCATACTTGATGTGCAAGTCATTTTAAACCAGACAGTGAAAAAGAACGTAAATACGACGTCATGCGATAAATTTCGAATGTCAAGTATTCAAGCTGATTCCTTACAGTTGAGGTCGATAATAGCTGTGATTAAAATAATCTACTTATGTGCAGTTACGGTGGTATGGCGCGACGGTGCTGTAAGAATAAACTGGACGACCACATTCAGCTACAACTTCGGTGAGAACATTTTTTCAAGTTTTTCAAAAGAATCTCTTGCGAATGTAAATTTCCTCAAAATACGTTTCTTAAAAACTCTAGTCTGGTGCGGTGTAAGACACACACCAAGGCATACATACATGCCAAAAGTATTTATCACGTCACATGACAGATATTTAGTACCAAAATTCACAACTGATGTAATAAACAAGAGGTTCGAAATTATGGGGTTTGAAATACTTTACTTCTTCGCAGTTCCGGTGGGTTGGCGCAGCGACCCAGGGACAATATGCTGCGCTGCTTCACTCTTCTTTTATAACAGTGAGAAAATTTACTTAAATTTCCCAAACTTCGGCAATTTGTACAGTATGGTAGTACTATACCGTGGGCTCAAAATTTGTAATACAGTATTTGTGTGGTTAATAAGTATGGCCTTTGAAAACACTACAACATGTAGTAACCTGTCAAATATAGCAGAAAATTTTGACACGATAAAGGATCCTAAAATCGAATTACAATATTATGAAGTACCAAAACCACTAAAAAATATAGAACAATACGACACCGCTACCCTTCATGCAGATTCAGTTTACTTATGGATTGCCGCTCAACGCCAGGGGTTGATAGAACTTTGTTTTCAGGCGGGTCAAAAATCTCATGTTATGATTTTGATTTGTGCATTGCTTTTTCTGAACGTTACATGTGATTATATACTGGCCGTAAAAAGATATTTTATTAATTATTTCATTTATCTAAATATTTTCAAAATTTTAACAAAATGTGCGATTACGTTTCTGCATTCGGGTCTATTAACATTGCAAAATACATTTTCTGAATTTTTCTTTTGCAAGTCGTGTACGATCTATTTTTTACACGTGTTTCGAACCTTTGACGTGAACGGATTTGCATTTCAAGGCATATCGTTGTCTGGGTGCCAGATACTAAATAGCAAGTTTATGAAGATCTTTTTGAATAAAACTACTGCAAATATGAATCTTTTTCATAAAAAAACTCCTACACGTACAACATCAATTTTAAGTCAGACACACATGCTTTTCAGCCCTTGCGATACACCAATAAATACATGCCTTGAAATAGCATTTGATGTTACTCCATACGATTTATTCCGGATTACAGCTGAGCATTTGTATTTTATAAATTTGCACTTATTTCTAAAAATTATAAGATCTGCAGTTGGTTTTACATTGCATATCTGTAAAATGAAATTGTGGATTACATCTGTAGAAGAAATTTGTTACTCATTCAAAAGGTGCCGCCAGTACTCGGAAGCTACTGAGGATACTGATACGAGGGTAGCACCTGGATCCAAATACATGCACCACTCTCCACCGGCTAAACAATACTGCTTCCCATCTTGCGATTTATCATCCTTGTACTTTGAATATGCTGATAACGGGGTGGATGCGGAAAAGAAACCAAATAGCCATAAACATTATGGCAATAAAAAATACAACATATTGCGAAGTAACGTACACCTTGGTGCTAAATGGATCCAAGTACTACTCCTTTTATGTCTGTTTACCCCAGTTAATGCTGCAGGGGTTAGTGAGTCCATGCACCTAACAAGTTGTGTTTCGACGCTCTTAGCACTCTCCATATTATATCAAAATGTAAGATGTCTCAAGAATCAGGCAATGTGCCTACTTGACACGGTAAAAAAAAGTGGTGCCGAGATTTTTTGCTTTACCGAAACTCAATACGAAAATGCATCTGATTGTGCATACTTAGGTGGTTACTCTGGAGTGCACAGGTTTAAAAACACACTGAAAACAGGTGGCCTGTCAATCTATGTCCGCAAAGGTATAAAATATACATTAAACAGGGTCGATGATTATTTATCGAAAAATATACTTAGCATCAAAATTACTGATCACCCTGGTCTATACGATAGTACCTCGGAGTATACTAAAAGGCGTCCTTCACATCAAATAAAATCACATTGCACAAATCTCAACATAATCGTAGTGTACATGGAAAACAATAGTAAAATAAAAGAATCAACCGATATGTTAAAACTTAACACTGGTATATTAGATGAGATACATCAGATGATTACAAATAACAGGAAATTAAACGAGAACACAATTGTAATTGGTGACTTCAATGGTCACATCGGCGATGATGAATTAGGAATTGAATCAAATTATCCATACATAAATGCGAATGGCAAACTGGTCCGAGCTTTTATGTGCTCAACCGGTCTATCTCCTGCAAACAGACATATGGATGGACTTTGGACATTTAAAAGGATCAATGCCAAATCTGTACTGGATCTCTGCTTCATAGATGGCTCACTTAGTATGAGTAAAGGGGTTGTAGACGAATGTGATGTATACAGTAGTCTACAGTCGGATCATAATGCGATATACATGAAGTTCAGTTATCGGGTACGACTAAATATACCTACCAGAAAGATAATTCGCCCAAAGAAAGAGGAGGAAGAGGTACAGTTTCAAAAAGAGTTAGCAAAAAGTAATCCCAACACGTACTCTGAGATTGTTAAAGCAATAACTGAGGCGTCGACAGCTGCAGTGAATGATAGAGCTGCTAGAAAAGTTCCCAACCAAATAAAGAAGCAATGTCGGAAAATTGCAAAATTAAGACGGAAACTAAAAACCAATGATCATGAGCTAGATCACGAGCATAAGCTAGTGGCACATGAAACACTCCATAATGATTTGAAGTTTGAACGTAGAAAGTTATGCATCATGAAGAATACTATGGATAGAGAAGATAAACAAAGACATATAGAATGTTTAACAAGGGTAGGTGGTACCTATCAAATGCAAGAAATATTCAACAAAGTAAATATGATACGTGAGGGAGATAGAAAGGTTATACACACAATCTATGATGAGGATGGTGTACCAGCGGCCTCACCAACAGCAATGAAAACACAGATGGAAAAGGCGTGGCAAGTTGTCATCACGCCCAATCCAGGATGTGCAATATCTGAGACAGGTGAAATACCTAAAATAGTTGCACTGGAGAATTCGACAAAAAAACTATCACATGCAATTACACTGATAGAGATTGAAAAAGCAATTATGAATCTAAAAAATAATAAGTCTTCAGGCACCACAGGTGTCTTTCACGAACATCTTAAATTACTTGAAGAGGACTATCAAACAGTACTTTGCACAATCTTTAACAGATGGCTTGAAGGTGAAGCGATACCAGAGGAAGCTGCCTTATGTAAAATGATACTTTTGCACAAAAAAGGTGACAAGGGAAATTTGAAAAATTATCGTACTCTGGGCCTGTCATGTAATGTTAAAAAGGTGTATATGTCTGTACTTAACCGGAGATTGATCGCATGGCTAGAGGCAAATGATGCATTGACGGAGATGCAAGGGGGTTTTCGTCCAGGTAGACGAACTCTCGATAATGTACAAATACTGAAAACCTGCTACAATTACGCTCAGGCAAATGGCAATCCTTTTATTACGTGTTTTATTGATGCAGTCAAAGCCTTCGACAGAGTAGATAGACACAAGTTATGGAAGAAAATGAATATGATGGGTATACCGAGTGTTCTAGTCACAGCTATATCAAATGTTTATATGAAGACGAAAGCAATAATGACATATGGTGGCTATGAGAGTGATACAATGACCTATCCGATTGGAGTGGCTCAGGGCTGCGCTTTGAGCCCCACTTTGTATGCAATATATATCCACGACTTGGCAACGGAATTGTTAAATACTAAAATGGGAGCAAAATGTGGTCAGAGGAATGAAAAAATTCCAGCACTATTCTTTGCTGATGACATTGTGATAATGGCATCAAAAAATAGTGAATTAGAACATCTGATGAGTGTGTTTAGTTCATGGGCTTGGAGATGGAGCGTGAGTATTAACTCATCAAAAAGTGAGGTTTTACGATGGGGGAATAACAAAATTGCGAAACGAAAATGGTATATAGATGTAGGGGGTGCTGGAAACAGAAAGAGGGAAATTATCAATGAAACAGATCAAATACGGTATCTGGGAGTGTTAATAAACACCGGAGCAGACCCTTTCAAATCTCACAAACACAATGTGTTAACCAAAATGAAACGGTTAAGCATGCTGTCCTTAAATGCAGCCAAGGGCACAATCACACCTCTTCACACAGCTCACATCACATGGAAAGCCTACGTGGAACCGGGATCTATGTATGGTGTAGAAATAACTGGACTAGACAAGAACCAATTAGTGGAGATGGATAAACTGTACTTACAAACAATGAAAAAGGCTGCTAGACTACCAATTAGTTGTAGCAGCAGCTCCATACTGTATGACATAAATGGCACTCTACCATCTGATAAATATAACCAATTAATACTGACAAATGACAACTACATGCAAAGGGCATGCGGCACCAGATGGCTGGTGAGAGCACATGAAAGGGATAAGCGTATATCAGGTAACCCACGTATAAAGATAGATAATACCAACAAGAAGCTTGTAGAGCAGAGCATGCAGGCATCTCAGATTCACACTGTACTACAGAACCTTAGAGGATCGGATATAAAGGCATATATACATAGAAAAAGGATGTTATACGTCCAGTCAAGAATTAAGGCTGAAACGGCTATATCAAACAGAGGTGGGGTGCTAGACCAGGTTGAAATAAAAAATATTTACTACAACGAGCTGAACTGGTTAGCGGCGAGATACAATGCTATCAGGACCCGGAATGGGGCAAAGAGGAAGGTTTGCAATCACTGTTCTAGTAACAATATAAAAATTGTGGCAAATTTGCATCATATCTTGTTTATGTGTCAATTGAATGCTAAGGAGCGTAAACACCTAGAGACAATTAGATGCATTTTTAGGTAGTTTTAGATTTTTTAGGTAGTTTTAGGTTTTTTTGGGTAATTTTTTGAAAAAAAATTGGATTTAAGCTTTAAATGCCACTGTCAATTGATAAAGAACGTTGAACTTAAGAATACATATCGATGCCTTGGATCCCCCAAAAAATTCTAAAAGTCTTTTTGAATCTTTTGTAAAAGTCGATTTTTATGTATTTTTTTCACCGCCTCCTCAAAAATTCGAAAAGTCCAAAAAATTCAAAAATTTGAAAACATTTTCGAATTTTTGAATCTTTTTTTGCCATCGTTAGTAATTGGTTGTAAAGGGAGGTGGTGGAAAAGTGACAATTACGCATTTGCATGAATAACTTGTGAATGAGCTAAGCTATTGCAGCCATTTTTTCAGGGATTCTTTCCTATTTTGTTGGTAATGTTGACCTAAAAATTGAAGGTTATCCGACCACCCAGTGACAAGTTATCAGAATTGCCGCACCCTGCACATTGCATGCAATCACCTGGGGGCAGTCCCAAGCCCTGTAAAGTGTAAAGTAAAGTGTCAAATGTAAAGTCAAATGCAAAGTAAAGTGTCAATTAAAACAAAAAAGAAAAGATTTTATTACTGAACTTTGCATGACAATTGACACTTTACTTTGCATTTGACTTTACATTTGACACTTTACTTTACACTTTACAGGGCTTGGGACTGCCACCTGGTGTAGAATTGACTTTTCTTCAGCTGGCATAAAATTTCAATGTAAATCGAAATTTTTGAATTTTCACAATCAAATAGAAGTGACCGTGGACGATGACGTTTGGACACAATGAAGGCATTGATAAACATATTGTCCATGAGAGAGTGCTGGGGCCAGTTCCGCAAGTGGAAAAGTTAAGAGTTAAAAGTTAAGAGTTGAATAAAATGACAAATGGCAACTTAAGAGTAAAGTTAAATGATAAATGATGAGTTAAGAGACAAGAGTAAAGTTAAGAGTAAAGTTAAATGACAAATAATTAGTTAAGAGATAAAAGTAAAGTTAAGAGTCAGGCAAGTGTATCCAAATCTTATTTTTTCTTATCCAGATCTTATGTTTTTGTATCCAAATCTTATATTCGACATAAGATTTGGATACAAAAAATAAGATTTGGATACGAAAAAATAAGATTTGGATACACCTGCTTGACTCTTAACTTTACTCTTATCTCTTAACTTGCCATTTGTCATTTTACTCAACTCTTATGTTTTAACTCTTAACTTGTCCACTTGCGGAACCGGTACCAGACCTGTATCATCATCCACTTTCATGGCATAAATTTTGCGATGGAATTTCACACTGGAATTTTATGTCCGAGCTGTAATCGCAGCATTACAGGGGACAAAATTTTGGTTCCCTACAGAGAGTGAACGTCCCCTGTAGGGGACCAAAATTCTTTGTTTACTGAATAAAATTTTTTTTACATTCGACCCCTGTAGGGGACAATTTTTTGGTTCTCACAGAGGACTCGTCCATTGCAGAAAACGGGAGTAGCATTTTAGGGGGGGGGGGTCAGCTTTCGAGCACGTGTTTATAACGTGGGAACCACTTGGCAAAAAATGTTCATATTTGAAAATAATGATTTCAGGTCGGGGCTAACATGAAAATCGAGGGCGTCCTCGAATAGTCCCCCAGTCCCAAGATAAAGGAGGTCTATATAAAGGTGGTTATTTGCAAAAATTTTGGCTGACGCTCAGAACATGCAAAATTTGCACATCAATCACTCAGCCTATTTCTGGGCTGATTTGAATCTTTTAACACTTAAAATGATCGGGAAAACCTGCAGATTCTGTTTTTGTAGTCGTATTAGTGATGTCTAAATTCCGTATGCTTATTTGACCCAGTTTTTCAACACGAAAAATAAATTTTTCTGAACATGTTATCATATACTCTAGCCCACGAAGATTCATATAAAACAAAAATGAGCTCGCCACTACTATCACAGCAAAAAATGGGTGTGTGGATGCGCGGTGAAGCGTCGGGAAGTGTCTTCACGCCAACACTTCCCGAATGCTTCACCAAACATGTCAGCGCTTCCACACACATCACGAAAAAATGTGTGAAGGCACTTCACACTTCTTAATATCGCGCTTCCACGCAAATTTATACGCGGGGGAAGCGTGTGGAAGCGCCATCAGCGTGAAGTGTCTTCCACATGTTTGGATGCGCGTGAAGCGCGCGGTGAAGATAGGTGAAGCGTGTGGAAGACACTTCACCCAGAATCTCGTGATGTTGGTGGAAGCGTGTGGAAGCGTGTGGAAGCGCGCCGCTTCACACGCATCCAGCCCGCTTCCACACGCTTCACGGATCTATTTTTTGCTGTGTATGGTGTCTATAAAAACACGCGGTTTGGATGACCACCTCAGAAAACTAAGTTTGATGCTTTTTATCTTGGCCATTTCTGTATGGATGATATGATTATGATAAAGATTATAAAGGCATTATAAAGGAAAAGGGCCCATTTTACATGGTAAATTTGGTTGATTGAACTTGAAGCTCACTAACTCTACCATTTCACCCATTGAATTTTGAAGGAAATATAGGTCACTTTTTATGTAAAAAGGTATTTCTTCTTCATATTCAAATTTATCAAATCACAATATACATCAAAATATGCTCAAATAAGCTGAATGTCTGATGGATTTTAGCACCAGCTTGTGCAAACTGCATCATTATAACCTTGAATCTACAATTGAATAAATACAATATTTCAGATGGTAATAAGTGAATAAACATGGTAATGAAAAAAATTTGTAAAGATGGGGCTAGAAGCACATGTACTTTTTAGTTACAGCCTATTGTCTACCCATTCAAAATGCATATTGAAAGCAAATAAAGAAAATACTTATGCAGCATGTGTATGTTAACACATTTCTTTCTAAGAAAAGGCATTGTAAAATAAGAGTATAAAATTTACATTTTTGTGTTTTGTGTTTTTATGTTTAATGTGATATCTGCAGTCGGCAGGTATAAAAGCAAGCTCATCATTTTCACTATATACAAAAGGTCAAACTAAAAATGAAATTCAAGAAATCTCTGTTGCTCTTTTTCATTGCAAGTGTTGTTAGTGTCCAAGGTAAACCACACCAATTTTCAACATTTATGTAGAATATTAACATCAAAACTTCCTGAATGCAGGTGGGCAGCAATATGGAACATTTAGGCCAATTTTTCAAAAGCCTGCAGCAACTCCAGAACCTGAAAAGCATGAAATCAGTACTGATGTGCCCCCATCAGCTGAAGTAACAGCAGAAATCACAAATATCAAAACTTCTGCAATTTCAACATCATCAGAAGAGAATGACGAAGGTGAATACCGTATTAGCTTGAATAATCCCCCTGGGTGATCATTATCTCGTCAGACTTTTTGAGGGGGGAACTATTTGAGGGGGGGGAATTATTCAAGGGGGGATTATTATTTCGTCAAAATTTTCAAGCATGTTTGTATCAAATAGTTTGATGAATTATGCTTTATAAACACACTAATGTGCCATTTTTGTTCAAATTGGGCAAAACAAATTGATCAACTCTCTTAAGGGGGGATTATTCAAGGAACTTCGGAACTAGGACTAGGATAATTATAGCTTATCACAATTTCTTATGTACATTGTCAGGCTGAAAAGTCCCCGGACAGTGCTCGCCATTCGCGCTAGGGGTAAGCTATGGTCATAAAATTATTACACGTTAATATATCAGGGGTTGAGTTTTCACCCAAAATCTCACCCCTCTAGCTCCACCCACTGCGGAACTGTGGGGGTTACAATTTCGGTCATTTTGTACTGATGTACACATGGTGCTCTAGCTCAACGCTGCTTTAAGTTGTGATCATGAAACGTATGATCATGATTCATTACTAATCTGTAGTGGACACATTACCTGTGTTCAACAGCAGTGTGCATGCAAAATGCGTCCTGTATTAACCTGTATTGACCAACCGTAGAGGCAGAATGATGAATTTGGTAGTGAGAGTAGTGACAGTAATGACAATATGGACTAGGCATATGATATCATAGCTAGTGTTGTTTAGTGCTGGCACATTGCCAACACTGGTGGCTTACACTAGCCAAAGTTTCATGATCACAACTTAAAGCAGCATTGAGCTACAGCACCATGTCATCATCAGTACAAAATGACTGAAATTTTAACCCCCACAGTTCCGCAGTGGGTGGAGCTAGAGGGGTGAAATTTTGGGTGAACACTCAAAACACCTGATATATTAACGTGTTAAAATTTTTTGACCGTAGCTAACCCCTAGCGCGAATGGCGAGCACTGTCCAGGGACTTTTCAGCCTGACCATGTACTAGAAAATTTCTAGTGCAGATTATCTTTGTTCTATTGAGGTGTGATATTCATTTTAGTGCTCATAAACCTGCATAAGAAAAATGTCTCACAAGCACTTTTAGTGCGCAGGAAATTTTTGTGAGCACAAATTTTTGCAAATCATATTTATCTCAAGAAGTAACATCCTTGCAAGGTGCACAGCATTTATAGCAATTTACCCTGACAAATATCAACAAGGAAGTAAATTAGTTTAACATTATTGCAGATCCGGAATCTGTTCAAATTGAACAGTCTGAACCAAGTGCAGCAGCTGGAGGGCAAACTAATGTCACTGGGGCCCCCCAGAAAACTGGGGTAGCATATGCTGCAGTCACAGAAGCCTCGGCTTTTGCAGCTATAACTGGAACACCACTAAAAAAGGGAGACATCAATCAGTCTTCAGAAAGTGAGTGGGGTAAGAGACATAAATCAAAAAAGTCCAGGGTTCAGAAGTGACAAATTAACTCGACTCATGACTGAAGTGAACAACCACCAACCAAAAACATCAATGTAGCTGAGCCAAAAAAATTAGGTGTAATTTCTGAGTGAAACCCAACCGTGCAGAATCACCTGAAAAATGCTCTTTGCAGTAGTAGTGGTACAAATAGGTAATCACTTTTTTATGAATTTAACATGTTTTTCTAATGGCAGTCCACACAGATTGTTCATGGGTCAACTGAACTTTGATTTGACATATTTGGTCAAACTTGGGCGGAGCTCAGACGTTGGTGGGCGGAGCTCAGACTGCCATTTGCATTTTTTGCTAGTACAAACATTTGCAAAAGCATTCACATGAAAGACACAAATGTGACACATGAAAAATTAAGCAGGATGTAATTTTCTGAGCTTTGTGTTGGATCCATGAGCTCTACATACATCATAGAGTTATTTTCATTTGACACAAAAAATGTAACATCAGCATTTCACAGCATTACTCCGTAAGTACAAGATCTACAGACGGGTTCGCAATTAAAAATTTACAAAAAATAGTGTTCACTAATTTTTTTGCCAATTCAGCCAATTCATTTACCCTCACCTGTTTTAAGCCAAACCAGTATCTTCTCCCACTCTCATATCTCAAAATGTCATAATTTGAAGAAAAAAATTGAAACAAAATTTGAGAGATGAGTGTCACTTTCATTGTACAGGGGTGGGCATTTTCAGTTACTGCTGGAAAACGCAATAGCTTGAGCTACGGTTGAGCTAACGCAGTGAAATTTCAACACAATTGAGTAGACTCCATAGGACACCTATTTTGAAGTTTGCAACCCAAACGGCCACATTTTGGTTGAGTTGTGGAACACACAGTTTTGAGTGTAATTTTGTGACTTGACCCCCGTATCTCGGGACTAGGGGACTATTCGAGAAAAAAAAGAATTTAGTCATAGCCCCGACTCCAAACCCCAAACCCCACTCAAAATTGAGCCAAAATTTTGAGCATCAAAATTGGCCAATGTACAACAGAATGGGACGACACCAACTACCGGTGACCCCCTCCCTCAAATGCCACCCTCGATTTATCCTATGGGTGACGCCAAGTCACAAAATTACACCAAAACAGTGTGTTCCATGACTCACCCAAAATGTGGCGGTTTAAGTGGAAACTTCAGAATAGGTGTCCTATGGAGTCTACTCTATTGTGTTAAAATTTCACTGTGATAGCTCAACCATAGCTCAAGCTATCGCGTTCTTCCAGCGGTAACTGAAAATGCCCACCCCTGTGTATGTCAGAAATTACTAGGTTTTCAAACTTGAAATTTTTTGTTGGCACAACCTAAATTCATTTGCATCTATCTGATTTGTAACAAAAAACTGTGTGTCAGCCTTAACAGTGCACGCTACTTTAAATTGATTTTGTTGCAACTACTTAGCAATTTCCTGCAGTGTATGACCAAAAAAGCTTTGCACCATCATTTACTCATGTGATGTCCAAAAATGAATCAAATAGCATCATTTTCCATCTAACAAAGCTATTTTTCAATCAGTGGCAGAGAATAGGGGTAGTCAGAAAAAAAGCATGTAAGTAACCACACACAATCATACATTTGTGTCAACTGCGCACACATTTGCAACTGTAATGTTATGAAATTTGGTCAGTTGACACATTCTTCTATTCACAGAGGTGATGACCTCACAAATACAGTCACGTTTAGCTTAAATTAGGTCTTGACCTGGCTATATAGAATCACAAAAGCAAGGTGAGAAAAGTCCAACAACTTTCATCATGTGAACTACTTAGCATAACAAACTGGCAATGTGCAACTTTTTTGTAATTTTGCAGGTGACAGTAGCATTGTGCGCATCGCTAATGTCATTCAGTTTGCATGTATGTTCAATGCGACAATCTTGCTGTGAAATAACAAAAAAAATAACAACTTTTTGAGCAGAATGTCAAGTCATTTATATGCATTTTTGCTTGAAATGTTGCATTAGTAAACTTGTGTGTTTGCATTAGTAAACTAGTGTGTTTGCATTAGTAACCTAGTGTTGAATTTATGTTACACATTCTTTTCACTGCACAAAATAACACCAACATATAGTGATGCAAAACAATCCCATACACAGGCGAGGAGCAGTTTGGAATATCCGATCAATATGAAGGGTCCAGACCAACTGCACAAACTGAACAGCAAAAAGATAACACTGAGAGTAATACTTTCCAGACCACTGAAATCACAGATGCACCAGTCACAGCTGAAGTCACAGAAGCCACAACAACTGAAAGTTTAACACCACCAGAAAAGGATGACAAAAGTGAATCTTCAAACAGTGAGTCAGTTGGGAAAAACTTTCAAAATGTGAAGAGTCCACAGAGGTGATGACCTCACAAATACAGTCACTTTTAGCTTAAATTAGGTCTTGACCTGGCTATATAGAATCACAAAAGCAAGGTGAGAAAAGTCCAACAATTTTTATCATGTGAACTACTTAGCATAACAAACTGGCAATGTGTCACCTTTTTGTAATTTTGCAGGTGACAGTAGCATTGTGCGCATCGCTAATGTCATTCAGTTTGCATGTATGTTTGATGTGACAATCTTACTGTGAAATAACAAAAAAATAACAACTTTATGAGCAGAATGTCAAGTCATTAAATACATTTTTGCTTGAAATGTTGCATTAGTCAACTTGTCTGTTTGCATTAGTAAACTTGTGTGTTTGCATAAGTAAACTTGTGTGTTTGCATTAGTAAACTTGTGTGTTTGCATTAGTAAACTAGTGTGTTTGCATTAGTAACCTAGTGTTGAATTTATGTTACACATTCTTTTTACTGCACAAAATAACACCAACAACAAGTAATGCAAAACAACCCCAAACACGGGCAAGGAGCAGTTTGGAATATCTGATGAATATCCAACTGCACAAACTGAACAGCAAAAAAATAACACTGAGAGTAATACTTACCAGACCACTGAAATCACAGATGCACCAGTCACAGCTGAAGTCACAGAAGCCACAACAACTGAAAGTTTAACACCACCAGAAAATGATGACAAAAGTGAATCTTCAAACAGTAAGTCAGTTGGGCAAAATTTTCAAAATGTGAAGAGTCCACAGAGGTGATGACCTCACAAATACAGTCACTTTTAGCTTAAATTAGGTCTTGACCTGGCTATATAGAATCACAAAAGCAAGGTGAGAAAAGTCCAACAATTTTTATCATGTGAACTACTTAGCATAACAAACTGGCAATGTGTCACCTTTTTGTAATTTTGCAGGTGACAGTAGCATTGTGTGCATCGCTAATGTCATTCAGTTTGCATGTATGTTTGATGTGACAATCTTACTGTGAAATAACAAAAAAATAACAACTTTATGAGCAGAATGTCAAGTCATTAAATACATTTTTGCTTGAAATGTTGCATTAGTCAACTTGTCTGTTTGCATTAGTAAACTTGTGTTTGCATAAGTAAACTTGTGTGTTTGCATTAGTAAACTTGTGTGTTTGCATTAATAAACTTGTGTGTTTGCATTAGTAAACTAGTGTTGAATTGATGTTACACATTCTTTTCACTGCACAAAATAACACCAACATATAGTAATGCAAAACAACCCCAAACACAGGCGAGGAGCAGTTTGGAATATCTGATGAATATCCAACTGCACAAACTGAACAGCAAAAAGATAACACTGAGAGTAATACTTTCCAGACCACTGAAATCACAGATGCACCAGTCACAGCTGAAGTCACAGAAGCCACAACAACTGAAAGTTTAACACCACCAGAAAATGATGACAAAAGTGAATCTTCAAACAGTAAGTCAGTTGGGAAAAATTTTCAAAATGTGAAGAGTCCACAGAGTTGATGACCTCACAAATACAGTCACTTTTAGCTTAAATTAGGTCTTGACCTGGCTATATAGAATCACAAAAGCAAGGTGAGAAAAGTCCAACAATTTTTATCATGTGAACTACTTAGCATAACAAACTGGCAATGTGTCACCTTTTTGTAATTTTGCAGGTGACAGTAGCATTGTGTGCATCCTAATGTCATTCATTTTGCATGTATGTTTGATGTGACAATCTTACTGTGAAATAACAAAAAAATAACAACTTTATGAGCAGAATGTCAAGTCATTAAATACATTTTTGCTTGAAATGTTGCATTAGTCAACTTGCATGTTTGCATTAGTAAACTAGTGTGTTTGCATTAGTAACCTAGTCTGTTTGCATTAGTAACCTAGGGTTGAATTTATGTTTCACATTCTTTTCACTGCACAAAATAACACCAACATATAGTAATGCAATACAGCCCCAAACACAGGCGAGGAACAGTTTGGAATATCCGATGAATATCCAACTGCACAAACTGAACAGCAAAAAGATAACACTGAGAGTAATACTTTCCAGACCACTGAAATCACAGATGCACCAGTCACAGCTGAAGTCACAGAAGCCACAACAACTGAAAGTTTAACACCACCAGAAAATGATGACAAAAGTGAATCTTCAAACAGTAAGTCAGTTGGGAAATATTTTCAAAATGTGAAGAGTCCACAGAGGTGATGACCTCACAAATACAGTCACTTTTAGCTTAAATTAGGTCTTGACCTAGCTATATAGAATCACAAAAGCAAGGTGAGAAAAGTCCAACAATTTTTATCATGTGAACTACTTAGCATAACAAACTGGCAATGTGTCACATTTTTGTAATTTTGCAGGTGACAGTAGCATTGTGCGCATCGCTAATGTCATTCAGTTTGCATGTATGTTTGATGTGACAATTTTATTGTGAAATAACAAAAAAATAACAACTTTATGAGCAGAATGTCAAGTCATTATATGCATTTTTGCTTGAAATGTTGCATTAGTAAGCTTGTGTGTTTGCATAAATAAACCTGTGTGTTTGCATTAGTAAACTAGTGTGTTTGCATTAGTAACCTAGTGTTGGATTTTATGTTTCACATTCTTTTCACTGCACAAAATAACACCAACATATAGTAATGCAAAACAACCCCAAACACAGGCGAGGAGCAGTTTGGAATATCCAATGAATATCCAACTGCACAAACTGAACAGCAAAAAGATAACACTGAGAGTAATACTTTCCAGACCACTGAAAT
Organism: Sphaerolaimus hirsutus; assembly: GCA_964036195.1. Lineage (NCBI taxonomy): Eukaryota > Metazoa > Nematoda > Chromadorea > Monhysterida > Sphaerolaimidae > Sphaerolaimus > Sphaerolaimus hirsutus. Next base: position 709,880 of record OZ038455.1, on the reverse strand, counting down.
CACAGATGCACCAGTCACAGCTGAAGTCACAGAAGCCACAACAACTGAAAGTTTAACACCACCAGAAAATGATGACAAAAGTGAATCTTCAAACAGTAAGTCAGTTGGGAAAAATTTTCAAAATATGAAGAGTCCACAGAGTTGATGACCTCACAAATACAGTCACTTTTAGCTTAAATTAGGTCTTGACCTGGCTATATAGAATCACAAAAGCAAGGTGAGAAAAGTCCAACAATTTTTATTATGTGAACTACTTAGCATAACAAACTGGCAATGTGTCACATTTTTGTAATTTTGCAGGTGACAGTAGCATTGTGCGCATCGCTAATGTCATTCAGTTTGCATGTATGTTTGATGTGACAATTTTATTGTGAAATAACAAAAAAATAACAACTTTATGAGCAGAATGTCAAGTCATTATATGCATTTTTGCTTGAAATGTTGCATTAGTAAGCTTGTGTGTTTGCATAAATAAACCTGTGTGTTTGCATTAGTAAACTAGTGTGTTTGCATTAGTAACCTAGTGTTGGATTTTATGTTTCACATTCTTTTCACTGCACAAAATAACACCAACATATAGTAATGCAAAACAACCCCAAACACAGGCGAGGAGCAGTTTGGAATATCCAATGAATATCCAACTGCACAAACTGAACAGCAAAAAGATAACACTGAGAGTAATACTTTCCAGACCACTGAAATCACAGATGCACCAGTCACAGCTGAAGTCACAGAAGCCACAACAACTGAAAGTTTAACACCACCAGAAAATGATGACAAAAGTGAATCTTCAAACAGTAAGTCAGTTGGGAAAAATTTTCAAAATGTGAAGAGTCCACAGAGGTGATGACCTCACAAATACAGTCACTTTTAGCTTAAATTAGGTCTTGACCTGGCTATATAGAATCACAAAAGCAAGGTGAGAAAAGTCCAACAATTTTTATCATGTGAACTACTTAGCATAACAAACTGGCAATGTGTCACCTTTTTGTAATTTTGTAGGTGACAGTAGCATTGTGTGCATCGCTAATGTCATTCAGTTTGCATGTATGTTTGATGTGACAATCTTACTGTGAAATAACAAAAAATAACAACTTTATGAGCAGAATGTCAAGTCATTAAATACATTTTTGCTTTAAATGTTGCATTAGTCAACTTGCATGTTTGCATTAGTAAACTAGTGTGTTTGCATTAGTAACCTAGTGTGTTTGCATTAGTAACCTAGGGTTGAATTTATGTTTCACATTCTTTTCACTGCACAAAATAACACCAACATATAGTAATGCAAAACAACCCCAAACACAGGCGAGGAGCAGTTTGGAATATCCAATGAATATCCAACTGCACAAACTGAACAGCAAAAAGATAACACTGAGAGTAATACTTTCCAGACCACTGAAATCACAGATGCACCAGTCACAGCTGAAGTCACAGAAGCCACAACAACTGAAAGTTTAACACCACCAGAAAATGATGACAAAAGTGAATCTTCAAACAGTAAGTCAGTTGGGAAAAATTTTCAAAATGTGAAGAGTCCACAGAGGTGATGACCTCACAAATACAGTCACTTTTAGCTTAAATTAGGTCTTGACCTGGCTATATAGAATCACAAAAGCAAGGTGAGAAAAGTTCAACAATTTTTATCATGTGAACTACTTAGCATAACAAACTGGCAATGTGTCACCTTTTTGTAATTTTGCAGGTGACAGTAGCATTGTGTGCATCGCTAATGTCATTCAGTTTGCATGTATGTTTGATGTGACAATCTTACTGTGAAATAACAAAAAATAACAACTTTATGAGCAGAATGTCAAGTCATTAAATACATTTTTGCTTTAAATGTTGCATTAGTCAACTTGCATGTTTGCATTAGTAAACTAGTGTGTTTGCATTAGTAACCTAGTGTGTTTGCATTAGTAACCTAGGGTTGAATTTATGTTTCACATTCTTTTCACTGCACAAAATAACACCAACATATAGTAATGCAATACAGCCCCAAACACAGGCAAGGAGCAGTTTGGAATATCCGATGAATATCCAACTGCACAAACTGAACAGCAAAAAGATAACACTGAGAGTAATACTTTCCAGACCACTGAAATCACAGATGCACCAGTCACAGCTGAAGTCACAGAAGCCACAACAACTGAAAGTTTAACACCACCAGAAAATGATGACAAAAGTGAATCTTCAAACAGTAAGTCAGTTGGGAAAAATTTTCAAAATATGAAGAGTCCACAGAGTTGATGACCTCACAAATACAGTCACTTTTAGCTTAAATTAGGTCTTGACCTGGCTATATAGAATCACAAAAGCAAGGTGAGAAAAGTCCAACAATTTTTATCATGTGAACTACTTAGCATAACAAACTGGCAATGTGTCACCTTTTTGTAATTTTGCAGGTGACAGTAGCATTGTGTGCATCGCTAATGTCATTCAGTTTGCATGTATGTTTGATGTGACAATCTTACTGTGAAATAACAAAAAAATAACAACTTTATGAGCAGAATGTCAAGTCATTAAATACATTTTTGCTTTAAATGTTGCATTTGTCAACTTGCATGTTTGCATTAGTAAACTAGTGTGTTTGCATTAGTAACCTAGTCTGTTTGCATTAGTAACCTAGGGTTGAATTTATGTTTCACATTCTTTTCACTGCACAAAATAACACCAACATATAGTAATGCAATACAGCCCCAAACACAGGCGAGGAGCAGTTTGGAATATCCGATGAATATTCAACTGCACAAACTGAACAGCAAAAAGATAACACTGAGAGTAATACTTTCCAGACCACTGAAATCACAGATGCACCAGTCACAGCTGAAGTCACAGAAGCCACAACAACTGAAAGTTTAACACCACCAGAAAATGATGACAAAGGTGAACCTTCAAACAGTAAGTCAGTTGGGAAAAAATTTCAAAATGTGAAGAGTCCACAGAGTTGATGACCTCACAAATACAGTCACTTTTAGCTTAAATTAGGTCTTGACCTGGCTATATAGAATCACAAAAGCAAGGTGAGAAAAGTCCAACAATTTTTATCATGTGAACTACTTAGCATAACAAACTGGCAATGTGTCACCTTTTTGTAATTTTGCAGGTGACAGTAGCATTGTGTGCATCGCTAATGTCATTCAGTTTGCATGTATGTTTGATGTGACAATCTTACTGTGAAATAACAAAAAAATAACAACTTTATGAGCAGAATGTCAAGTCATTAAATACATTTTTGCTTGAAATGTTGCATTAGTCAACTTGCATGTTTGCATTAGTAAACTAGTGTGTTTGCATTAGTAACCTAGTCTGTTTGCATTAGTAACCTAGGGTTGAATTTATGTTTCACATTCTTTTCACTGCACAAAATAACACCAACATATAGTAATGCAATACAGCCCCAAACACAGGCGAGGAGCAGTTTGGAATATCCGATGAATATTCAACTGCACAAACTGAACAGCAAAAAGATAACACTGAGAGTAATACTTTCCAGACCACTGAAATCACAGATGCACCAGTCACAGCTGAAGTCACAGAAGCCACAACAACTGAAAGTTTAACACCACCAGAAAATGATGACAAAGGTGAACCTTCAAACAGTAAGTCAGTTGGGAAAAAATTTCAAAATGTGAAGAGTCCACAGAGGTGATGACCTCACAAATACAGTCACTTTTAGCTTAAATTAGGTCTTGACCTGGCTATATAGAATCACAAAAGCAAGGTGAGAAAAGTCCAACAATTTTTATCATGTGAACTACTTAGCATAACAAACTGGCAATGTGTCACATTTTTGTAATTTTGCAGGTGACAGTAGCATTGTGCGCATCACTAATGTCATTCAGTTTGCATGTATGTTTGATGTGACAATTTTTTTGTGAAATAACAAAAAAATAACAACTTTATGAGCAGAATGTCAAGTCATTATATGCATTTTTGCAAGAAATGTTGCATTAGTAAGCTTGTGTGTTTGCATAAATAAACCTGTGTGTTTGCATTAATAAACTTGTGCGTTTGCATTAGTCAACTAGTGTTGAATTTATGTTACACATTCTTTGACTGCACAAAATAACACCAACATATAGTAATGCAAAACAACCCCAAACACAGGCGGGGAGCAGTTTGGAATATCCGATGAATATCCAACTGCACAAACTGAACAGCAAAAAGATAACACTGAGAGTAATACTTTCCAGACCACTGAAATCACAGATGCACCAGTCACAGCTGAAGTCACAGAAGCCACAACAACTGAAAGTTTAACACCACCAGAAAATGATGACAAAAGTGAATCTTCAAACAGTAAGTCAGTTGGGAAAATTTTTCAAAATGTGAAGAGTCCACAGAAGTGATGACCTCACAAATACAGTCACTTTTAGCTTAATTTAGGTCTTGACCTGGCTAAATAGAGTCACAAAAGCAAGGTGAGAAAAGTCCAACAATTTTTATCATGTGAACTACTTAGCATAACAAACTGGCAATGTGTCACATTTTTGTAATTTTGCAGGTGACAGTAGCATTTTGCGCATCGCTAATGTCATTCAGTTTGCATGTATGTTTGATGTGACAATCTTATTGTGAAATAACAAAAAAATAACAACTTTATGAGCAGAATGTCAAGTCATTATATGCATTTTTGCTTGAAATGTTGCATTAGTAAGCTTGTGTGTTTGCATTAATAAACTTGTGTGTTTGCATTAGTAAACTAGTGTTGAATTGATGTTACACATTCTTTTCACTGCACAAAATAACACCAACATATAGTAATGCAAAACAACCCCAAACACAGGCGAGGAGCAGTTTGGAATATCTGATGAATATCCAACTGCACAAACTGAACAGCAAAAAGATAACACTGAGAGTAATACTTTCCAGACCACTGAAATCACAGATGCACCAGTCACAGCTGAAGTCACAGAAGCCACAACAACTGAAAGTTTAACACCACCAGAAAAGGATGACAAAAGTGAATCTTCAAACAGTGAATCACATGAGAAATCAAAGTCCAAGTCTCAAAGCAAATGGGGTAATGGCCACAGTTGGAGCCATCACAAAGTTATCACGAAGTGGTATCCTGGTCCCAAGGTCAAAGGGCACAATCAGGGGCTTTTGCTGAAGTTTAAGAGTTGGGGATTGGGCAGGCATCACAAAAACAATCAGCATAGATGGAGTGATGAATGGGGTGGGGGTCTGGAAGAAAATAATGACCATGATGAATCTTCACCCAGTAAGTCAGTTTGGGAAAAAATTAAGAAGAGTGTAAAGAGTCCACAGAGGTGATGATTTCACACAAAAATCAGACACTTTTAGGTAAAATATGGTGTCAATCAGGCTTTATGGAATCACAAAAGCAAGGTGGGAAAAGCCCAATAATTTTCATTATCATGTGAACTTTCAACACAACAAGAAATACAATAAATTTATGTTACACACACTTTTTGCTGCACAAGGTAACACCGACATATAGTGATGCTAAAGAATCCCAAACACAGAGAGGAATGACTACGATGAATCTCCATTCCGTAAATCAGATGAGAAATCAAAGCCCAAAATGTCTGAAAGAAAACATGGTAATGGCCACACTTGGAGCCATCACAAAGTTATCACGAAATGGTATCCTGGTCCCAAGGTCAAAGGGCACAATGGGGGACATTCTATGAACTTGAAGAGTTGGGGATGGGGTGGGCGACACAACAACAATCAGCAGCGACTAATGAGTGATGAACAGCATGGGGATTATGAAAAAAATTGGCTTAAGTCAACAGGGCTTGGGTGGGGTGGGCATAAATCAAAGAGTCATGAAAAAAATTGGCTTAAGTCAACAGGGCTTGGGTGGGGTGGGCATAAATCAAAGAGTCCTGAATGGGGTTGGAATCCCTTAGCAAATAAGCATACATCAGGCAGTAATGAGTTGAGTGGGGTTCATGATCACAATTGGCTTAAATCTACAGGACTTGGGTGGGGTGGGTATAAACCAATGGGTAATCAACGGGGTGGGAACCACAGAAGAAATCGGCTTAGATCTGACAGTAATGAATTGAGTGGGGTTCAGGATCACAATTGGCCTAAATCGACAGGGCTTGGGTGGGGTGGGCATAATTCAAGGGGTTATGGATTGGGTGGGAATCATGACACCAATAGGCAATCAAACTATCATGGGAAGGGCAGGGGCAATTGGCTTAGCTCAATAGGTAATGGGGTGGGTAAATGGTTAAATATGTTCAAAAAAACATTTTAAGCATCTGGTTTATGTTGGCATTGACTGGCACTGGATAAGTTTATTTGAGAACAATGTTTGTGTTTTTCATGTTGCTGAAATGAGCATATCTGTTTTGTATTTTTTGAAGGAAAAGGTTGTGTTACACTTGGAAATATTGATTCTAGGTATTTGAGGAAGTATAACATGTTGTCTAACAGCATCATATGCATTGAATAACACTAAAATCTTTAATAAATCATAATTTCTAATGGTGTATTCATGAGTTGGTTGGTAAACAATATTGTTTGGTTTGACATAAAGTTTTGGTGCCTCAAATGTCATGTGAAACACTGAACCTCTTTGTGTTTCAATGCTTATGTTCCCATTTATTCAACAAACTTCTGGTTATGTCTAAAACAGAAAGATAAAAATACTAGGAGTTGCTATGTCTAAAATTTGTGTTTTAATCATTATTGCCCTCAACTTTAAATCCATGTTTCCTCTACAACCATTTTGCTTTACTTGCTTCAATGCATTTGGGTTTTATCTTGCAATGTCAGTGCTTATAAATATTCCCAAAATTATAGCATACCTTTTAACCAGTTGATGCTCAATCATAGAACAGTGATTGATGATGAACCCACTCAAAATGTTTGATTGTGTTATGTGAAGATCATAACTGTACTCATCAATTTGATTTGTGAATAAAAAATCAGAAAGACTTGCAGCATAACATTGATTAATTACACATGGACACTAGAAAAAAATTACTATGAATGTAACTAAATGTATTTTCCATTGATAATACCCCCTCACAAACGCCATCTCAGTTAGCTGGGGGAAAAAAATACCATACTACTACCTTTAAATACGTCTCAGTTTGCTGGGAGTAAATTTATCTCTCCACTGACAATACTAGTAACAATAATAAAAAGTATTATTATACTCCACCATGGAATGAGTGAAATGTACATATAAATGATGATAGCTGTGCTGTGTGAGATGTACACATGTAATTTAAAGGCTGTACTCGGCGTACATGATACTCTGCCCTCGCACTGATTTATGTCTCGTGTTGGAATCGTGCCAATGATTGTTAAATCATGCGATTTCCATAAAAAAAGATGAAAAAAATTTATCGATGTGAATATGTTAATGAAAAACATTATTACAACAATCAACTTTGTCATGTTTTTATGAAACTCGCACGCGTTAACTATCATTGGCACACTTCCAGTGGGAACCACGCGTGCAAGGTGTAAAGTAACCGGAGTATACTCTGTTCATGACATAAAGAGAGCAAGAGAGCTCTAAAGATACCAAGAATTTCAAAATCATTTTTGTATTTAGGTTTCTGCAACTTTTCTCATCCAGTTATTGTTGTAGTTCAGTGATGCATTGATACATTTTCAGTGAATTTTGGTATTGAGCAGCACAAGCTATTCAAGAAAAATAACTGATGTACTAGAAACTATGTTTATTTGAATTCAAGCCAATCAGAGTAACCCCCATCATAAATTACATTAGAAAAAAATGACACTAATTATAATAACAAATAACAAGTAAAAATACATAAACCAGAGCAGGGGGCAGTTCCAAGCCCTGTAAAGTGTAAAGTAAAGTGTCAAATGTAAAGTCAAATGCAAAGTAAAGTGTCAAATGTAAAGTCAAATGCAAAGTAAAGTGTCAATCAAAACAAAAAAGAAAAAAAATTATTACTGAACTTTGCATGACAATTGACAGTTTACTTTGCATTTGACTTTACATTTGACACTTTACTTTGCATTTGACTGTACATTTGACACTTTACTTTACACTTTACAGGGCTTGGGACTGGCAGGTAGGTCATTTTCGCATGCACCTGCATCAGAAAATAAAACAAAATGTTTCTGTATAGTGCTTCATTTCCTACAAGAAAAGATTTTACAAAACATGAAAGCCCTGTATAAGTAGGTATATCATCAGGTCAAAGTCCACATACCGTATTACCTCGAAATACCCCCAGGGGGTTTATTATTTCGCCAGCAAAATTTGAGGGGGGGATAATTCGAGGGGGGGGGTTTATTCGAGGGGGGGGGTCTATTATTTCGCCAGAAATTTTCAGAAATTCCGCATACTCAGACGTAGAAAAATAAAACGTTTACATAGACATATATGTGTTTTTAGGCATTAATAACTGTATATACACATAAACCCTTCCCTAACGTCACTCAATCATCAGTCTTAACGTGTGTTCTGACTTTACAGATCACAAACTGCGGTATTTGTCATGTACGTTCTCTTTACACTCAATTTTAGGGGGGGTATTTCGAGGGGGGGTTTATTATTTCCTCAGCCGAAATTTAGGGGGGGTATTTCGAGGGGGGGGGGGGGTAATTCAAGGGGGGGGGATAATTCGAGGTAATACGGTATCTCATTAAAAAGAAGCATAAACAACCTATTTGAAACAAAAAGATCAGCAGAAGGAGAACCCCTATTGCAGGAAAACGTGGTGTGAGCTGGAGAAGTAGGGTTCTAATGCAGAGTTGTACAAATACTGGTATTTTTGGAAAACGTAAATGTAATTGTAAATACCTTTTCCAAATAAAAGGATAAATAGTAGTGTAGTATCTGCAGTTTTGATTTTTACGTAATATAACAGCTAGTTTCTTATATTTTTAGCATTTTTGCATTTTACCATTTAAATTTTTGTTATTCTGCAGAGTAGGGTTCAAACGATATCACTTTTCGATATCGATATTCGATATTCGATATTTTTTCAAAATTTTTGATATCGATATTCGATATTCGATATTTTTTCAAAATTTTTGATATCGATATTCGATATTCGATAGTTTTTCAAAATTTTCGATATCGATATTCGATACGATATGGACCCTCGATATCGATATTCGATATTCGATACAAAAAAATGGTTGATATTCGATATCGATATTTCGATATTTTCGATATTTGATATTTAGCTTTTGGTATAGCAAGGCATATTTCAAGCAGCATGTTGTATTTTCATATGGTTGCAAACATGGTTGATTATCTCTTTACTGAAAAGTACAATTGATTTTAACAAGGTTTACAATGGTCAGAATGAAAAAATCGAAGAAAAAACATGACAAATCAAATTGTATCAGACAAACAAAAATTGGTAGATACAACAATTCATACTTATAACCCAATTGTTTAAGGGCATGTTGCAAAAAAGCAGCATATCAGCATTTTCTGGCTTCAAATATGAGGTAGGTAGTTCAGTAGGTATGTGGCCAAACCAAATACAAGAAATGTGGAGTAAGCACTCCAACAAAGATAACATTAAATACTTTACTTTTACTCATCAACTTAGATACTATAAGCAAATCAAATTAATCACAAATATCTCAAAACAAAAATAATAACTCAATTAAGGACATTATACAGGTTTGATATATCGAAAATATGGTCGATATTTGATATCGATATTCGATATTTTTTCAAAATTTTCGATATCGATATTTGATATTCGATATTTTTTCAAAATTTTCGATATCGATATTCGATATTCGATATTTTTTCAAAATTTTCGATATCGATATTCGATATTCGATATTAAAAAATGGTCGATATCCGATATTCAATATTCGATACGATATATCGTTTGAACCCTACTGCAGAGTAGTGAGGCAGGTGTAGTGATGTGAAAAGCGCCAGAGTTTCGGCGCCAAGCGCCAAAAGCGCCATGGCGCTTTTCCCATTGCGGCGCCAAGCGCCAATGGCGCCACACGATTTTAGCGCCAAGCGCCAAAAGCGCCATGGCGCTTTTCCAGACGGTAGCGCCAAGCGCCAATGGCGCCAGAGGACAATGGCGCCAAGCGCCAATAGCGCCAGCGCCAAAAATTTCTTGGCCATTTTTCATCACCATGTACATCAATATCTAAAGTTACATGGTATATGGATCGAACTGGATGCTAAATACACAAAGATGTTCCCTACTTAATGAATGAAGCTGCGTGAAAATTTGTGCACAAAAGTAGGGCTATTTACACAGGCCCCGGCCGGGGACCGGACCCCGGCAAAAAATAAATTTTGTCAAAAAACAATAATTGGTTTGCATGGGTTCTTTGTGTGTTAATTAGGTTAATTAACACCAAATTTGCATGCACAAAATTTCTGCACGACCGTTACACACGCCGACGCAAATTTTGTTGGGGGGGTGTAAAATTTTTTTTGATTTTTCTCAAATTTGGCATGCGTGTACTCCTTTGTTTAGTGAGTATGCATGCCAAAATTTAGCTCATAGCGGTTACTGAGAATATTTTTATTGACACTTCAATTTTCGTTAAATACTGTATTTTTTATAGTGCATGAAATCCTGCCGGGGACCGGTCCCCGGCAATATTGAAATGGCCCCGACCGGGGCCATACGTCCCCGGTGAGGAAATTTTTTTTTCAGTATACAACGAAATTTGGTCCCCGACCGGGGTCGTTTGGCCCCGGTACCACACTAAAATTTATGGTACTTTTTGGGACTTTGTGGTAATTGTCCCCGGTCGGGGCCAAACGACCCCGGCGAGAAAAATTTTTTTTAGTATACAACAAATTTTCGTCCCCGACCGGGGTCGTTTGGCCCCGTGCCCATACCACACAAAAATTTATGCTACTTTTTGGGACTTTGTGGTAACTGTCCCCGGGCTAAACGACCCCGGCGACAAATTTTATTTTTGTAAACAGAATTTTTGACCTTACAAAAGGTCCATTCGGCCCTTGTGCTTCACAAAGATTATTGCATTAGGGTGTCGACTGAGTTAGTTTTATTTTTTTGTGATTTCACTCAAATAGGTATGCATGGTCGGGCTGAAAAGTCCCTGGACAGTGCTCGCCATTTGCGCTAGGGGCGAGCTACTGTCACAAAATTTTAACACGTAAACATATCAGGTGTTTTGAGTTTTTACCCAAAATTTCACCCCTCAAGCTCCACCCACTGCGGAACTGTGGGGGTTACAATTTCGGTCATTTTGTACTGATGTACAAATGGTTCTCTAGCTCAACGCTGCTTTCAGTTGTGATCGCGAAACTTTGGCTGGTGTAAGCCGGTGTGTTGGCAATGTGCTGATAGTATTCAACACTTTCATCAACAACACTGCTATTAAGGTAAAATTAATATGCAAATCAGGGTGATGTGCAAGAAACGTGGGAACTGATGGATGTTTTTGGTGATCATCTGAGATCATGTTGTATTGCAGTGATTTTAATGTTGTTTTGAAATGTGCAAATAATTATGTACATTAAATTTCATTTGTGTTGTGACCAAACATTTTTGTTTGCTCAAATAATCCCCCAGTCCTGAGATTAGGGCGTCTATACAAAGGCGTTCATTTTGTATGCCTTATCTGGACATTGATTTTGAAGCTTAATAAGTTGGTCATTTATGGGCTGTTTATGAGCGGTCAACAATAAAAATGATCAGGACAGCGTGCAGATTAAATTTGTGTGGTCGGATTAGTGATGTGTAAATTTCATATGCTGATTTGATCCAGTTGAATGAAAATGCATGCAATTTCAGAACTCAATATCTCAGCTATTTCTCAACCAATTTTCACCAATAAACAATTAAAATGATCAGAATCACCTGGAGCTTCCATATTTATGTTCTGATTATCAGCTGCCACGCTTAGACCCTGTAAAAGACCCTGAAAAGTGGTCAAAGACCCTGTAAAATGTGATGTGTCATGTAAAATAGCATGTAAAGTGTCACGTGTATCCAAATCTTATTTTATCATATCCAAATCTTATGTTTTTGTATCCAAATCTTACTTTTTACATAAGATTTGGATACAAAAACATAAGATTTGGAAACACATGACACTTGCCAGGGTCTTTTACATGACATTTGACAATTGACAGGGTCTTTTACATGACACACGACATTTTACAGTGTCTTTTACATGACACATGACATTTTACAGGGTCTTTGCCACTTTACAGGGTCTTTTATAGGGTCTGGAAGTGCCCCCAGCATGTGGTCTATGCCCTTTCTAGTTTACACACTATTATTATTTTGCATATGGCCTGCAGCAACATCTTTTGATCTCCAAATGATTGAGATTGTGATTTATAATGATCTATGGTGCACAGCAATAATTACTTTGAATGGCTCTGTCAGTGACAGATTATTGTTAGAATTGTTTTTTTACAATGTGGTATTTATTGTGGCATAAACTGTATTTTGCAAAGGGACACATTTGTAAATTGAAAAAGTTCACATTGATGCAATTGAATAGTCAATGTTCGATTAATCAAGTGGAGCATTTGATGTTTGCATGTGTTTTACTCTGCTCCAACATGATAGGCACATGGTTTCTGCATGGTACTTTTACAAAGTGCAGAAAACTTGTAACCTACATGTTTCGTTGTCAAAATTGAAACAGCTACTCAATTGAGATCTCAATAAATTCCACTTTGAATACCCCCATGGTGCTTTTAGCATGCGAGCACCAAACACAAATAGCGCCAGCGCCAAAAGCAAGATTATGCCTAATCGAGTCAAAAAAAATAAAGATAAAGTTGGCCTTGAATAGTGATGTAAAAAAACGCCAGACTTTTGTGGCCATACGCCAATGGCGCCACAGCAAAATAGCGCCAAGCGCCAAAAGCGCCATGGCACTTTTCAAGAACAAGGCGCCAAGCACCAATGGTGCCAAAGGATGTTGACACAAAGCGCCAATGGCGCCAGCGCCAAAAACTTTTTGCTGCTCCTCAAGTGCAGCAATGCTAATGCAGTGCTATTTACTTGTGTAAGATGCAAGATAACACCTAATTGAGACAAGTTTTCGTCTTTTTGTGATGTTATTTTACAGCTGCGAGTTCCGGTTGACAATAGCAAGCCATCGCGGAAAAAAGTGCTTAGATTTGTATTGTGTTGACCGTGACAAAATGGATGGATAAAGAAATACAGAGAATTGATAATTAGGTTCATTTTGTTCAATATCTATATTCACGCACTTTACATATTTCATGCACTATATTAATTTACCACGCAAAATATATTTCCTGCACTATATTATTTATCCATGGAGAATATTTTATTAAGAAAGTGTCTTATAAGTTATTGATAGGTTTATGTAAAATATTTAAGTTAAAAGGTCAAATATGTTACTATTAGGTTTATGAACATAAATTTAGGTTCATTCGATTCGCCATAATTTTCTGATTATTATTATATACACACATGTTTAGTTTACTTGCAATTTGGGAAACTCAAATCTTATAAATAATATTTATGGTACATTACTTCACATAACTTCTTTGAATGAGCGTCCTAATAGAGAAATGGTGCCCTGTGTTTGACTAGCACGTATTTACCAAGCCCTTCGCATAGGCATAACTATTATAGCTTTGCAATGCTTTATATTTATTTATATTACTTTGACATTTATGTTGGATACCCTGCTCAAATTATATCAAATATATTATATTAACCCTGCTCAATTAATATACCCATTTACCTCAAATAAGTCCCAAATTGCCAATTATCAAGTATACGTTTTCAGGAATGATTATTATGATGAATATACTCTGCTCTACTTATGACATTAGGAACATTTGCATTACTTTTTACAATTTCCAACTCTATTATATTAGTTTCCAAAGTGGGTCAATGTTTTCTGACAAATTGAAACAGATTAGTAAATCGGCTGAGTTTGCCGACTTAATGCCTCACAAGATTAATAGTTTTTCTATTCGCCCAAATTGTACCTGGTATTTCTTTACCATAAGTATTTGAATGTACACACACTTAGTTTAAGCCAACTGTTTCGGCTAAATGTGTCTTATTGGTGCATTTGTGTCTTATTTGCTCATTTGTATTTAGGGAATTATTGTAGCCATGTTTTTATACACAATTTCCATGTCTCGGCTACTTTGGAAGTTTTTACTTCAGTCTTCTGACCCCAAGCTTGTGACCGACAATAAGCTTCGACTTCGACTTTGACTAGGAAGCTCGCTAACATTGCGCTTTTGTATTCAAGCTGTATCTGATCAAAATAAAGTACCTGAAACAACTTCGAAACCCCCTGTCAACCACGAAATAAACTCAACTTGGCTGTCGACAAGTGGACGTTCAGCTACAACGAGAAAATTCAACTACTCTAGAGGCCGTCACTCACTACGGTCTTGGAGTTGCCGGAATCGGTGGTAGAAGACGCTGACTTTGGTTGCTTCATAACATGTATAGATAATGTCATGTGTCACTTAAAAGACTCTGTTTAGTGTCAAATGTCATGTAAAAGACCCTTTAAAGTGTCATGTGTATCTAAATCCTATTTTATAGTATCCAAAACTTATGTTTTGTATCCAAATCTTACCATTTTACATAAGATTTGGATACAAGAACAGAGGGTTTGGATATGATAAAATGAGATTTAGATATGATAAAATAAGATCTGCATTCACATGACACTTTACAATGTCTTTTACATGACATTTAACACTTATCATGGTTTTTACATGACACCTGACCACAGTTGGTTGAATAAAAATTATTTGTATACATATTGTAAAAAAATTGTATAAAAATTGTATTTATTTTTATTTTATTCTTGTTTCATGTTATTTTTTTATATTTTATTCTTCAATTTTCCATTTTATTTTAATTTTTTTTATTGCATTTGAACATCGCTCATTGGCCCATTATTTGGGAAAAGTGTTGAATATCCTTGCAATTGCATGAACATGTATACAAAATAAGCAGTAGAGGGTTTGTTCTTCCTGAATACACTTACAGTAACACATTTACTTCTGTAAATCATGCACACAAAATTTTTTCACACAAAATAGTGATATATTTTTTGAACTCCTTGGCGCTTATTTGGCTATTTAGACAGCTCCCGGCCGGGGACCAGTCCCTGGCAAAAAATAAAAAATTTCAATAGTCTATAATTGGTGTGTATGGGTTGTTTGCCTGTTAATTAGGCGAATTGTCACCAAATTAGCATGCACAAAATTTTTGCAAGATAGTTACCCACACCCATGCATATTTTGTGGGGTGTGTGTAAATTTATTTCGCTTTGGCTCAAATTTGGCATGTGTGTACTCCTTCGCTGATTGTGAGTTCGCATGCCAAATTTCAGCTCAGGGCGATTAGTGAATTCTATTTTATTTACACTTTAATTTTCATCGATCACTGTATTTTTGTATAGTGATTGAAATTCTGCCTGAAGACTACAAATTTGTCCCCTGCCAGGGACAAACGTCCCCGGTTGGGGACCAAAATTCTTCCTTTAGTGAAACAAAAAATTTCTCACCGGGGACGTTTTACCCCGGTCATAGGCGGCGCAAGGTCCCAATTTGTGCTTGTGACATTCACAATCACATTGGCCAAAATTTGACCTTGTGACACTTTTTACTAGATAAACTAGGTATTTCTGCTTGTGACACAGAAAATTCCGCTTGTGACATTCACAAGCGCACAAGCACTTGTGCCGCCTATGACCCCGGTCGGGGCCATTTCGACATTTCCCCAGCAGGATTTCGATCACTATACAAAAATACAGTGATCGATGAAAATTAAAGTGTAAATAAAATAGGATTCACTAATCGCCCTGAGCTGAAATTTGGCATGCGAACCCTCTAAGCGAAGGAGTACACACATGCCAAATTTGAGCCAAATCGAAATAAATTTACACACCCCAAAAAATATGCATGGGTGTGTGTGACCGTGTTGCAGAAATTTTGTGCATGCAAATTTGGTGTAAAATTCACCTAATTTACATGCAATCAACCCATACACACCAATTACTGACTTTTGACTATTTGAATTTTTTGCCAGGGACTGGTCCCAGTCAGGGCCTGTGTAAATAGCCCACTTATTTGGCGCTTTTTAAAATGCTACCACCGAGCACCAATGGCACCACGGCATCATTGCACCGAGCACCAAAACCGCCATGGCGCTTTTTCATAACACAGTGCCAAGCACCAATGGCACCACAGCAAAAAGGCGCCAAGCACCAAAAGCACCATGGCGCTTGTTGCTTTGAGGCTAGCACCAGGCACCAGCGCCATGGCACTTTTACATCACTAGCCTTGAATAACACCCCTTGAATAAATCCCTCCTCATTGAGTAATTCCTTGCTTGAGTAAGATGTGATTGAGATTAATTAGTCCTTGGTTGGTTAATTTTGTGCACAATTCCTGCGTGGTACTTGTAGACAGTGCAAAGAAGTTGTAACTTACATCTCTCTTTGCCAAAATTGATAGAGCTACTGTATTTACTCCATTTTATTCCTCTCTAACTCCCCCCTGTTAGTTGAGTTTAGAAAAAATAAAAAATACCTGCTCCCTCTAAAAAATCCCACTCCCTAGTAAAACTCTTCTCTGATTGATGTCTGTGAAAACATTCATGGAAAAAATATGTTATGTTTGTTTTCTTTTTAGTCACATATTCTTTTGTCTGTATTATGGGCAATGATGGGTGAGTTCTCAAAAAAAACACTTTCTGTATTTTGAGTTTTTCAAAAATGAGTTTTGAGTTTTGAGTTTTTTTCACAAAAAAACTTGAGTTTCTGTTTCTGTGTTTTTTGAAAAAACTTGAGTTTTTTGGTAAAAACTCAAGTTTTTTTTGTAAAAACTCAAGTTTTTTGGTAAAAACTCAAGTTTTTTTTCTAAAAACTCAAGTTTTTTGATAAAAACTCGGTTGTTTTACAAAAAGTTGCATTTTACAGCATTTTACTGTTAAAATAGGGGTTTTCTTATCTAATATAGGTTTTGCATATGTTTTGTCATGTATTGGAAAATTCTCATTAGTTCACTGGAGGTGGAGGTAGTTCCAAATGGGTGACCACTACATTTGACAGTTTGGGAGGTGAGGAGCCCTCAGCTCAATTGTGTGAGCTAGCAGCCCCTGGTGGACACTCCTCAACACTTCAATACTGTCAAAACAACCAGGAGATGCGGACACCATTATTTTTAGATACTTATTTCATTGTTAAACTTGGATACTATGTACATATTTACACACTATACATACATGCATACCTTATGTATGCACATACATACATTGTTCAGTTCAAACGTTGTGCCTTCAATTGCTTGGATAAAAAAAATTCAAAAAACATTTCCATATTTTCTGTGTTTCCATGTTTCCATGTTTGGCTATTTACACAGGTCCCGGCCAGGGACCGGGACCCAGCAAAAAATAATTTTTTTCAAAAGTGAATAATTGGCGTGTATGGGTTGTTTGCATGTTAATTAGGTGAATTATCACCAAATTAGCATGCACAAAATTTTTGAGAGATGGTTACATGCGCTGATGCAAATTTTTTTTGGGGGGTGTATAACTTTTTTTCGATTTGTCTCAAATTTGGCATGTGTGTACTCCTTCGTTTAGTGAGTGCATGCATGCCAAATTTCAGCTCAGCGCGGTTACCGGTTGTTATTTTATTCAAACTTTTTTTTTTTTTTGATCACTGTATTTTTGTATAGTGATCAAAATCCTGCCGGCGACCGGTCCCCTGCAACGTAGAAATGGCTCCGACCGGGGTCAAACATCTCGGGTGAGACTAAAAATTTGTCCCCTGTCTGGGACGTACATCCCTGGTCGGGGACCAAAATTCTTTGTTTACTGAAGAAAAAAAAATTCTCACCGGGGACGTTTGACCCCGGCTGGGGCCATTTCGACGTTGCCGGGGACCGGTCTCCGGCAGGATTTCGATCACTTTACAAAAATACAGTGATCAAAAAAATTGAAGTATGAATAAAATAGCAACCGGTAACTGCGCTGAGCTGAAATTTGGCATGCGTACTCACTAAACG